>WAAF01014527.1:17611-38465 GCA_013400475.1 Tricholaema leucomelas | reverse complement strand
TCATGAGGTTGGCCTGGGGCCTCCTCTCCAGCCTGTCCAGGTCCCTCTGGATGGCATCCCTGCCCTCCAGCAAGTCACCTGTGCCACACAGCTTGGTGTCATCTGCAAACTTGCTGAGGGTGCACTCAATTCCTCTGTCCATATCACTGACAAAGATGTTAAAGAGCACTGGTCCCAGCACTGACCCCTGAGGAACACCACTTGCCACTGGTCATCAGGTGGACATCAGTTTGTCACCAGGAATTGTCAAATGGAGAGTGTCCAGCTGTCTTTGTTAGCATAAATCAACAAACTGTTGCCTAGCTGTTATCGTAGAATCATAGGATCATAGAATCAGTCAGGGTTGGAAGGGACCACAGACATCATCTAATTCTGACCCCCCTGCCATGAACAGGGACACCCTACCCTAGATCAGGCTGGCCGAGCCCCATCTAGCTTAGCTTAAACACCTCCAGGGATGGGGCATCAACCACCTCCCTGGACAACCCATTCCAGGCTCTCACCACTCTCATGGGGAAGAACTTCCTCCTCATGTCCAGCCTGAACCTACCCACCTCCAGCTTCTCTCCATTCCCCATAGTCCTGTCACTACCTGATATCCTGAAAAGTCCCTCTCCAGATTTTTGTAGGCCCCCTTCAGATACTGGAAGGCCACAAAAAGGTCACCTGGGAACCTTCTCTTCTCCAGACTGAACAGCCCCAACTCTTTCAGTCTGTCCTCATAGGAGATGTGCTCTAGCCCTCTTGATCAGCCATTCTCCATAACACCATTCATGGGTGTGGGTGAGTGCCTACCTGGCTCAAACTTTCCTTTCACTTGCTTCACTTGTTAATAAAACCACTGTATGCCAAGATATTGTGTTCTCTTGTAGGGAGGGTATGAGAATGATCTGAGTACATTTGGTCCGTGGAAGGGGATCCCTTCTTCATAATTATGCCTCTTCCTTAAATTTTTAGGATAGAGAAAGTCTTTGTTTTCCTGTTGTACTGAGCTATGCCTAGTTGCATATAAGAAAGAAGGTGAACCATAAACTGAAAATACACAAAAATGCTGGAGAACAATCTGTGCTGACGGAAAGTGGAGGTAGGCAAGAGCAAAATGAAAGTAAGCCTTTGTTTTCAGTACTAAAGTACTTTCAAAGGTGTCATAGATTGGACAGGGTCTTGAGCAAACTGGTCTAGTGAAAGGTGTCCCTGTACATGGCAGGGTGGTTGGAACCAGATGATCTTGAAGGTCCCTTCCAACCCAAACCACTCTATGATTCTATGACACTATTGCAAAAAGGCTGTAGTGAATTCTTTTTCTTGCAGTGTCCTCCAATTATGAAATGCTGCTCACTGGATATTGTTTAGCTCCATGTGAGTTACTGGGCTCATTGTGGAAGCATGTGGGTGTGAGTTTTTCTGGACCGGGTCATGTAGGAGAATAGATCAGGCAATTTAACAATTTAGGATCCCTTCTACCTTAAAATTCTTAAACAAACAAAAGATCAGTGAGAGCACAGACTGTTAAGAATGCCAAAAGCAAGTGATTCAAAGGATGACCTTAAACATCACCTAGTTGCAACCCCCCTGCTGTGGACAGGGACACCTTCCACTAGACCAGATTGCTCAAGGCCTCATCCAGCCTGGCCTTGAACACCCTAGGGAAGGGGCATCCACAGCCTCTCTGGGCAACCTATTCCAGTGTCTTATCACCCTCACTGGAAAGAATTTCTTCCTAATATCCAATCTAAATCTGCCCTCCTCAAGTGTCAATCCATTCCCTCTCATCCTATCACTGGCAGCCCTTGTAAATAGTCCCTTCCCAGCTTTCTTGTTGGCCGCCTTCAGGTACAGAAAGTCCTGAATGTGGAAGTGAGTCTGGAAAAGATCACTGAAGATGGGATAAACTCAGAACTAGTAGGCTTCTGGTTTCTAGGGAGGGGAAAATGAATAACAAAGCAAAGGTTCACTTGATCTGCTGGAGTCAGATGAAGGATTGCTGCAAGTGTAAAAACTCTGTGGCTGGGCTCTTAGACAGTCCATAACTCATATGTGCCCATTAGTGTATGCAGCAATACATGTACACACATACAGACATATACCGAAGTAATTGGTGTTTGTTACAAATAATTTTGAAATGTTATCTAGCAGATCTTGAAAACTTCCCTCATGGATTGAAGACTGAGTTGTCTTCAGCCCATGAGAGAAAGTTCTGCATTTGGATCCGTGCAACTCTGTGTAACACTCCACGCTCAGGGAATAGTGGCTGGAAAGGTGACCAGTAGTGAAAGATGTGAGGATGTTGGTCAAGAACTGCCTGAGTATGAGCCAGCATGTGCCGAGGTGGTCAAGAAGGCCAGCAACGTCTTTGCCTGTGTCAGGAATGATGTGACAAGCAGGACCACAGAAGTGATGGTCTCCCTGTACTCCCAATTTTGGGACCCTGACTCCAAAAATGACATTTTGGTGCAGGAGTGGGTCCAAAGGAGTGCAACAAAGCTGGTAAAGGGTCTAGAGAACAGGTCTGTTGAGGAGCAGCTGTGGGAACTGGGCTTGTTTTGCCTGGAGAAAAGAAGCTTGGGGGGGAGACCTTCTTGCTCTCTACAACTGCATAAAAAGAGGTTGGGGTGAGATGGAGGTAATAACAAGTGACAGGATGAGAGGAAGTGACCTCAAGTTGCACCAGGAGAGGTTTAGGTTGGATATTAGAAGAAACTCACTCACTGAAAGGCTTCTCAAACACTGGAACAGGCTGCCCAGGGAGGTGGTTGAATCCTCAGTTCCTGGAGGTGTTTAAAAGAGGAAAGGATGTGGTGCTGAAGGACATGGTTTAGCATCTGACTTAGTAGAGTTAAATAATGGTTGGACTCAATGATCTTCAAGGTCTTTTCCAGCTTAAACTATTCCATGTTAACCATGCATAACACAGTACTAAATGATTGTTTTCTGTTTCAGTTGTGGCTTTCTTAAAGATTAAATTAGGAAGCAATAAACTAAGCCAACTAAGTGTCCTCTTTCATGTGAGCAGGAATCCAGATCCTAGGCCTGGGGACAGAGAAAGCAGAAGATACCTACACCATCACAAAGAGACCATACACCCTTTCTGGTAAAGGTGATGGAGTCATTTTGCCTAATGTGCAGAGCCATCCCTTCTATTGGCAGAGGAGAGAGTATTTCAGCTGAGCTGCCAGATGAAAGTGCAAATATCTCTTCCAAAAATGAGAATGCTGAACAGCTTTGATAGAGCTTCATTTTACTCCTGACCTTTGAATTTGGGATAGGGAAGAGAGGAAGAGAAGGCAATGGTTTTGGTGGCAATACGTCTCTATTAAACATGTTCAGTGTTCTGGGTCAGGAAGAGCATCCATCAGTATTGCATGACTGCTTCAGTGGAGCAGCTGCGGTGGTCCAGCATATGCAGGTTACAAACCACTGCTACGTATTAGCCGTCTGGGAAGGGTTGGAAATGCCTGCCATTATCTGCCTGGGGCAGCAATTTGTTGGAACTAAGTTGCATTATGATGGATTAGCTTTGCAGCTGAAGGTGTCACAGCCCATTGCTCTGCATCTTCTCTGGACTAACACTGGAAAGCAGAGACTTCTGTTGTGGCAGTTTTGGGGGCGGGAATCTAATTCGTAATGATGCTGCAGGACAGAAGGGAGGAAATGCTTGAGAAGCTGCTGTGCCTCTGAACTAAGCACACGCTTCAACTCAGCACTTGGTTACCGTCACACTTACCTTCTTTGGGGGGCTCCTTGTTCAGGAGTTCACCCATTCACAGATTGTACTGGGTCAGAAGGGACACTCAAGGCCCATCTTGTCTAGTCCATCTGCAGTAAGCAGGGACACCCCTGACTACATAGGCTGCCCAAGGCCACACTGACTCTGATCTTGGGTGCACTTGCATGAACTCAGGCACTGAGTCATTAACACCAGTCTGGGGACTTGTTTTCCAGGACACTTTTTCAAGGGATGAAACCCAGCCTTCTCACTTCCACCTGTCCCCAGATCTCTCTACCCTTGCTGACCTTCTCAATTGCCATCAGTATAATGCTACTCTGATAGCTCCTGTCAGCCCAGCTCTTTGCAGGTCCTCATTCAGGGAAGGTAGTCCTGCTGAGTCTGTGATACCACTCTGCAACACTGACTTGAAACCTTTTGTAAGGAGCATGAATCCTCCATTATCTTTACTCTTCATGAGATCCCTTCTGAGGGATCTTTCTGTTCCTGTGATCGCTGCAGGACTGTGGTGAAGCTTTGTTATGTCAGCTTTTCTTTTTCTTATTTCATCTCTGTGTTCTCTTCTTGTAATTCTGCCTGAATTGGTTGTACAATGGATGGGAAGAGTGGAAACTGTGATGCAGTTCAGAGATCTGTCACCTTTTTCTTCACCCTGCACAGCGAAATGCAATGCTTGGCTGGATGACTGATCTATACAAATGTATGCATATAGACATATGTGTCTATACTTCTAAGCTGATGCTGAAATGTTTTGGTTGTAGGCCGCTTTCAGTGTGGAGCTGAGCGTGTTCCCTTTGTGTTTGAAGCAGACAACAATGGGAAGTTTTGTACTTATTCATTTATTTAATTAATTAATTTCAGGAAGGTATTTTATTTTATTTAATTTCAGAAGTTTAATTTCAGATAGCTTGTATTTTTATTTACTCATTTTAAATCCAGACGTGTGGATCCCAACTACTCTTTCCTCCTCACCACTGCTTTGACCTCTGCACAGGCCGGTTTCCCCAAAGCACCAAGAGGTTTCTATTCAGACTATTGCTGAC
Source organism: Tricholaema leucomelas (assembly GCA_013400475.1). Classification (NCBI taxonomy): domain Eukaryota; kingdom Metazoa; phylum Chordata; class Aves; order Piciformes; family Lybiidae; genus Tricholaema lacrymosa; species Tricholaema leucomelas. Next base: position 33,695 of record WAAF01014527.1, on the reverse strand, counting down.
TGTTGGCTGATCTTTCAGTCTCCCAGCTCAAACAAGGAACTGCAGCATATTAAGTATCTTGATTGAAAAAATCTTTCAAGTTGACTTGAAAGCACCAAGCAGGGGGGCCCTACACTTCCATCCTTTCTTTGTGTCAGGTGAGGGTGCTTTTTTGAACAGAAATGCAGAACACTGATGAGGAAAATGTGAAGACTTGGTCTCAGAAACTCCTTCAAAATCCTGCATCTTCTGACTGATTTTGTCTTTGTTCCAGCAAAGAGAGAAAAGACCATTTCTCTTTTCTGGGATCGGATCTTTCGTGAGGTCCACTTTCACTGGAATTTGAATCCAAACCTGAGCAGCAGCTAGTGTGCACTACCTTCCTTTAAGGCCAGACCGTTTTTGAGCTGGGTTATCTCATAGGATGTGTACTTTCTCGTGCTGACACTAACTTCAGTAACTGCATGTTTTCAGCTCTTACTGATTTCGTCTGTAGTGATGGATGCCTAGTTCTAAGCAAAAATGACAGCACTAGCAACAAGGAAGAGTTATTTTGATGGAAATAGGGCTGAGATGGGTACAGAGGTGTTGATGTCTAGGTGGCTTGTTGCTCTCAAGTGTTTCACAAATATTTGGAGCTGCAAGGTTGAAATGGGTGGTTAACTGGGTTATGTAAGACATGCCAGGCATATTATGTAGGGACTGGGAGATGACTGTTGTGCTTCACAGTATCACAGTANCTGGCTACAACCATCCCTCAGGTAGTTGTAGACAGCAATAAGGTCTCCCCTGAGCCTCCTCTTCTCCAGGCTAAACAATCCCAGCTCCCTCAGCCTCTCCTCATAGGGCTTGTGCTCGAGGCCTCTCACCAGCCTCGTTGCCCTTCTCTGGACACGTTCAAGCATCTCAATGTCCCTCTTAAACTGGGGGTCCCAGAACTGGACACAGTTTGCTTGTGATGCAAAGGGATGCTAGTGAAAAGCAGCCCCTTCTGTGCCTTTTTCCTCTTGCTAGGAGTGTTTGTGGCTGGAGCAGGACTTTTTTATAGTCTTCTGTTTCTTTCTGTACCAGAATTTTGGTTGCATACGAAGAATGTAAGTAGTGAAGAATTGCATATAGTGAAGAATCAAAGGGGCATATCATCCAGAAATAAAAATCAGTGAAACTGCATGTGCAGAATACTGAAAAATAGGAAAGGAAAACACATTGTTGTGTGCTATATATATAGGTTTCCTATGACTTTTCTGTCTTTTATACTTAGCAGGTAGCCACTGTGCCACTGAAAGCCGGAAAGTCTCAGAGAACAACATCTGGATACTTACACAGAGGTTCTAATGGTCCAGCCAAGCAACTTTTCCTGAAGTTCCATCAGAAATATGCAAAAGAGGTTACCTGTTGGGGTTTGGAGTTGAAGATTGCCATGCAGGAAGGTGGTGGATTGTACATGAGCTCTGGAAAAGGTACCATGTGTGGCACAACAATCAGAGCAAGCTGTGAATGTGCAAATGAAATACAGATAAACTCATGAGGGTAAAGGAAAAGAGTAATCTTAACAGTGAAAAGAAAAAAAAAAATCTCTGTACTCTGTCCTGATTCAACACTTTGTTTAGTTGATGACACCATAGAACTGAAAAGAAAAAACCCAAGCTGTCTGCCAGAGACATAGTGGTGCTTGTGACTGCAAACAGGTGGATGAGAGGGTAATTGCCAGGCTCAGACGACTTGAAAATACATGAGGGCATTTAATATGCTGGTGCCTGGAAAATTAGGAAAATTTTCCTAGAGAAATCTTAGTCTTCTCCCAATTGTGGAGTCAGTGGCAGAGCAGCCTGCTTCCAAAGAAGATGTTTTTTTTGCCTTGGGTAGCAAAAGTCAGTTTCTGAAAATGGTGATGTCTGTGCACGGTGCTGGGATGCTGAATATGGCACCACAGAGGTCCCAGGGGGTTCATCAGAGGTGTCACTTAGATCAGTCTCAGCCTGTGTCTAAGTCTCACAAAGATTTCCCCCCCACACCTCAAAGGAGGTAACTGAGGACAAAGAAACTGTTGGTGCTCTGATATCACAGTAAGGCACTGTAGGTACTGTAGATTTGCAAACCCCATGAAAAGACGTATCCAGCACTAATTGGCTTTTGTTATTTCCTTAGAGCACCTTCTGGACATTCATTCCTGTGGCCTCACTTTGGCTGCATGGCAGATATTCATCATTAGTGTTTCTTTGCCTGCTATATGTGTTTTTTAACTTTGGCATTTTGAAAAGGCCTCATTTATTGTCCTAGGGATGCTTCTGGGGAGTTGTAGCATTTTGTGCTACAACTGCTTAAGATGTGACCCCCAGCTGTCAGCAGCAGTTGCAGAGGTAGAAGAATATGCATTGTGTCTTCCACCTGCTCGCTCAGAGTCAGGGTCAGGTAGATACTGTAAGCTGACACAAAATGACAATCAGTGGTCCCAGCCTGAGCAGAGCAGACCTCATGAACAGGAAGATTAAGGTTTTTTTGTGCTTCTTTTTTTCCAGCTGTATTTGGTTGTAGGTCCTTTTCATATCCTTCTGAAGATCAAAAAAAAGGTTGATCCTTTTTTTTTTTTGCTGTCTGTGTGAAGGATGTCTCTGTACATTTTCCTGCTTTCAGCTATGTGGTTTGATTCTCCTTGAGCCAAGACATAGGTGCAGTTTGAGGTAGGGCAGGAACAGGTGGCTTAGAGGTATACTTGAGCAGGGTTGGGTTAGGTAAGAGACATCCACTTGCCTCCTCTCAAGTCTCAGAGCAGTTTTCCAACAAGGTGTTCAGTGCTGTTATTCAGGGAAGCAGAAGATTTATGGATCTCCCTTTGAAAAACAAATGTGAGCAGTAATGAAGGCTGGCTACTGCTATTTTTATCCTTGTATTACCCTCAGAACTGGAAAACAAAGCCTTCTGCTGAGCGGGTTTCTCTTTTTACCACAGCAAAGAAAAAACACATCGCTTAACATTTTGTACTTAGTGATTAACGTCTGCATTTGAAAGCAGCTGTGGGAGATCATTACAGTGGAGTCAAGGGACCTGGGATCTGCCATTGAGCTCCTAGGATTGAGCAACACAATAGTATTCTGTAGCTGGAATTGTTTCATTAAATTATTTCAGTTTTCTTTCTGAAGCTAGCTATTTATAACCAGAAGGTAATACATCTGTGGTTATTGTGCTTACCTGGACAAAATATCTTGCCACAAAGATTCAGGAACAAGCATATACTGAAATTGGTTTAATAAGGCTTTTACTGAAGAAAAATAAAATTAAAAAAAAAAAAGTAAAAATCTGGTCACATAGTCTTGAAACTCTTGATAGTTCAGGCATGGATCAGTGTGGCACTTTAACTGCACAGGTCTGTGTGAACATACAGATATACCTAAAGAGCTGGCATGTAAGGGTGCAAGGGCATGGATTATTTCCTTCGCTGTAAAGACTATAAAAAAGTTTGGGCTGAGCTGGACCAAAGGTAAGGCAGTGCTCTGTCTTCATCAGTAGTCAAACCTAGATGTGTAAGGGGTAACAGGGATAGGGCAGACAAACGTGAAAGCTCCTGCAGCATCCAATTGTTTTCAGTTCAGGAGCATCTTTTTTTTGACCTGGGATCAGTTTCCCCTTCCGGTTTACTAAACATCCCACAAACAGATTCAGGAGAGCAGTGAGTGATTCAGTTAGTGGGAAAGGCTTTAAGCCTGTCCTGCTGTGAAGAAAATACTTTAACAAATCACAAAACCCAATTCCATGATAGTCACAGAACCACAGAATTGTTTTAGTTGGAAAAGACTGTTAAAATCATTGAGTCCAACCGTCAGCCTAACGCCACCATGGCTATTAAAACATGTCCTGAAATGCCATGTCCTGAGGTGCCATGTCCACACGTTTCTTGAACATCTCCAAGGGTGATGACTACCACTTCCCTGGGCAGCCTGTTCCAGTGCCTACCACTCTTACAGGAAATGTTTTTTTTCCTAACGTTCAGTCTACACCTTATTCAACTTAAGTCCATTTCCTCATGTTCTATCAACTGATACCAAGGAGAAGAGACCAACCTCCACCTTACTCCAACCTCTTTTCAAGGAGTTCTAGACGGCAATGTGGTCTCCCTCCAGCCTCCTCTTCTCTGGACTAAACAACCCCAGTTCCTTCAGCTGTTGTTCTCCAGGGACCTGTTCTCCAGACCCTTCACCAGATTTGTTGCCCTTCTATGGACCTGCTCCAGCACCTCAGTGTCTTTCTTGTAGTAAGGGGCCCAAAACTGAACGTGATTTTCGAGGTGTGGCCTTACCAGTCTTGAGTACAGGAGTACAATTAATTCCCTGGTCCTGTTGGCCACACTGTTGCTGATCCAGGCCAGGATGCTCTTGGCTTTCTTGGCCACCTGAGCGCACTGCTGGCTCACATCCAGCTGGCTGTCAACCAACACCCCCAGGTCGCTCTCTGCTGGACAACTATCCAGCCACTCTGCCCTAAGCCTGTAGCATTGCCTGAGATTGTTGTGTCCCCAGAGCAGGATCCCGCATCTGACTTTGTTAAACCTCATACAACTGGCCTTAGCTCATTGGTCCAGCTGGTCCAGATCCCTTTGCAGAGCCTTCCTACCCTCAAGGAAGTAACCCAACACTCCTACCCAATTTGGTGTCATCTGCAAACATAGCGAGGGAGTTTATAAAACCTGTCTATGGATATAATCTTGTGGTTAATATGTTTTGTAATGACTGATGTGATTACTGGGTAAAATAGTTAAAATACAGTTTGCAATGGCTGGGGTAGCTGAGCATGTGATCTTTCAGCATCTTTAAATGTAGCTGAATGACTGCTAAAAATGCTTTTGTCTATTTTCTTGTCCATGAGATGCTCCCTGTATTTCTAATCATAAAGTATTTACCCCAAGAACCCTTCCAGCAAGCTGAAATAAGCAAAGAAACCAGTAAAATGGTAACTGCCCAGGAGTGCCTTGGGAAGGGGGTGTTATAAATGCTGACAATGGATGGGCTCAATATATTGTTTGAGAAAGTTGTAGCTAGTGGCCTCATTCATCATGGTGACAGCAATACTGACAGATCTCTGCAGTGCTTCAACTGTGAAATGATGGATCAGCAATGAGGGCTGGCTGCCAGGAGATACTTGAAACATCCTGAGCTTTCAAAGTGTACTTTCTCGGTCATGCTTTATTCCTTCTGCATAATGGACAAGCACAGGCAGTGTGTTGAATCATAGGCCTGAGCTTTCAGATCCTGACCAGGGTTAATATGCCTAAATCTGCACATGCATATACGAGAAAGCAAAGCCTGTGGCAGAGGAGAGGAAGAAATTTTCCACTCGGAGGTACTAAAATTTAATACGCATACAGGCATGAAGAGGGCTCACCTATTGACAGAGGAAAAGGACAGACTTCTTTCTGATTTGCTTTTGGAAGAGAACTGGCATAGGTGCTGATGACCAGAAATTATTTTAAAGCTATAAATCAGCCTATGAGCTGCCTGCACACAAATCTAATGGCTTGTGTAGCTCAAAGACCGTGTGAAGTTACAGTGTCATGACAACAGATGTGTTCAGAGAGGATGCGAAACAGACTTTAAAATTTGGCAGAGATAGGTTGAATAAAAATAATACGTGCAGAACATGAGTGAAATGCTCCCTGACAGCACCATAAGACTCAGAGCTTTCTTCTTTATTGCTGTGAAGCTGGTAGGAGACGTGTTAAGGCAGAACAGTAGCAGCATCTAAAGCTGTGTTTTAGTTAAGGGTCAGTGTCAGCGCTTTCATTACTCAACTTATTCCTCCAGAGAGTACAATACTGCAATAAAAACATTCACTCTGGCCTGGAAGTTGATTCATGACAGTTTGGAGCCCAGAGAAGGGAAACAGTCCACCAGAAAGTCTGCTAAAGTCGAGGGCAAGGCTTCGGTTTGCTTCCCAATCAAGCCCCACGTAAGCTGAGTGAGTGTAAGATGAGTTAACAACTCTTGAGTGTGCAGCGTTGGCATGAATGGTGAAAGTGCAGGTCTCTCTGAGGTGGCTGTCCGCTGAGGACACTACCTTTATAAGGTGCACATTAAGTGAGCACGTTCTCAACACATGATATATGTCTTGGTCAGTTGGTAATTTCACTTTTCCCTATATAAGGCCTGGTCAGGGTTCAGCCAGCACAGCTGCAGTTCTAGGACATGAATCAGACCATTGCTTGCATCCATCACTTCTAACATGGGCTTGAGATACCCAAATTAGGATTTAAGTCTCTGTGTGCTTCCTCTGAAGTTAGTCTAAAGAGAGAGAAAAATTGGAAGATGGGTTGTGCTATAGAATTTTCTTGGCTCCAAATTTATTATCTCACACCAGCAGCTGAATGAGATAGAGTCATAGAGGAGAAAGCCTTACTTCTAGTAAGGCTGTAAACAGCTGTTGTCCTGCTGAGGTCCCTCTCAGGCCCAGACCCACCATGATTTCTGACAAAGGAGTTCAGCTGGGATATGTCCAGGTATGCAGTGAAGAAGTTTTCTTCAGTCTTTTGTGGCTTGAGTGTCATACATGTTGAGCATGTGGTTGGCAGAAGAGATATTCACAGCATCATGAGTGTGAAAGGTCCTCCCTTCAGTGAAAGAGAAAATTCCCATGTTGTGAGACAAGGCCAAATGGAGATTCTTCAGGCAATCATGTCTTCCTTACCAGCTACATTCTGGGACAGAAAAGCAGTGTTTTTCAATCTTCTTCAGTTTGTAGGCCCCTAATATAGATGGAGAATGGAGATGCAGACAACTGTATACTGAATTCAAGCCAACAGACTCTTCTCCTAATTGCTTTTTTTTTTTTAAGTTGCTTTAGGTAGAGTTTGTGGATCTTAAAGTGTGTGCAGATTATATAAAAAGTCATGAATGAATTATTCCTGTTTGTCATAATACCTGATTTTCTCCAAAGCCTAGTCAGGCTGAAGTAAATGTCAGCACTAAAAGTGGACATGATCCAGCTGTGCTGACAGCCCAGAAGGTCAATTGTATCCTGGGCTGCATCAGAAGGGTGGTGTCAAGGTCCAGAGAACAGAGATTAACAATATCTCTGTCCAGAGGAGCAAGACCTGTTCTTATGGATTTCCATGTTGTGAAATTGAGGTGCAAATGAGACCATAGATCACCATGAAGCTATTTATTAAGGTTGGGCAAAACAGAGGGAGAGAGGGAAGGGGGAGAGAGAGAGAGAGAGGGATAAAGAGAATGATGGAGAAGAAGAGAGAAGAAGCAGGGAAGGAAAAAAGCTGAGATCATATTACTCTCAGTCGCAGGTGCAGGCAGAGAGAGGGAGAGACGGGTGCATGGCCCAGGGATGATCTTCTGTGGAGTCCATCAGGGGTTCTTCTGGCGGTGGTGCAGCTCTGGTGGTCTGGTGGTGGTCCGCCCTTGGTGGTCTGGCAGAAGTGCCACTGGTGGTCCGGTGGTAGTGCCACCCTTTGGCAGCATTCCTCCTGCCTTTTACACAGTTTTCTGCCCGGTTCCATCTGCAGCTCCCCAGGAAATCTTCCTGTGTATCCTCATGCATTCGCAGGGGTCCAGCACCACTGGGGAGAGGGCCTCTGCCCCCTCCCTGGCTGTACCTGTCCATACCCTGAATACACACAGGCCTTTTTCCTTCGGGGTAGCTGAGATAAGCCATAGGCATCCTGAGCATTCCAGCCAGGCTGAGGTCCAGGAGTTTCAAAGGTGCTGTCTGTTGATTTGCATCCCTGAGCTTCAGGCCAAGCACCGAGTCTGAGACCCGGAAGGTAACAAAGGCAATCATTATCTTTGTTGATTAGGGAGAGACGATGCAATCTTTGTCTTTGCTGATGAACAAGAGAGAGGATTTAGACTCTCACAGGTGGTCATCAGGTCGAGGGAAGGGGTTCTGTCCCTCTGCTCCATTCTGGTGAGACCTCATATGGAGTACTTTATCCAGCTTTGGAATCCTTGGCAGAAGGACAGACTGTTGAAGTAGGTCAAGAGGAGGGCCACAAAAATTATTAGAGCACTGAAGCTCATCTTATGTGTAGAAAGGCTGAGAAAGTTTGGATTGTTCAGCCTGGAAAAAGTGCTGAGGAGACCTTATTCTGGCCTTTCAGTACTTAAAGGGACCTGAAATAAAGATAACAGTCTTTTTAGTAGGGCCTGTAGCAGTAGAACAAAGGGTGATGGTTTAAAATTGAAAAGGGGTAGATTCAGATTGGCAATAAAGAACAGGTTTTTTTGCAGTGAGGCCCAGGTTGCCCAGAGAGGTGACAGTTGCCTAATCCCTGGAAACATTCCAAGTCAGATTGGTCAGGGCTCTGAGCATCCTGTTCTAGTTGAGAGTGCCCCTGCTTATTACAGGGGCCTTGATGACCTTCAAAAATCACTTCCAACAGAACTATTCTATGATTATTTCTCTCCCAAATAACTGGAGCATGCAATGAGTTACCTGGTTGTGATGATCTGCATCATGCTACAGTTGGAACCGATTTTTGCTGTTTTATGAGAGTGTTGCTGTTTTATGAGAGTGTTATTCAACTCCCTGGAGCTTCCTGAACAAAATTAGGTAGAGGAGTAAAAAGAGTTAAAAAACACTCATAGAAAAGTCTTGCACTGATTTGGGAGTTAAAAAGAAAACTTTAACAATAAATAAAAGGTATATATGATAAAGGAGTGTTATAGAAATTTAAAGAAGCAAATACAAATACATATACAAAACCAGACTGGATGGCAGCAGATTGTCTGGATTGAGATGGATTTTGTCCTTGTGATGTGGAGGGCCCATAGGCCTGAAAATAGGCTTGCATAGGCCTTGCCCTGCCTGGACATGTTTTTCCTGCTTCTTAATCAGGGATGAGCACATGGCCAGCACAGAGGGGCACAACAAGCCTGGTGCCACGTGGAGTCTGGCCTGCCCAGGCTTTAGGTTGTGTAAGCCCCCACATTCCCAGCTCAGGCTTGCCGGGTGCTGGACCCATGTGAGCCCCATGTTTGGAAAGTCCAGGCCTGTGGCTCCTTGCCTATTATGGCAAGGTTGGCTGACTGCAAGCCTGATTGGTCATTGTGTGGCCAATGAGACCACTGATCTGGGCCCACAGTTAATAAATAGAGGTGCATTCACCCACGTGTGCCTTGACTCGCTAAATAACCTGTGCNTAGGTAAGAGACATCCACTTGCCTCCTCTCAAGTCTCAGAGCAGTTTTCCAACAAGGTGTTCAGTGCTTTTATTCAGGGAAGCAGAAGATTTATGGATCTCCCTTTGAAAAACAAATGTGAGCAGTACTGAAGGCTGGCTACTGCTATTTTTATCCTTGTATTACCCTCAGAACTGGAAAACAAAGCCTTCTGCTGAGCAGGTTCCTCCTTTTTCTGTTTCTCATTTAACCACAGCAAAGAAAAAATACATCGCTTAACATTTTGTACTTAGTGATTAGCGTCTGCATTTGAAAGCAGCTGTGGGAGATCATTACAGTGGAGTCAAGGGACCTGGGATCTGCCATTGAACTCCTAGGTTGGATGGCAGCAGACTGTCTGTATTGAGATGGATTTTGTCCTTGTATGCAGGTGGTAGCAGAGTTGGCCACGTGGCGAGCTGACTTTGTGGTTAGCTGGAACAGCAGCAGCTGGGAGATGTGGCACAGGCAAAGGCATAAAGCAAGAACTCCAATTGCTGCCTTTTAAATAGGGTTATGGACAGGAAGTGGGAGTGGGATTAACTTTGACCTCGGGGGCTCCTCTCCCTGGAAGGACCCAGCTCTCCCTGTCCACCTTGGGTCATCGGGTTTCCAGAGCACTTCCCCGCCCATCTGAGCTTAACCTGGAACAGAGAGCAAGAATTTCAGTGTGAGTGGTCCTGGGCAGGGTGGCATGGATCTTGTCCTGGTGCTTTTGCAGAATAGCTGCTCTGTGACTTCCTGAGTGGTCTGTGTTGCTGAGCTGGAAAACTCAGCCAGAAATTTGGCACTGGAGAAAGATTTCTCTCTTCACAGTCAGATTTTAATTCGTTGCTCCATCTGAGTGAATTCCAGATAATAGGGCTTAGGAAACAGCTACAGCAGCTGTCTTTACCCACTGGAACTCTGTGAGCTGAGCTGACAAGGAGTTCAATCTGTGCTCTTCCCTTCAGAAGAGGGTACTTGCTCCCAAAGCTGTGGCAAGTTTGCAATGTGCTACCAGTAAAGTTTTTCCATGCTTTGATGCGTGGGAAGGTTCATTCTGTTGGTCATTTAGTCCTTTTCCTGGTTGTGATGACATTTGCTCCTATGACAACTATTTTGGCAGCTGGGGCATGGTTTCATTAATATATGTGTCTTGATGGGGTTGGTTTGTTTGTTTTTAATCTGACTTGTGTGACATAAAGGGGGCAATGAATGGTTCAGTATGGAGCATATGGTTCAGGGCAGCCAAGTTTCCAACTTAAAAGGAGAAAATAGTCACATGAAATTAACCATTTTATCTGTAATCCCTTTTGCAAAGTGTGTTTTGGTATTTTCAGAGCTACCGAGGGTTTGGGTGTTCTAAAGCAACTGATTTGTCTTGTAGCACTGGATTGCTCTATTTCTGATACATCTTTGTTTTTACAAAAGAACAATTAATGCTGTTTGGATGTTGCATTTCTATTTGCAGAGGATACACACTCAACACAGGCAGTCTTCAGGTATAAGGTTTGCTTGTTGCTTCACCACGCTAAAAGCAGTGGGGAAGAATACTTGCCAAATTAATACAGTTTGTACACTGCTTTACCAAGTCTGGTTACCCAAACCCAATCCAGTGAAGCCTCCAATATAGTCTAAAATATACTGCTTGCTTTTTAATAGGTTCAAGGCTCTTCTAGCATACAGGGAGGTGGAGAGACCATGCGTAAGACTTTCTGGATAGCACTGCTAAATCATTGTTCTGTTGGGATCACAGTGCCGCTGTCAATGCAGTGTGGAACTCAACAGCAATTGTGGTAAGAAACTGGCCAGGGGAGAAAAAAAAGCAGCAGCTAAATGCTGTTGGTATTACAGCAAATAGAAAGTGCTCACTGTTACAGGAAACACATTTGGGCTGGGGGTTATTTTTTTTCCTACCATCAGAAGGTTGATGTGGGCATTTCACAGCCATCTTGATAGAAAAATCGGTAACTGCATGAGTTTGGAGGCCTGTGACTGTTTTGGAGCAGAAGACTTAAATCTAGTGTTCTTTCATTCAGTGGATTGTAATCCAAACTAAATGTTCATGTCAGAGTTCTTTACAGTGAGGGTGGTGAGACACTGGAACAGATTGCCCGGCGAGGAGTCCAAGGCAAGGCTGAATGAGGCCTTGAGCAACCTGGTCTACTGGAAGGTGTCCCTACCCATGGCAGGAGGTTTGGAACTAGAAGATCTTTAAGGTTCCTTCCAACCCAAACTGTTCTATGAATTCTATGGCTGAAGTGAAGGATCTGACCAAGGGCTGTGGATCTGCATGCATTCCACTGAGAACCAAGTGTCCTGTGGATGAAGTTTTCCTTTTTCACCTCAAAATGAAATAGCCAAACCAAATGAGAGGCCAAAGCACTGATTCCAGTAAAATCAAAAGTCTAACCATTATTTGAAACAAAACCAAACACTTTAAAACCTATTATTCATATATTTTTTGTCTTCAAAAGAAGAGTAATTAAAGGTTTATAACACAATCAACGGGTATTTGAGCAATGTAGTTTGCTGCAGAGTTAATTCTAGCCATATAACCATTCATTACTCTTTTCTAGCATACATCACAACAGCATAGCATACATCAAGAATATGTTTATTTTTGGCATAGCTGGTTACATCTTACCTTCTGTGCATTAAGCTGTATGACCTGTAAATGTGACAGTAATGTATAAAAAAGGCCTAAAGTTGTATCTTGAAAGTGTTAAAGTTCAGAAATAGATAATTCAGAAAGCTGAAAGAAGTCAGAAACATGACTGCTTGTGGAGTGGTGCATCCATTTTTTGTAAGCTTGCTTTAATCCTTAATCAGAGACCCACTAAACACTCTCACTTTTCTTATAGTCAGTGGATTATGGGAGTAACCATCACCTCTGGAAACAGTTTCTGACCTACTAAACACTCTCACTTTTCTTATAGTCAGTGGAATATGGAAGTAATCATCATCTCTGGAAACAGTCTCTATCAATTCATGAACTCTTCCTCATAGCAACACTTCTAGGCACTGTTTTGAAGATTTGTGTGTGTGGAGTCAGACTGTTTGTCAGAAGCCTTCAAAGAAAATTGCACTCTGTTGGAAAGCCCATGTATGGGGCATGGGTGGGCCCAGCTCTGTCACTGCAGAATGGCCGAGTGTCACTGTGGGGAATGGGCAGCCAGCTCCTCAGTACTGCAAATGGGGAAAGCAGATGTGCCCCGGCTCTGCACAGCTGGATGGTCCTCTCCCATACTCTTTATTGGCCCTGTGTAGAGGTCAGTAGTGCTCATAATACACTAATGGGTAGCACAAAATCATGTTGAAACAGTGAGTGATGGACTCTGATGCAGAGGGTGAAGCCTCAAAAGACCTTTGGTGAATGTCCATTGTCTTCTCCAGGGCATGCCAGTGTGAAATCCTTTGAAGATACCCTGTGGAAATCATACTGTGCTTACTGAGGGAGTGGGAAAGGAAACCCTTAATAACATCCACACTGTAGTAACTGGCACAAATACACACAGACCTTGAGAAGATGGAACTCTTGAGAAATGTTTGTGCTTTCATGCCTGTGCATTTGGCAGAGCAGTGTTTGCAAAAATCACACACTCCAAAGGTTACTTTGGTTCATGTTTTGCACAATGTAATACACAGGCAGTAGTAGAGCCAGGGAGTATGTTTATGACCAAATAATGCTTCACTGATGAAAGCTATTTCATGCTAAGGTGAGGAAGGAAGAAAGAAGAGGACATACTGTGTCTCAACAACATTGCAGTGAGTGCAAATGTGAAGTACAGGAAATGTATTTATGTCTCTCATCTATCTCTTGCCAGGCTATCTGACATGAAAAAATCAGGCAGAGTTCTCCATATGGAGTTTTCCTAAGCCCATGTCCCTGTCAAAGACATGCATACTTGAATTGAAAATCTTAATAATCCAATTTCAAAGTACTACGTTTCAACATATGTCTGTGTTTATAAGAAGGTTCTGAGTGTTTTTTTTCCAGCAGGGGACCAAAACTCCTTTCAAAACTATGTATGACAGGATGGAGTTGTTATCCAGGAGTCAGGCCTAGTCTATGCTTTTATTTTCTTTTAGGATTATTTTTGCTGTAGGAATCATAGAATCATATGATCATAGGATCATAGAATCAGTCAGGGTTGGAAGGGACCACAGAGATCATCCAGTTCCAACCCCTCTGCCATGGGCAGGGACACCCTACCCTAGATCAGGCTGACCAGAGCCTCATCCAGCCTGGCCTTAAACACCTCCAGGGACAGGGCCTCAACCACCTTCCTGGGCAACCCATTCCAGGCTCTCACCACTCTCATGCTGAAGAACTTCCTCCTCATGTCCAGCCTGAACCTACCCACTTCCAGCTTCGCTCCATTCCCATTAGTCTTGTCACTCCCTGATACCCTGAAAAGTCCTTCCTCAGCTTTTTTCTATGCCCTCTTCAGATACTGGGAGGCCACAATAAGGTCACCTCAGAGGCTTCTCTAAGGCTTCCTCCTCTAGGCTTTCTCCTCTAGGCTTAAGCCCTTGGAATACAAAAAGTGTAATTAAAAGAGTGGATTTTTTTTTTTTTTTGAGGAATGGTGGCTAGTAAGTTCTACAGCTCAGAAGGTCTGTCCAAGGTGACAACATCCAAGTATGACTACTCAAATAGTGAATGAAGTTTTATTTCCATGAGGTGGGTCAAGCTATGGGCTGGGAATCTGGAGGGCTAACTAAGGCTTCAACAAGTTTGGTCTCAGTTTGCCTCATGTCTATGCCAGTTCCATCACCATGAGTTTTGACTGCAGACACTGTTGACAGGATCATATGGCTGCAGCCTACTGACGGTTGAAGAGGAGGACATATCTGTAACACTCTATGCTGGGTTAGGAACTGGCTGGAGGGCCAAGCCCAGAGAGTAGTAGTGAATGGTGTCACATCCAGTTGGTGGCCAGTCACTAGTGGTGTCCCTCAGGGATCCCTGCTGGGCCCCATCCTCTTTAACATCTTCATAGATGATCTGGATGAGGGCATCGAGTCAGTCATCAGCAAGTTTGCAGATGACACTAAGCTGGGGGCAGATGTGACTGAGTTGGAGGGCAGAAGGGCTCTGCAGTGGGACCTTGACCACCTGGACAGATGGGCAGAGTCCAATGGGATGGCATTCAATAGCTCCAAGTGCAGGGTGCTGCACTTTGGCCACAACAACCCCATGCAGAGATACAGGCTGGGGTCAGAGTGGCTGGAGTGCAGCCAGACAGAAAGGGATCTGGGGGTGCTGATTGATACCCGCCTGAACATGAGCCAGCAGTGTGCCCAGGTGGCCAAGAGAGCCAGTGGCATCCTGGCCTGCATCAGGAATGGTGTGGTCAGCAGGAGCAGGGAGGTCATTCTGCCCCTGTACTCTGCACTGGTTAGACCACACCTTGAGTACTGTGTTCAGTTCTGGGCCCCCCAGTTTAGAAGGGACATTGAGATGCTTGAGCGTGTCCAGAGAAGGGCGACGAGGCTGGTGAGAGGCCTCGAGCACAGCCCTACGAGGAGAGGCTGAGGGAGCTGGGATTGTTTAGCCTGGAGAAGAGGAGGCTCAGGGGTGACCTTATTGCTGTCTACAACTACCTGAGGGGTGGTTGTGGCCAGGGGGAGGTTGCTCTCTTCTCTCAGGTGGCCAGCGCCAGAACGAGAGGACACAGCCTCAGGCTGCGCCAGGGGAAGTTTAGGCTCGAGGTGAGGAGAAAGTTCTTCACTGAGAGAGTCATTGGCCACTGGAATGGGCTGCCCAGGGAGGTGGTGGAGTCGCCGTCCCTGGAGCTGTTCAAGGCAGGATTGGACGTGGCACTTGGTGCCATGGTCTAGCCTTGAGCTCTGTGGTAAAGGGTTGGACTTGATGATCTGTGAGGTCTCTTCCAACCTTGGTGATACTGTGATACTGTGATACTGTAATGGCAGCAATAAGGAGAGCTGTGCTGTCTTCCATCAGTACGTATTCTTTATCCACACACCTCCATTTCTGCCTCTTAAAGCAGCTCATCTTGACACAAAGTCTAACCACGAGGACTTACCTTTTGCCCACAACATCAACTGCAAGGAGCACAGTTTTGTTTATAACTTTCCTTAAAACAGCTGCTGTACTTTCAAATGCATTACATTAGGAGCTCCTGCAGCTGCACGTTTCAGGGTTGCAGAGGACTGGTTGTGTTCTCACTATTTCTTTTGATGTTAGGCAGCTCAGGATAAGATAAAATTGTGAATGCTTCTCATGTTATAACTTGAATTTACAATCTTGACAGCTCTGTTCAGGCACAGTGCCAAAAAGCTCTTGGTACGTTTAAACAATGATAGGATGAAGTGATATTGTCTCCTAAGGGACAACAGGAAGCAACTTGGCCTTTCAGAAATGTTGCATTGATGTGCTTTCCTTGGAACATCAAGCCTAAGTATGGCAATCTCCTGGTAAAGTATCTCCAGGGATCTCAACTGAAAGCAAGCTATGATATGATAAAACTGCTGGATGGAGTGAAAATAGGGAAAAGGAATGGAAAAGGGAAAGCTGGTTCCCGTTAAATAAGCCTTAAATCTGTAGAAATATTTTCTCTCGAGAAAAAGGGATTCTTTAAGTAATAGAATAGAATAGAATAGAATAGAATAGAATAGAATAGAATAGAATAGAATCAACCAGGTTGGAATCATAGAATCATAGAATGGTTTAGGTTGGAAGGGACCTCAAGGATCATCCAGCTCCAACCCCCTGCCAGAGGCAGGGACACCTCCCACTAGAACAGGCTGCTCAAGACCTCATCCAGCCTGGCCTTAAACACCTCCAGGGAGGAAGCATCCACAACCTCCCTGGGCAACCTGTTCCAGTGCCTTACCACCCTCACTGTAAAGAACTTCCTCCTAACATCCAGTCTAAATCTCCCCTCTTCCAGCTTAAACCCATTACCCCTCATCCTGACATTACTAGACCGTGTAAA
>WAAF01014527.1:0-17478 GCA_013400475.1 Tricholaema leucomelas | reverse complement strand
TCCTCAGGGCTGCTCTCAGCCATTCACCACCCAGCCTGTATCTGTGCCTGGGATTGCACCGACCCAGGTGCAGGACCTTACACTTGGCCTTGTTAAACATCATGAGGTTGGCCTGGGCCCACCTCTCCAGCCTGTCCAAGTCCCTCTGGATGGCATCCCTGCCCTCCAGCAAGTCAGCTGTGCCACACAGCTTGGTGTCATCTGCAAACTTGCTGAGGATGCACTCAATTCCTCTGTCCATATCACTGACAAAGATGTTAAAGAGCACTGGTCCCAGCACTGACCCCTGAGGAACACCACTTGTCACTGGTCGCCAGGTGGACATTGTGCTGTCTTCACCCCAGTTTCTACTGATGCCTTCCCCAGTGACGTGGTTCAGGGAAGAAGAGAACAACCAGCAAGTTGTTGAAGGTCAGGTCAGGGCTTACTTGTGCCAATTCGACACATGTGCAGTCATGAGACTCCACAGGCTGAAACTAAGGTTGCTGAGAAAGCTGTCCAGTGCCCACATAACGTCAACCTGAAGCATTTTTGAGCAGCTGTGGGGACTGAGGGGGAGATCCTCAACAACTGGATAGAGGCAGTACCAGGGCCATCTTTGAAAAGGAGAGGAAAGATGATCTAAAGAAATTCAAGCTTGTCAGACTCACTTTGCTGCCTGAAATAATCATGATGTGTATCCTCCTGCAGCACATTTCTAAGGGTTTGAGGGAGAAGAAGGTGATTGGCAATCAGTATCATTGACCAGGGGTGATTCTTGCCTGAATCAGCTAGATATCTCATGTGATAAAAAGATCAGATTTGTGGACAAATGGAAAACTGGGGATGTAATTTATGTTGGTTTTGGCAAGGCTGCTAACAGTCTCCCACTTTGTCCTTGAATCCATGTTGGATGTTGGCTACTGGAATGGGTTGCCCAGGGAGGTGGTGGAGTCGCCGTCCCTGGAGCTGTTCAAGGCAGGATTGGACATGGCACTTGGTGCCATGGTCTAGCCTTGAGCTCTGTGGTAAAGGGTTGGACTTGATGATCTATGAGGTCTCTTCCAACCTTGGTGATACTGTGATACTGTGATGTTAGTCTGTGTGGATGTTCCACCAGCTGAGTGAAATGCCTGCTGCAGTTGTCAGGCTCAGAGGTGATGGACACTGGGCTATATCTGTCTGGAGGCTGATGCCTTGTGTGGTACCACAGGATCTTCTCTGAGGCCTATCCTGGCTACCACTTCTTGTCACCACTAGAGCAGTGACTGGGAAGGTCACAAAAGGCACTCTGTCAGGGCTGTATTTGGTTCGGCTGTGAGCAGATAGAGGCTTTAGAGCACCTACCAGCACCTTGGTGTCAATCAGGGATTAATGAGATGGGGACAGGAACAAGCTTTTTACAGTAGTGCTTGGCTACATGTAGGAAGCTTCTTTTTGTTTCCCAAGATAATAACCAGGCTTAGAGGAGCTGCTCTGAAGGCCCTGTGGTCTCCATCATTGGAGGTTGCAAGCCCAGAGGTGAAATATTGCTCTGTGAAAGTGGTGAGCAAGGGACCCTTCTGGGGCCCTTGTCTCCTTCTTCAGCACTGGGAAGCAGCTATATGGTTTTGTGAAGCGGAGAACAATAGACCATTGTTTTTTAAAGTGCATTTGAAGGTTTCACAAAAGCACAGCTCTGATTAAGCAGGAGATGGAATTTTCACAGCCTTTGCTTCACTAAAACGTTTTATCATTTTAGGCAATAAATGGGATGAATCAAACCTGTGATCAGAACGCTGTGACTTTGCAGCAGTGAAGACAAGGACAACCTGCTCTCATATCCTTGCAGCTAACTGCAGTCTGCAAATCAGGTGCCATGGTCTTTGCTCAGACTCATTTACACCTTTGCAAAGCCATTGTGAAAGTGTTACTATCCTGATTGCTTAGTGTTTTGAATCTACTCTATATGTGTGAAAATTGTAGCTTAAAAACTGGAGTCCTACTTCTCTCTCTGACAACTGTGAAGTTTTAGCAATTTCCAGGGGGAAAAAAACAAACAAACAGCAAACAAATGACCAAAACAAACCCCACAAACTGCAAAAAGCCCCAAACAAACCACTGACTTTTTTTTTTTTTTGCTTGCCTACGACTGAGTGAATAAAGTTTTAAATGTCTTTCTGGAAATAATCCCTCCACTCCTTTCAGCCTTTGCCAAAGGTGTCACAAGACGATTTTTTGAGTAATTTCCATGGCAATGTGAATACCTGAGGGGTGGTTGTGGCCAGGGGGAGGTTGCTCTCTTCTCTCAGGCGGCCAGCGCCAGAACAAGAGGACACAGCCTCAAGCTGTGCCAGGGGAAATTTAGGCTTGAGGTGAGGAGAAAGCTCTTCACTGAGAGAGTCATTGGCTACTGGAATGGGCTGCCCAGGGAGGTGGTGGAGTCGCCGTCCCTGGAGCTGTTCAAGGCGGGATTGGACGTGGCACTTGGTGCCATGGTCTAGCCTTGAGCTCTGTGGTAACAGGTTGGACTTGATGATCTATGAGGTCTCTTCCAACCTTAGTAATACTGTGAGACTGTGATACTGTAATGTTTTTTAACTCATACGAGTTTTGGTTTTGAGCTACCAGTCTTGCTATATGTGTTGTTTTTCAGCCTTATCTAGTGATACACTTGTCTATGGTGCAAGGTCTATCCATATTGGTATACCCAGGAGACTTTACAGTGGTAGCTGTCATATTCAGAAGCAAGCGGAGGCCAGCTGATTGATTTGCCGTGGCAATAGAAAGGAATCTGATACCGATCATCCTAACTGAAGGCTCATGCTTCACCCAGCAGGCTTCGGAAGGCTGCATAGTTATTTCATTTTTTTGGCTTAGAATAATGTGATAAATGACCTCTTGTCTTGCTTTGTAGTCTCTCTTTGCTCCATTTATTTGTTGCCATCATGCTCCCATGAATATTTCATCATTATTTCTACAAAACATTGCCCAGCAGGTTACATGCGCATTAGTGTCTGAGAAAGCAGAATCTGTCAGTACCAAGCTTTTGGAGAGGTTTTCCATTTATTGAAAACAGAAGGGTACAAAGGGTCAGAAGAAGCTTACTGACTTAATAAGGAGATGGGGGAGGAGAAAGTAGTGAAAGAAAATGGAGAAAACTGATCCTTCTGCAAGCTGTTGCAGGCAATATAATACATGCATGCACAAAATGTTGGTTTTTTTTCTCTTTTTCTTGGTCACTGTAATTGTGACACTGTGTTACATCTTAATAAAACACTCAGAAAAGACACTGCAAGTTCATTTACTTCAGTGCCTGTGACCAAAATGCTAACTGCTCATTGGAACGGTCTACCCAGGGCAGTGCTGGAGTCACCATCTCTGGGGGTGTTCAAACAGTATGTGGAACTGGTGCTTAGGGACATGGTTTAGTGTTGACCCTTCAGTGCTGGATTGAGATTTGAACTGTATGATCTCTTCTAAACAGATATATTCTGTGATTCCGTGATTTACTTGGACAGTTATTTACAGCCTGGCTTAGGGAGAAGCAGTTGTGATATAAGTGGGGAAAAAAAGAGTAGAAAATTTGGTAAGGGTTAGGAATTTGACCTTTATTCAGACAGAAGAGCTGACAGGTAGATGTGGGTCAGTATAGTTCTTTCAAACAGTCACTGGTTTTGAAATGAGTATATTAGTTTTGGTATTGCAAGGGTCAAGTAAGTGTTCCTCAACCAGAAGAGTTCCAGTTCTGCTTAAATGCAGGAGGTTTTTGTGTGCTTATTTGGGATGAATCCCATTTTTTTTCCAATCCTGTTTTCAACATCTCATTGCTTATTCCTACTCAGCAGGTATATTCTCCTCACACTCTTCTACTGAATTAGAGCCAGCTTTGATAGCTGGACTTGTCTACCACAGCTTCTGTCAAATATATGGAGTGTGACACATCTCAACATGCCGAGCATCTTCAGGAAGACCCCCATTTGCACTGAGGTAAAAAGGTACATACAATCCTTCAACCTTTTGTGCATAATAGAGAAGTTAAAGCATGTAGACAGTGCTGTCTACAGAAAAATCCTCTTCTGCAGCCAAGACAGCTAAGATGAAGACATCACAAAATTGTTAGTCCAATTCAAGCAGAAGTTGAGTTCACAGGGAAGCTAGATCCACTTTTAGAAATGCTTCCTCCTCCCAATACTCTGCCAGATTGCTTTCTGCAAGTATCAGTCACAGCTATTAATCTGCTGTCTGGTACTTTAGATGTGTTACTTGGGCTTCAGTGACTTGGTAAGGCAAAGCTTTCTAATATAATTTGTGATCTACCTGTGGCCAGAGGAAAAAGGCTCTTCCTCCTAGGATTGCCCTACACATTGATAAAAGATGTTTGTTCCTGCTTTGCACTGTGTTGCAGCTGACACCTCAGCCTAGGGGAGAAGATCTTTTGTGCTGTACCTGCATGTAGCTCTTTATCTTCTGGTAGCACTTTGCAAGTCAACATCAGTTGTATAGGAAAGAATAAACCTCAGTGGTCATTATCCCTGAAAACCTGTTTTCTCCTTGCGCTGTCTCATCTGTGGGGCAAGACTGTGCTGGGCCCATCACCATCAGCAAGCTGAGGCTTAGTAGAAGGCAAACTGAGATCCTACTTTACCTGAAGTACAGACATGCTAAAATAACTGTAGGGAGAGTGGAATGAGTAACAGCAGTCCTCCACTGGTGCAAAATGGTATAACAGCATTTGAAGGCAATAAACTTTCATCAAATGCCTGCTTTTATGAGATAGATGACTCTGCTTCAAAAAATACCTCTGTTCTGAGGTATCTTGCATGAGTAAAGAATAATTAATCACAATAGACCCACAATAACAGAAGAAAGCTGCTTTTTCTCCCAGTGTTCATAGAGCAGTGCCTTACACCAGCAAGGCAGTAGCAAAGTGCAGTCCTGATGCACTCTCCAATTTTACCTAGTTTTGAGATACTGTCTGTGTTTTACCCTTCAGCTGTGATGAACAGAGAGTTTTACTAATGCTCTAGAACTCCACTATTTATATCCCTCCATCACCTTATTTGCTGCTTCTTGGAAATACAGGCAAAGAAATTATTCGTTTAGCCAACTTCTGTCTATCCCTTGTGCTTTCCACCTAAAAGGCATTAATTCCCTTGCAGCATATCAGTAGGAAGCATATTTTGAAACTTCACACGATTTCAGGAAAGCACCTGGGACATATAACCTCTGGTGAGGAAAGACCTGAAATTTGTGGCCACGTCTCTCACAAGGCCGTTTGTGGAATTGCTGTAGATGATAAGAAAGAGCAGATCTATAGATCCATTCTTCAGGAGCAAACCTAGGATCAGGGAGTAATTTAGGGTTTATGGCAGAATAGGGGGAACTGGTGTCTGCAACCAAGAAAGCAGAGCCTCACATGAGTCATCAGTAGGTGTTTGTAGGATTCATGTGCCTTTTAGGCAGCCTTTTACAGAATGTTAATAGCTGTTATGTGTTAATAGTGTTATGTGGACCATGACAGAGCTGGTCTGTATCACAGCTTCAGCACTTTTGTTAGAGGAAGGTATTCTGCTGCCCACACCAATTGTGGAGGAGGGAAGAAATTAATTGGTGCGAGATGATAGTTTATATAAATATATAATTTACTAACTGCAACATTCTGAACTCTCACCACCCCCAACCACTGAATTTTAATATTATTTTGGATCTTACACGGTTATGGAAGACATTCTAGGAACAGTAACTTGCAAATATTCGAACTATAAACAGAGAGAAGAATTTCCCTGTGGCCAAATGCCGCTTGGGGTCAATATGCAGTTTGCCCACTAAATGGGCCCAAGCTCTTTCTGCTCTTTGGCAGGACACAATAGAAATTACAGAGGCGTTGAAGCATTTACTCACATATTCTTATTAATTATCAATCACCCTCTGGGGCTACGTCACAGCCTATACAAGTGTCCAATCTTCAGGAACTCTGCCCCTGGATTTTGAGGCTGGAATCCTCCTGGCTTCAGGGGGAAAGGACAATCTTCCCAGCTTCAGCGGAAAGGACAGTCTCTGACCTTGTTCTCCTGGCTTTTTCTGGGTGCTCTGTCCAGGGATTCTCAGGCAGGACCTTCAGGTGCAGAGGCAGGATGTCATGCAGTCTCAGCACAGTGTCACGCTGACCACATGGGCTGATCACCTTCAGACAATCCAGGGTCTACTATTGGTAACTCAAAGTGAAGTCTACCAGGCAATAGAAAGGGCAGTGGGCTTGCAACAGGGTGCACAGCTGCACGGGAGACTGAGCTCTGTAGGTAAAGGCAGGCAATACAGGGTCTAGTCCTGGTAACTCACTGCAGTGGCCTGCAGGTGTGCATGGCTGGCTGGGAGGCCATGAGAGATTCTGTGGGTGAGCAGGCAGGCAGGCAAACAGGCATCAGCAAGAATGAAAAGCGTAAGGCAAAAGCACAAGTTAGGATTGTTCAGCCTGGAGAAGGCTCTGGGGACATCTTTCAATACCTCTATTTATCAAATGTGGGCTGAGATTAATGGCCCTTTGGACACCAAAATGACCAATCAGATTGGCAGTTAGCCAAACCTTACCATAATAGGTAAAATCCACGGGTCTGGACCTCCCAAATATGGAGATAGCATGGGCCTAGCACCCGGTAAGCATGAGCCAGGAGCATGGGCTTATACAACCACGTTACACAATCAGGGGCCCTGGGCAGGCCAGACTTTATGGCACCAGGTTTGTTATGCCACTTTGTGTTCATTTATGTGTTCACCTCTGGTATGGGTAGAAAAAAATGTCCAGGCAAGACAAGGCATGTATAAGCCTAATTTATGGGCCTATTGGCCCTCCACGACAAACCCACATCACAAAAGATGAAAAACTGCTGACTCACACGTTGCCCAATTATTCTGGTGAATTATTATTGCTTTTAGATTTCACATTCCTGGGAAAATAATGTGATACCAATCTGTCTCTACCAGTGGCAGATCCGGGCTTGAAATCAGGGTGCTTGTTAACAACATGCATGAGATTCATGTTCAAATAAGTAGCTCAGTGTAAATATGTTTTGTTGTCATGGTTTTAAAAGAGTCATTCTGAAAATCCCTGAGGAGTAAAGTCATAGCTCATTGCCTCGCTAGCAACTTCTGTAGCTTTGAAGAAGGCATAAAAGACCCCATGAGACTACTCCTCACCTTCACCTCCTGGGGCAGCAAGGCTTAAAATGCCATGGAAATCCTCTTTGTCTCATGGCTTTGGAGACCAACTAATCTGGGAATGCTGCAGCCTGTAAAAAGGGAGCTGATGGTGTTCTTGCTCTCCAGTCTCCCAGCTGTTTTAAGAAAAGTGGAGAATCAGCTGTGGTCTAGTTCATGGGGAGCCTAAGGAGGAGATACTGTAAAAAATGTAGCTGAAGGAGGAGATAAAGGAGACTTACTAGATATAACGAATTAAGTGGTGCAAACACTCTCGTTGCTCAGGCTTACCTTTTTTCCCTTCCCCATCTGAACATACAGCTGTTCCATGGAATTGGACACAACATACTTAAAGTGAACAGAAAGTCAGAGTCTCTTTTTGAATGCTAGCTCATAAACTAAAGCTTTTGAATTCACAAATACAGAGTTCTCAGAAGAGTTAGACTATGGTTTGGGGTGGGTTTTTTGGATTGTTACATGGACTGATCTTTGGCAGCTGCTCTCTAGAAAAGTCCTGAACTGTAGGAGGTGAGTTAAATTTAACCAGAAGGGATTAAAGAACATTCCCTGAGTGGCAAATTGTTTTATCACAGTGTATGTTAGAAGTTTGTTTATCAGTGTTCATCCAAAATCTACAGTATTGAGCCAGATATTGGTCCTAACATGCCTGAAGTCAGAGCCAAGATAACAACCTCTATGAAATTGCCCTTTTGATAAGTTTGCTTGTCCTGAGATTGCAAGATGAGCATTTTCTCTTTTAAACTGTTTGTTTTTAATTTCTGGATAAAAGAATCACTTTAGAAACTCACTTGCAGAGCAAAATGAAATGCATTTTTCTTCTGGCTGTTCTTTCCACTGCTCTTATGAAGTGAGAGGACCGAGCAAGTTCTGTGGTGCAGCAATTCCACTGAAAAAAAAATCAGTTCTCTGAGAGAAGCATTGAATTTCTCAAGTCATCATAAAAGTACATCACAATAACAGGGTGTCAACAATGCCTTCATGCTGGATATTTTGTGAGGCTAATATTGGTACTATTTTTGCAGTGTTATTATCTACCTTTCTTAAGGGGAAAAAAAAAAGGCAGACACACAGGTTACAGATTTTATAGCACAACATTCAAAAGAAAAATGTAATAGAGACTGTGTTGAGACTAACAAGGCCTTTCTTGTGACTCAGATTCCCAACAGAATTAAACATCTCAGGTGGTGACAGATGCTAGCTTGAGAGCTGGCTGTAAATTAGCCATTATTGAAGCAGCATGCAAAGAGCATCAGGCATCTCAGAACTGAAATCTGTTTTGGAGGAGTAGGATCCTTTTCCTTTTTGCTCCACTTTCTACCCTTTTGCTTTGGGGCCTGTCTTTGATAAATATGCTCTCTTGATCTCTCTGAAGTGACAGAAGGGAGAGGGTTTTACAACTTAGAAGTGTTGGGTTGGGACTGTTTTATGGCCTTGTTCCCCATAAACTTACTGGTTCATCTCCTCCATTGTTGGTCCTGTCTGTCTCCTGGCCAGCCTCATGTGTGTGAACTCCAACCCATGACCCAGTAAGTCCTTCTCACATCTTTGCTAGTGGACTAATTTAGAGGAAAGCAAAGTAACAAAGCCAAGCCCTAAAACCTCATAACACAAGGGCCAGGCTCTTCTGTCTGAAAAGGCATATGAGCACAGCTGGAAGGAAAAGAAGAGACTTTATGCTGCAGTTTGATTGATCTCTTATGAATTGCAACATCGTTTAACGCCTTTCATTACAGCTGTGTTTTGCAGAGCACTAACAAGTTCAGACAATGCTTCAGAATGGTTTCTCTTCATGCCTCTCTCTACCATTTGTCCATTTGTATTTTGAGGAGATATTTCCACTGGCAGTAAAATGAGCAGTTGCAAAATGACCAGAAGTATGGGGTTGGTGGAAGAGGGGAAAGTGATGGATCCTTGTAGATTTCAGCTCCCATCTGTGGAACTTGTCCTCAAAATGAGTCCAAGAGGGTATCCAGGACAGATGCTTTGGGAAATGCTTGGGGCATTTGCTGTTCTTTCACACGTCCTGGTAGTACATGCTCACTAATCATTTCTGCCTTGTTGCAAAGCACGCTTGAGACAATGGAAAAGCACCTGTCCACTCTGCAAGGGACTGCTAACCAAGGTTTCCCTTCATAAATAACTGATTTCATCCTAGGGCCATCCAAGGATACTCTGTGCATTTTCTGTGCTCAGCATGCACACTACTTCTTCTAAATTGTTTTGTGTTTAAGATGGGGAACAGAAGGGATAAAGAAGGATATGAAGAGGAGCAAAATCAGAATTCCTGCCAGGCAGTGCAGGATGGACACCATTATAAAGGCTGCCTGAGAAATCTGATGTCCACCCTGGTTGTGAAGATGCAGTATGATGCAGAATTCAGAAAACACAGTGGTTATAGCTCCATAACTCCACCTTTTGCAACTGTGGTTTTGCAGTGAGACCTTGTGGTGGAGGGCCCATAGGCCCAAAAATAGGCTTATTCATGCCTTGCCTTGCCTGGACAAGTTTTTCTGCCCATAACCAGAGGTAAACACATACAACGAGCACAAAGGAGCACCACAGACCTGGTGCCATAAAGTCTGGCCTGCCCAGGGCCCCTGATTGTGTAAGGTGGTTGTGTAAGCCCCCATGTGCCCAGCTCGTGGATGCCTAGTGTAAGGCCCGTGTGATTCCCATATTTGGAAGGTCCAGGCCTGTGACTTTTCCCTATTATGGTAAGGTTGGCTAACTGCCAACCTGCTTGGTCATTCTAGTGGCCAACGGGCCATTAATCTCAGCCCACATTTGATAAATAGAGGCACACAGGTAAACAACGTGCTCAGGCTCCATTGCTTACTCACTCACTCACTCACTCACTCACTCATTATTAGGCTTAGACTCACCAGCACTACTTTTGTTAATGCCTGCCTGCCTGCCTGCCTGCCTGTTTGCTTTGCTGTTATTATGGAGACAGTATCTCCCATAGTCTCTCAGCCAGCTGTGCACACTTGCACGCCACTGCAGTGAGTTACCAGGATTGGATCCTGTATTGCCTGCCTGTATCTATGGAGCTCAGTCTCCTGAGCAGCCATGCACCCTATTGCACGCCCGCTGCCTTATTATTGCCTGGTGTGTGCCACAGCCACTGAATTGCCAGAAGCAGACCCCACTTGTCTGCATGCAATCAGCCTGCTGGCCAGCGGGACACCATGCTGACACTGCATGGCATCGTACTCCTTCTGCACCTGAGGCCCTGCCTAAGGATCCCTGGAAAAAGCATCCAGAAGAAGCCAGGAGACAAGGGCAGAGATTGCATCATTTGCCAGGAGAACAAGGTCAGAGTCTGTCCTTTCCCCAGAAACTGGGAAGATTCTCCTTTCCCCTAAAGCCAGGAGAATTCCAGCCTCAAAGTCCACGGGCAAAGACTCCCCTGAAGGTTATTATCTGGCATCAATTAGTTTCTTCCCTCCACCACAATCGGCAAGGCGGCAGAATACCCCTCCACGACAGGCCTGTGGCCTCTGCAGCAAGCCCAGCAACAGATGTCTTGCAGTGCATTGACATACAGTATGGTAAGACCCAGGACACAAGTCTAATTTTGTATCAAGCACATGGAATTATTATTTTATGCCATCTGGAAGACTCCATTTTCGAAGCAAGAAGAGGGCTACTTTGACACCTGTGAGCATGAATGGCTGTAGACGAAGACCAAAGTTGGGATGCAACATTCTATGTCCAAGATTTAGAGAGAAGATCCGGGATGGAGTGACTGCTGGTAAGTTGTCCTTGCAGGCAATGTGATTGCTGCAAGTAACTCCTGTTGGTTTTTTTCTTTCTTACTTGGATTGTAAATTTCCTTCTGATGATTTTTTTGGAGCAAAGTCTCTACAGGCATGCCTGCTGATATTTATTCTTATTGGTAAGTTCTGCACAAACACCTGAAGGCCCTGTGGGGCTTTAACAGAACATTTACATGTGCAGACATTGTGGCTACTGTAGAGTGGGAACCCTGTGTGCTCATTGTGGTGGTTGCAGGCACTCTGTTTGCAAGGTTATGCAGAAATTGAGTAATTGCATGGACACTTCTCCCCTGAATTGCACAGATTTGCTCCTACTTTGTTTGCAGAAATTGAAGTTGACGCAGGTTTACCTTGCCATGCTGCAGGCACAAGGGGAAGGCAGAAGAGAATTCATCTTCTCTTGCATTAAAAATCTTGTCTTCTGGCTAAGAAAGCAGGATAGCTTAGCCATGGCCACAAACCTCTCCAAGACAGTTTTTCCCTTGTATCCTTGTTCATCTCTCTTCTCTCATACCAGTGAAAGCAATTCCATGCTTGCTTCATGAACCTTCCCGGAGAGCCAAAGTGAACTAAACACTCCTTGCTTTTGCCTCTCAGTTTTGTATAAGACTTCTTCTGTCTTTGTGGCACAAAAATGTCTGTTCTCTCATGAGGATGTGAAGGGCTGCAATGCTACCAAGCTAAAGCAGTCACGGAAAGGGCAAATGTGAAACTGTTATGCCAGTGATAAATGGCAGTTCTGTCTGAACTCTTCAGTGCTACATTACTTGTGGCCAATAACTTCTGTGGGTTGGAGATGCTTTCCCCTTTTCTGTCAGTTTCCAGTGTAAGTATATACTTACAGGGATATTCTGAACAACAGGCAGACGTTCTGACTGTCTCATTCATTGTTTGCACATTATCTTGCAAAATGAGAGATACAGGCTGGACTTTTGCAGACATCTATAATGCAAAGAACAGAATCTAATTAAAGAATGGAGGAAAGGGAAAAGAGGAAGCAGAGGAAGAGAGTTCTGTTACTACACAGCACAGCACAGCTCTGTGGTAGTGCTGGAGGTGTTCTGTGGAAAGATCATTTGTGAACACATGTTTTTACTTTGGGCAGTTGTGCTTTCCTCACTACCCACTCAGGAAGGGGAGGCACATCACATGACTCATGTACCCACAGAAAGTGTCAAGAAGTCTGCCCAAGGAATAACACAAAGACAAGTTATGTAGCAAAACATTTCACACACGGAATGCATGTAGGAGCACAGCCACAGCTTCATTAACAGCTTACAGGTGTTGCAAACAGGCTGTCCTTACTTGGATGTTTAGCATAGTGCAGCAGTGTCTAAATCTTGTGTGTGGTGTACAAGACCCAGACCACCCTCTTCTGTAGGGACAGAGACACCATATACCTTACTGCAGGCTATAAACCAACTTCTCCTTGTCCTGAACTGTGGAAACATATCCGACATCACATCAGCTCTCACAAGCTCATAAAACCTGTTGTTTGTAAGTGTCTACATTCATAAACCAATGCAAACAACAAAAAGGGTCACAAAGAGAGGAGCACCTGGCAAGCTTTTTTATCTGTGGCAATGCAGATAATTCAAACAGAAGAAAGCAAAACCTAACTTATCTGTTGGTGCATAAGTAATGATCTTAATGACATAACACTTGAGACCTAAAGGCAAGGAATGACACAGAGAGATGTGGTAGGTAGGTACACAGAGAAAAAAAATAATCTTGAATAAGATTGCCAAGTAATAACATTTGTTTTTATGGGAAAAGTGAGAAATTACTTCTAATACCATTAAAAAAATAGGTTTAAGAAAAGGAAGAAAGCAAAGTAGTTTGTACAGATCAATCTCTTCAGGCTGGATTTTAACCTGCTAAAACCTGGGGATTTGACCTGATGATTGTTGTGGCTTCCAGCAAAAGCCTTGTTTTGAAAAAATCTAAATTAATGTTCCTTCTGGGCTCTTAATTTGATTTTACTGCTAGTCAGCTGGCAAAGTGTACCTATTGCTCTGCTGCGGTGCTCTGCAGAACAGCTGCTCATCTGCTAGGCAAGGAATTGTGAAAGCCACAAATAAATAATGGATGCTGAACTGGAGGTAGGGAGAGGTCTCCCTGCACTTGGAAGTCATGTCCTGCACAAGCTCTCTTCCTTGTGTGTGCAAGCTGGGTAAATTAATTCACCTGCAGCTTCTGCTTCTCCTGTGGTTTTCAGGCAGAGCTCCTGTTAGATGTCATAAATTGGACAAGCATAGGAACAGAGTACCCAAGGAAGGGGTGGAGGCACCGTCCCTGGAGGGGTTAAAAAAGGTGCAGACAGCACTCTGAGACATGGCTTAGTAATCATGATGGTGTTGGGTTGGTGGTTGGGCTTGATGATCTTAGAGGTCTTTTCCAACCTTACTGATTCTGTAAGTCCACTACATTTCTAGGAAGTGAGTCACCTGCAGACACCAAAATTTCACAGGCGTAGGAAACAGACCATAGGAATTAACATTCCTCTGTGGCCCCTGCCACAAGTCTTGAAACCATCTTCTCTCATGGTGGAAGGCAAATGTCAGGTGGAAGATTTGCTGCAGATCTTGGAATATCACCAATTTCTGCCTGCTCAGGGTGTTGTGAAAGCTTCTTGGCTGTCAAAGTGTCTGTTTGCCACCATGATGAGTAAGATAAAAGAACTGCTGGTAAATACAGAAGAGAGCAAACAGTTGCCTACGGTCTGCTTCAGTGGGACAGAGGTGGAGAGAAACAGATGAAGAGCATATTTAACCGACACAGATGGGGACGTGGTCTCTACTGTTCTGTAAAAGACTGGAAAGATTATCACACAAACCCATTTTGTTTGTTTGTTTTCTAACAGGAGGCAGTTTAGGGCACCCTGCACACTGTACAACTATCCCCAGATTTTTTTTCCTTTAAAAAACTAAACAAAAATAAAACAAAATCTGTTTTATTTTAGTCCAGAAGCTTTTCCTTTGAAACTGTCCTAAAGAGGTAGCCTCTTCTAGTCTAGCTATTTTCTTTCTTCACTTCTTGCATTACTGCTGCGTATCCTGAGGCTACTTGTGCTGGCTGCTTTTCAATTGCAAGTGATAGCTGCAGTACAGAGAGGGCACTCATAGAATCATAGAATCATAGAATGGTTTAGGTTGGAAAGGACCTCAAGGATCATCCAGCTCCAATCCCCTGCCATAGGCAGGGACACCTTCCACTAGAGCAGGCTGCTCAAGGCCTCATCCAGCCTGGCTCTAAACACCTCCAGGGAGGAAGCATCCACAACCCTCACTGTAAAGAACTTCCTCCTAACATCCAGTCTAAATCTCCCCTCTTCCAGCTTAAACCCATTCCCCCTCGTCCTGACATTACTAGACCTTGTTAATAGTCCCTCCCCAGCCTTCCTGTAGGCTCCCTTCAGACGCTGGAAAGCCACTATAAGGTCTCCTCAAATCCTTCTCTTCTCCACACTGAGCAGCCCCAACTCTCTCAGCCTGTCCTCATAGCAGAGCTGCTGCAGCCCTCTGATCATCTTCGTGGCTCTATGATAATAAGCCACAATCTCCTAATCACTCTCCAAACATGACCATGCCAGTTTGGTGCAGACAGAACCACCCAACAAGGACTACCATCTTAGGAAGCTCTAACGGGGCACAGAGATGATGTTTTAGCTGTAGAAGCCGAGTACTAATTGTCCGTTAGTGTGTATTCCTGGGCCTGATGTTTCTATGCACAAAGCTGCTAAATACAGGCAGTTCTAGCCTTTCCTCCACGACATAAGGGCCAAGGCAACAGCAAAGGCTTGCTCTTGTGAGGAAGTTACAGGCATTGAGTAAGATTACTACCTCAGGTTACATGGATGTTCACAGAAGTGTTTTAGTTGCAGCTGCAGTAAAATAAATAGAATCAAGAAGTAGCTTTCCCCATTGGGTTTTACTCTGTTTACAGTAGTCCCCCATGGTCAGCATAACATTACTCATGGGAAATACCCTGGTTTAGAAACAATCTTTTTGATCTACAGACATTGATTGATGCTTAACTATGCACAATGGCATATGCAGAATCAGCATGGTCTAGTGGAAGATGTTCCTGCCCATGGGTGTTCTATAATTCTGTGATTTTATCCTGTGTGCTGGAACAAATGTGCACATTCTTGATTCGTTTCAGTTCAAGACTTGATGAGACCATCCTTTGCAGTATTCGTCTTCAGAATCAGTTTAGTCATATATACATGCCAATTAATCTCAACAGTGGTTACTCTCATTGACAAAACTCCCTCCAGACTAGCAGAGCCAAAACTGATGTTGCGAGAGATTTTCTGCTGAGCTGATTGCCAGGTAGCAAAAATAAGCTAGATTGGGCCTCAATGCTGCCTGTTCCCCACTGTAAGAGATTTTAGACAGGAGAATTTAA
This sequence comes from Tricholaema leucomelas, assembly GCA_013400475.1. Lineage (NCBI taxonomy): Eukaryota > Metazoa > Chordata > Aves > Piciformes > Lybiidae > Tricholaema lacrymosa > Tricholaema leucomelas. Next base: position 2,113 of record WAAF01014527.1, on the reverse strand, counting down.
ACCAAGTGGGTTTTTTTTGTGCTCAGATTGTTTCTCCTGAAATGGCAGTGCAGATCAATGAAACAGAGATGTTCTTCTGAAATTTAGGACATGAGTGCAAGGAAAGCTGCTAGCCTCAGGACCTCCTCTTTTCCTAAGCTCCTGTGACACTACATCACTACAGGGCTGGAGACAAGGCAAATACCTTCCTTCTCTGTGCATTAGAAATGGGCTCTGCCTGGTGCTGGAGCCATTTGCTCCAGTTCTACTGCTCTGCATTTTCAACCTCAGTTGCAAAAGTTCCCAAGGCATACATGTTTCTGATCCTCACTTGCAGGGAAATTAATGCAACAAAGTTCAGTGCAAGATCTTATTTATGAAGTCCTTAATCAAGTTGATTTTATGCCCTCACTCTCCACCACTCACAAACTTATAAACCTTGAAATATGTGGAAGAAGCTCTGACTGTCAAGTCCTCATCAGATTTTTGTGGTTGTTCTTGATATGAGACATGAAGATAACTTTTGGACATTCCTTTCATATCCCTTACAAACCTTCAGCTGTTATGAAGTGGTCATTTGCCTTGAGGTTTTTGTTTACTTCACCTTTCATAAATCTAACATCACATCACTGTCCATTGGCAGCTTTTCCTTGTGTGAAATATGTTTGAGATGTCTGCTTCTGTTGGTCCAACACAAAATGATGTGATCTGCCACTGCCTTCTACTGTTGTGTAGGGTCTGTGGGGTCACCAGGACCACTGCTCTGGTGGTGGTGACAAAACCTGCAATTCCCTCAATTTTACTGCTTTGAATAGTGTCCTGAGAGTAGCATTTCCTCTGGTATTCACATCGAGATTGCCACCCATTCTTCAGTCATATCTTCTTTAGTAGTTTTGCCATCAGTCTCTACAAGCTGATGTTGTATGTAACTGAATGTCTCTCTTGTGCTCTGGGATACTTTAGCGGTGGGTACAGCTTCCAAACCTAAATCCTAGTGATCCTTGAAGGAAAGAACCTAGGAAGAATGTCATTTGAAGCCTTCTTAAACATGTTGAAGGTGACTGTGCCAAAACTTTTATTGACTTTCTTTCCTGCTAGTTCATTCCCAGAATATTTGAGAAGTTCTTCCCTAAGAAATAAATAAGGGCTGGAAAGTGGTGTTCATCACAGGATGGGATGGGTAACAGTAAGACTATTCAAATGCAAGGCAAAAACAAAACAAAAAAAAACCCAAATCAAGAAACATGAGAAAAATGCCCTGTACTGTTGGAGGTGGAGTGGTTGAAGCTCTCTTCCCAGCTGACTTGAGTGGCAGTTGCACTATTTTTAGCTGCACAATTGTTTGAACAGAAGGAAACAGGGAAGCAAAAAAAATCAATGACTAGCTTGTTCTACATCATCTTCTTGAAGGTAACACATTATACAATACCCTAAGTACCTTTTAAGACAGATCCTTAGAGGTCTTTAAGCGAAAAAAAGGACTTTTCAAGAGTCAGATAGATATTGCTGGCAAGTACAATTATATACTCACAGGCTGCAGCTAGGTCAGAAACTTTACAAGATTGGCATTAGCTTTCTTGTCCTTTCTCCCATACTGCTAAAAACTCATCAACATTTCAGCCTTTAACCCATCCTTCCACTGGGAGGAGATGGGAAAGGATGAAAATGAGGCACAAGACTTGTGGAATTAGTTCCTTCTAGCTAGCGCAGTCTCACTTGCTGCAGCCACTCTGCACACGGTTGGTTGTCATAGAATCATAGAATGGTCTAGGTTGGAAGGGACCTCAAGAATCATCCAGCTTCAACCCCCTGCCATAGGCAGGGACACCTCCCACTAGAGCAGGCTGCTCAAGGCCTCATCCAACCTGGCCTTAAACACCTCCAGGGAGGAAGCATCCACAACCTCCCTGGGAAACCCATTCCAGTGTCTTACCACCCTCACTCTAAAGAAGTTCCACCTAACATCCAGTCTAAATCTCCCCTCTTCCAGTTTAAATCCATTCCCCCTCATCCTGTCATTACAAGATCTTGTCAATAGTCCCTCCCCAGCCTTCCTGTAGGCTCCCTTCAGATATTGGAAAGCCACTGTAAGGTCTCCTCAAATCCTTCTGTGCTAGTTTGAGCCTAGCTGGCA
>WAAF01014526.1:0-33376 GCA_013400475.1 Tricholaema leucomelas | reverse complement strand
GCAGGGCTGCACCCCTGGTAGTCTCACATAATAGCTAAAATAAGAAGTTGTCCTCCAAAAGTAAAGTAAAAGTAAAGTTAGTATTTCTTAACAGAAAGAAATACTCTAAACTTAAACTGCACGTGTCCTTTGCTTTCCTTAAGCCAAAAGTGTTTAGTTTTATTTGTGGCCAGAACATGAACACCCAGCCAGAGAGGAAGGTTAACCATGCTGCTACAATAGCTAGTTTCTGTGGTGTGCAGCAAGGGAGGAGTGGGAATTAGCAGCTGTGCCTCATCAGTCATCATTTTCATATGAGCTATGGCAGCATTTGCATAGCACTTAGCAGAAACTGTTGCTTTCGGGTAGTGGCGTTCTGCAGGGTTTGAACTTGAGTGCTGCGGTCAGTTTTGGGCTCACCAGTTTAAGAGGGACAGGGATCTGCTCAAGAGAGTCCAGTGGAGGGCTACAAGCATGGTTGAGGGGCTGGAACACTGCCTGATGAGGAGGGGCTGAGGGACCTGGAGCTTTTTAGTCTAGAGAAGACTGAGAGGGGATTTAATAACTGTTTATAAATATCTGAGGGCTGAGGGTCAGGAGAGGGGGACAGGCTCTGCTCACTTGCTCCCTGGGATAGGACAAGGAGCAATGGATGTAAGCTGCAGCACTGGAACTTCCACCTCAACACAAGGGGGAACTTCTTGACTGGAAGGGTCATAGAGCACTGGAACAGGCTGCCTAGAGAGTTTGTGGAATCTCCTTCTCTGGAGCCTTTCAAGGCCTGTCTGGATGTGTTCCTCTGTGACCTGAGCTAGATTGTATGGTCCTGCTCTGGCAGGGGGTTGGATTTGATGATCTCTTTGGGTCTCTTCTAACCCCCAACATCCTGTGAACTGACTGAATGTACTGGATTTTATTAGGGAAGTACTAAAGCTGAGGGGTATGGTGGCTGTTTGGTGTGGGGTGTTTGGGTTTTTTCCTTCTGTTTTTGGCATGTTTGTTTGTTTGTTTCCCCCATTGTTGTTGTTATATTGTTTTGGAGTTTTATTTTTCATTTGTTCTTGGTTTTGGGTTTGGTTTTTTTTTTTGGTTTTTTTTTTTTTTTTTTCCCCTCCTAGTCTATTGCCTATGTTACCAGCTGAGTATCTGTTATGGATATTGCTTTCATACATTGAAGATGTTTGGAAGTACAATTATTTAAAGTGTAGCTCTTCATATTAGGGAACTTTGTACAGTGTGCTTAACAAGCTGAGGCTACTTCTTGCAGGACAGGTGAAGGTACTTGTTTAAAAATAGGTGTCCTTAACAAGCTTGTGATGGTTTGGGTGTTCCCCACTCTCCCACACTTTTAGAAATCACCCAGACTAGGCTCAGTCGGCTCTGGATATTTGAATGAAGCTTACATTTACAACTAGCACAATTTACAAGCAGATATTTACAGTATATACAGTTATATACAAGGTAAAAGTAATACAGAAACACAACTCCCCTCCCAGAAACCTGAGTCCCCAGGAGGGGCTCTCAACTACCCCCTCACCTTCCCCCTACCCCTCTCAACCTTACCCCAGGCCCAAGGAAGAATGGAGGTTCGGCCAAGGGGATTAAGAAGCAAAGGTGAATCAGCAAAGCAAATGGAGGGTGAGGTTAGAAAGCAAGATGGAGTTCAGCCAGCAGACCGAGCTCCCCGGCAGGAAAAAACAGCTGAGAGCATAACCCAGACCGAAGTGCCCAAGCGAAGTGCAGAGCAAAGTGACTTTATCTAATGTTTTGCTTTCCCTTTCTACACATCTCAGCAAGACTGTGAGGGAAGTAGACCTCACCATTGTTTTCATTTCACAGCCTATGATCTAGTTCTTCTCACCAAAACATTCTAGTTAGCTTCAAACTAGCACAATGCTGAAGCTATTTCGTGCAGGACAGGTGAAGGTGTTTGTTTAAAAACCGCAGAGTTTGTATGGACCTTGTCTCATAAATTCTTCTTTCTTGCTCCTTTTGTTTTTATTTCCTTTCTACAGATCTCTGTTAACAAGTGTGTAATTAGCATTTGGTATGAGTTCAAATGCGAAAAATTTGCAGTAGATGTGGTAGTGAATATTTTAAATTGCTGTATCCAACTTCAAAGGAAGTGGGATAACATATACTGGTTTCCTTTCAGACAGATTGCTGGTGGGGAAAATTGAGCTGTGATTTAGTCAGCTTGGCCTCTGGATTTAGATCTAGTCTACTGATCTATTAGAATCAAAATGAAACAACCCTTCCCCTCCCCAACCCCCCAACTGCTTCTTTCTTCTTTTTTTTAAGAGGTACTTATTTTTAGTGATTGTCTTTCCACACTATAGTGTGCACATGCAGCCCAGACAGCCAACCGTGTGCTGGGCTGCATCAAGAGCAGTGTGGCCAGCAGGGCAAGGGAGGGGATTCTCCCCCTTTACTCTGCTCTCGTCAGACCCCACCTGGAGTACTGTGTGCAGTTCTGGAGCCCCCAACACAAGAAGGACATGGAACTGCTGGAGCCAGTCCAGAGGAGAGCCACGAAGATGATCAGAGGGCTGCAGCAGCTCTGCTATGAGGACAGGCTGAGAGAGTTGGGGCTCCTCAGCCTGGAGAAGGCTTCGAGGAGACCTTAGAGTGGCTTTCCAGTATCTGAAGGGAGCCTACAGGAAGGCTGGGGAGGGACTATTTACAAGGTCTGGTAATGTCAGGACGAGGGGGAATGGGTTTAAGCTGGAGGAGGGGAGATTTAGACTGGATGTTAGGAGGAAGTTCTTTACAGTGAGGGTGGTGAGACACTGGAACAGGTTGCCCAGGGAGGTTGTGGATGCTTCCTCCCTGGGGATGTTTAAAGCCAGGCTGGATGAGGCCTTGAGCAAGCTGCTCTAGTGGGAGGTGTCCCTGCCTATGGCAGGGGGTTGGAGCTGGATGATCCTTGAGGTCCTTTCCAACCTAAACCATTCTACGATTCTATGAAATGAGCATTTCTGAGTATGTATTTGTACTTGTTATCACCACTGTAACACTTTAAAGAGTAGGATACTCAGTTTTTCACAGTGGGGTGAGGCAACTAGAGATGTGTATTAAGGCCTGAAGTACAGAACATACTCATAAAGGATGTAGAAAATGGGGTAAATAGTGGAGGTACAGTGTGCTGGAGATACTAAGCTCTTTCAAAAAGCTTTTATGGTAATAGATTATTGAATTTCATTTGCAGTTTATTACTCTGTATAGATTAATGTGAAATAACATATATGAAAGTAGGAAAAAGGTTCTATTTCTACATTAAATGGATTTCTATATGTAATGAATCTTAAGCCATCTATTATAATTCAGCAAAAAGTTATTGCAGCTAGTGGTATTTAAAGTGTCAGCGTAGTAATTGTTGAAAGAACAAATAATGTTAGGATGGGAATAGAGAACAAAATGGAAATCATTATTATGCTGCCATGCAGATTCATGGTTCACTTGCATTTTGAATGATATGCTGATCTCTGTGTTACACATCAGAAAGTATGTAAGAGACTAGAAAAGATACATTAAATACCAGCAGCGAGGGTAATCAAATGTAGGCATTCCATACAGGAAACAAATAAGCAAGGATTTTGCAAGCTGGAGAAGAGACAGTGGAGAGAAAGGAGTGGAACAGCAATTTTTAGTGAGATACAGCAACATGAACAGGGTATTGTTGTTCATCCTCTCATCCACTACCAGACTTAATGATGTCAGTTAAATTGCCGAGAGGTAGGCTCAGGACAAAACCAGTTCAGATGTCTCTTCGTGTTTATGTGGAAATCACCCCTACAGGATGTTCTAGATGCTGCAAGATTACATGGGCAAACTCCTAGGAGAAATATTAACCCCAAAGCAATACCAAGGCACAGCATTTGGCTGGGAATGTCCCTGAGCTGCAAGTTAAAGGTGGTGTTAACATTGTTGGGAGTATCTGTAGAGGTTTAAATTCTTTTCTAGTGTCCACTGTAGGCTGCTGTCATTTTGTGTGAAGGATACTGTGAATTTTATGTAATACTTACTTGCTACTGAACTAGAAAAATCTAGAAGCCTTATTATTGTGTAGAGGAAGAAAACACATCAGTGATATAAAGATAATTTAATTATTTTTTTTAAATGAGGAAAGAGTAGTTGGATAAAAAAGTATGAAGAGACATTTAACTCTTTTCCCAGTCCCCAGTTTTCTTCCCATCTAGGAATAATCTCTTGGCATGTTGATAATGTGTGTTTAGTTATGTTGTCTCTGGTTTATTACAGCTCTGTGTTTCTTTTTTTTTCCTCTTGTAGGTTAACAGAACCTTCTGGATATTTAACAGATGGCCCAATAAATTATAAATATAAAACTAAATGTACATGGTTAATTGAAGGATAGTAAGTATTTGTTTTCATAGCTTAAATTCTCTGACTCTTTGGTACTTTGTGTTCTAGAGATCTAAAGGACTCCTCAAGTAAGAACTGCATCTGGATACAATATAAACAGTTTGGGGGTTATTTTGGCTTTGTTTTTGTTTAAATGTAACAAAGATTGAGGAAAAGAAAAAGAAAATTAAAGTAGGATTTTTCAGGATTGCTCAAAGCTGGCCAAATTCCATTCTCATTTACATTGCTGCCAGAAGTTAGACTGACTTTGGAATTTGGCCATTGCTGCAGGCTCTCAAAACCCTGTGATAAATTTGCTGCTTGTTTGGGTACCTTTACATAAATTCCAAATATGTTACAGAATCCTGTTACTTAACTCATTATCTTAGTCTTCCAGTGAGAAATCCAGACATGCTTCACATACAAAATGCTTGTAGTCTAATGATAACTCTTCCATTACATGCTGCCCAAAAGTTAGTGCTGCTATAGTGCATTTTCTTTTGCATTCTGGTTTTCCTCACAAACTGCATTCTAAAATCATATTGTGCCCACAGTTGATACAGTTTAGATGTCTCATGTCTGTTGCTAATTTTTCAGTTAATGCAGCACAGATACACAAAGACATAAATGAGACAGATGCACTGGTATGACAACTGTTAAAAGGCACAAATTTGTTACAGAATTACACAGTCACAGAATGTTAGACATTGGAAGGGACTTTCAGAGATCATTGAGTCCAGTCCCCCCAACAAAGCAGCATCACCCAGGGTAGTTCACACAGGAATGCATCCAGGTGGCTTTTGAAAGCCTCCAGAGGAGACTCCACAACCTCTCTGGGCAGCCTGTTGCAGTGCTCTGTCACCCTCACTGTAAAGAAGTTTCTCCTCATGTTGAGTTGAAACCTTCTCTGTTCCATTTTGTAGCTGTTGTTCCTTCTCTTATTGCTGCAGACCACTGAGAAGAGATTGGGCTCATCCTCTTGACACCCACCCCTTAGGTATTTATAGACATGGATCAGATCTCAGTCTTCTCCAGACTAAACAGCCCCAGGGCTCTCAGTCTGTCTCCATAGGGGAGATGCTCAAATCCCCCAGTCATCCTCATGGCTCTTGGGACTCTTTCCAGCAGGTCCCTTTCTCTCCTGAACTTGGGAGTCCAAAAGTGGACACAATGTTCTAGGTGTGGTCTCAATAATGCAGAGTAGAAGGGGAGAAGAACTTCTGTAGACCTGCTGGACACACTTACCTTGATGCCTCCGAGGATGCCATTGGCTCTCTTGGCCACAAGGGCGCATTGCTGGCCCATGCAGAACTTGCTGTCCACCAGGACTCGCAGGTATTTCTCCACAGAGCTGCTCTCCAGCAGTGGAAGCGCTGACTTGTGCTGGTGCCTGCGGTTATTCCTCCCCAGGTGCAGCTAACATTTCAGTGGGATTTTTTTCCCTAGGCCATAGGTCAGAATTTTGCTGAAGACATGAGCTAGTTCTGAGTTCTGCTAAGCTTCTAAAAAATTACCCCTTCTGCGTTTCTGTGTGTCACAATCTCAGTTACCTTAGATGTCTGCTCTGTCATTCAGTGATGATTTATCCCATCTGATTTTGGTCTGCTGACATGCAGATAGCAATTTACACACATCATCAGTGAAGTTTTGAGTAGTTTCTGAAATCAGTTCAGTGGAAGTTTCAGTACCTAGGTAACTAGGCTTTAGCTGAATATCTTTGTGATACAGCTAGACTTCTCAGGGCAAGGGAGATGATTCTCCCCCTTTACTGTGCTCTCATGCAACTTTACCTGGAGTACTGTGTACAGTTCTGGAGCTCCCAATAAAAGAAGGACAACAAACTGTTGGAGTGAGTCCAGAGGAGGCCACAAAGATGCTGAGAGGGCTGGAGCAGCTCTACTATGAGGACAGGCTATGAGAGCTGGGGCTCTGCAGCTTGGAGAAGGGACACTTCAAGGAGACCCTGTAGTAGCCTTCCAGTATCTGAAGGGAGCCTACAGGAAGGCTGGGGAGGGACTATTGACAAGGTCTTGCAATGACAGGATGAGGAGTAATGGGTTTGAACTGAAAGAGGGGAGATTTAAGTTAGATGTTAGGAAGAAGTTCTTTCCAGTGAGGGTGGTGAGACATTGCACAAGTTGTCCAGGGAAGTTGTGGATGCTCCCTCCCTGGAGGTGTTCAAGGCCAGATTTGATTGAGTGACTTGTTCTAGTGGGAGGCCTATTGCAGGGGGTAGGAACTGAGTGATCTTTGAGGTCCTTTCCAACCTAAACCATTCCATGATTCTCTTTCAACCCAAGCTAACTCAGGTATATTTGCTCTGCGCTGTGCTGAAGTGGAAACAAGCCTGGATGCAAAATCTGCTTTGAAATTGGTTTTTGCTCTGTTCCTCCTCTTTGCAGGAGGTTGTAGAGTGCATAGCTGGAGGAAACAGTATGCTGCACAGTATGTGAAAGACTAATGCAACCCAGTAACATAGTGCAAAATACCAACACATAAGTATGGTGCATATGTATAAAATGCTCTTAAAAAATAAACAGAGAATTCTCTCCAAATGATTTCTGGAAAAAAACAAAACCAACTAACCAAAACCCATGTGTTTTCCAAAGGGACAAAGTGCACCCAAGCCTGCCAGTAGATAGGGAAATGAATAAAATATTATATATATTTATGAAAACAATCAGGTTGTTTTATGGAATAGATGTAGGAATCATAGAATCATAGAATGGTTTAGGTTGGAAGGGACTTCAAGGATCATCCAGCTCCAACCCCCTGCCATAGGCAGGGACACCTCCCGCTAGAGCAGGCTGCTCAAAGCCTCATCCAGCCTGGCTTTAAATGCCTCCAGGGAGGAAGCATCCACAACCTCCCTGGGCAACCTGTTCCAGTGTCTTACCACTCTCACTGTAAAGAACTTCCTCCTAATATCCAGTCTAAATCTCCCCTCTTCCATCTTAAACCCATTCCCCCTCGTCCTGACATTACTAGACCTTGTAAATAGTCCCTCCCTAGCCTTCCTGTAGGCTCCCTTCAGATACTGGGAAGCCACTCTAAGGTCTCCTCGAAGCCTTCTCTTCTCCAGGCTGAAGAGCCCCAACTCTCTCAGCCTGTCCTCATAGCAGAGCTGCTGCAGCCCTCTGTAGGAGTTTGCTCTAAAATTCCATTCTGTCACATGGAAAAAATTCCCCTTTCAGTCTCCACCTGGCTGTCTACCAAAAACTGTTGAAATCCAATTCCCAGGTGTCAGACAAGGAGGGGTGGGGAAGGAAGGAAAAAAACACCCACCTAGTATAGTACTGGAATGAGGAAATGTAGGTGATTTTTTTTTTTTTGGTCATGAATGATTTTTAGAGCCTGATAGTCCTGACATCATAAATTAAAGTTACTATATTAAAATGGGAGGTTTTAACTGCTTAACGTTTGTGGTTCTGAATACTGATAAAACCTGGTGAGCTTCAGTCTTTTGTTTACTTTGGGGATTAGTAGACTTGGACTGGAGATGTAATATGTAATGCTTTTAAAGATAAAGTGAAATGTTTGCCTACTCTGCATTTTGTTATTTAACTCTGAATTGTGTAGTTCTTTAAATGTTTTGACCCTGACATGATCAATTTTGCTTCAAGTTCTTCTGTAAATAATGTTTTACTTCTTTTTTTTTTCCAGCCCAAACGCCATACTGAGATTAAGATTTAATCACTTTGCCACAGAATGTAGTTGGGACCACATGTATGTGTATGATGGAGATTCAATATATGCACCTTTAATAGCTGTATTCAGGTGAGTGTATTTATTAAAGCTTTTCAGTCCAAATAGTCATTGACGCTTTTACTTTGTTAGAAATAAAACAACATTAGAGGCTTTAACTTGAATTGCTTGCTTGGTTTTGTTAATTTTATGGGAGCATGCATGTAAAGATATATTAAAATAAAATGCAGAACACTACTTTTTAGTTAGGTGGTATTAGCATAAATCCATTATGTAGCTTGTACTCGTTGTTGACGTTGCATGGAGTGTTAATGCTTATAGACTGTCAATCAGAAATGTATTTTCCAGTAGGCTTCCAATAATGTCCTCTGAGTTGTAATGTGCATTAGAAGTGCCACTGGCTGATGATGTTAGTTTCTGATGCTACTTAAAGGAGAACTGCCATCCATGGCTCAGGCAGTGTTGTACTGTGTATAAGCTGCAAAAAATACCTGTTAAATGCCTTCTTCATTTCTATATGGGAAGAGACTTGTTCAGGGCGTTTCATACAAAAGCGATCTTAAGCTCTAATTTTGGAGTATATTTTCCTTAGATTATTAAAATCCATGTGGGAGAGGACAGTCCTATGTGTCAGTTGGGGACTGACCTGCTGGACACCGGTGAAGGGGAGAAGGACTTGGGAATCCTGGTGGATGGAAGGATGGCCATGAGCCAGCAGCGTGCTCTTGTGGCAAGGAAGGCCAATGCCGTTCTGGGGTGTATTAGAAGGGCTGTGGTTAGTAGGTCAAGGAAGGTTCTTCATCCCCTCTACTCTGCCCTGCTGAGGCTTCATCTGGAATAGTGTCCACTTAGGATCATAGAATCAGTCAGGGTTGGAAGGACTGCAAGGATCATCTGGTTCCAACCCCTTGTCATGGGCAGGGACACTCTACCCTAGATCAGGCTGCCCAGAGCCTCATCCAGCCGGGCCTTAAATATCTCTAGGGACAGGGCCTCAACCACCTCCCTGGGCAACCCATTCCAGGCTCTCACCACTCTCATGATGAAGAACTTCCTCCTCACGTCCAGGCTGAACCTACCCACCTCCAGCTTTGCTCCATTCCCCCTAGTTCTGTCACTACCTGATATCCTGAGAAGTCCCTCCCCAGCTTTTTTGTAGGTCCCCTTCAGATACTGAAAGGCCACAATAAGGTCACCTTGGAGCCTCCTCTTCTCCAGATCGAACAGCCCCAACTCTTTCAGTCTGTCCTCATAGCTCCAGCCCTTTGATCATCCTCGTGGCCCTTCTCTGGACACACTCCAGCACATCCACATCCTTCTTGTAATGGGGGCTCCAGAACTGGATGCAGCAGGTGGGGTCTCAGCACTGCAGAGTAGAGGAGGAGAATCACCTCCCTTGACCTGTTGGACACACTTCTCCTGATGCAGCCCAGTGCACACTGCTGGCTCACATTGAGCTTCTTGTCCGCCAGCACCCCCAAGTCACTCTCCTCAGAGCTGCTCTCCAGCTAGTCACTGCCCAGCCTGTATTTGTGCTTGGGATTGCCCCAACCCAGATGCAAGACCCTGCACTTGGTCCTGTTGAACCTCATGAGGTTGGCTTGTGCCCACCTCTCTAGCTTGTCCAGGTCCCTCTGGATGGCATCCCTGCCCTGCAGCTTGTCTGCTGCACCACACAGCTTGGTGTCATCAGCAAACTTGCTGAGGGTGCACTCAATGCCTCTGTCCATGTCACCGACAAAGATGTTGAATGAAACTGGTCCCAGGACTGATCTCTGAAGGGACTCCACTTGTCACTGGTCTCCATTTGGACATGGACCCTTTGACAGCCACTCTTTGGATGTGGCCATCAAGCCAGTTATTTATCCATTTAGTGGTCCACCCATCAAACCCATGTGTCACCAGCTTGGAGACCAGGATGTGGTGGGGGACAGTGTCAGAGGCCTTGCTCAGGTCCAGGTAAATGACATCAGTTGCTTGCCCCTCATCTATTAATGTTGTGACCTGTTCATAGAAGGCCACCAGTTTTGTCAGGCAGGATTTGCCCTTGGTGAACCCATGCTGATTTTAGCCAATCACCTCTTCACTATTCTGGGTCCTCCAACTCAAGAAGGACAGGGAGCTGCTTGAGAGAGTCCAGCACAGAGCCACAAAAATGATTAAGGAAGTTGAACTTCTCTTTATGAGGAGAGAGTGAGGGAGCTGAGACCTTTTAGCTTGGAGAGGAAAAGATTAAGGGGTGACCTCATTAATGTTTATAAATATGTAAGAGGTGAGTGCCATGAGGCTGGAGCCAGTCTCTTCTCAGTGATGCCCAGTGACAGGACAAGGGCAGTGGTTGGAAGTTGAGGCATAGGAGGTTCCATGTGAATCTAAGGAATTATTTTTCCCCTGTGAGGGTGACAGAGCACTGGAACCAACTGCCCAGGGAGGTTGTGGATTCTCCCTCTCTGGAGATATTCAAGAACCATCTGGATGCATTCCAACGTGATCTTGTATACCAGATAGTCATAATGATCATATAGAATGTCAGGGGCTGGAAGAGACCTCAAAAGACTGAATAATCATGGGTAAAATGATCAGATTCTTCCAGGTCCTGGAGGAGAACTCAAATTTTCTCTCAGCTGGAATGATGGCATTTCTTTCCTTTGTTATCATTGATTTATAAGAATTGCTACACAATTTTTTTTTGGAAGTTAATATTTGTTGTCTAAAATCATGGTATTACTTTGTAGCAAAGTTTAGAAAGAAAATCAACATCAGTGAACAACAAACAGCAACTAATACTGGATAAAGACTAATTATTTGCCTCTCAGATGGCAATAAACTGCTGAATTAAAGAATTGTGTCCATGCACTGCAGTTCCTGTGTGTCTGAGAAAAAGCAGAACATGTGGATTTTAAGACTATTTTCCTCCTTTCCTGTACTTAACCACAATGTTTGTTATTTTATTCCTACTCTTCTGTTAAAATGTTAAGAGATAGTCCAGAAAGAATATTCTGGACAAATGAGGTACAGTTCATTAGAGAAAGCAGAGGGGTTTTATCTGTTGAAGTCAGTGAAAGTTTTATCTTGGATTATCCATTGACAGCAAGCTGTATTAAAAATCCCAGTTTAACCAAACAACCAAGCAGCTTGTGCATTTATATGTACATGTGCCAAGGGGCAGAAACTCTGCTTAATTTTGTGTTATGAAATACTGATCGTGCTGCTGAAGTTGAAGAAATACCATACAGAACATATTAGTGCTTTGTCTTAAGGGAATGAAGCTGAGGTAATCTTTCCTGCCCAACCATAAGAATCTACACTACCTTCTCTCCTAAACCTCCTGTATCATTGCATAATCTTCCTTACGAGGAGAGTCTGAGTTGGATCTCTTTAGCTTGGAGGAGAGGAGACTGAGAGGTGACCTCATTCATGTTTATAAATATGAGGGTGAGTGCCAAGAGTGTGGAGCCAGGCAATGCTTGGTGATGCTCAATGACAGGACAAGGGGCAATGAGTGGAAGCTGAGGCATAGGAAGCTCCATAGAAACGTGAGAAGAAATTTTTTCCCTATGAGGGCAACAGAATGCTGAAACAAGCTGCTGAGGGGGGGTTGCGGAGTCTCCCTCTCTGGAGATGTTCAAAACCTGCCTGGATGTCTTCCTGAGTGATCTGGTACAGGTGATCCTACTCTGGCAGGGGGTTGGACTGGATAAACTTTTGAGGTCCCTTCCAGGTCCTAACCTTTTGTGATTCTGTGATAATTGCTTGGGGTTTTGTTGTTGTTGTTTGGGGTTTTTTTGTCCTCCTTCCCTAAAGTTGTATTTGTTAAGCATTTCTGGCTATTACAGGAGTCTGACTTGCAGCACAAATGGAAGGAAAGAAGTAGTTCTTTATCTTGTATTCTTGTGTTTTCCTTAGGATTCACATAACTTTCAGTTTAGAGTTACCATGTGTCACTGTTTTATGAAGGTGATCCTTTTTCCTCAGTGTTTTAGTACACTGCTTGTTTTTCCTACTTAAGTCTTTCAGACTGACCTCTTCACAACTTTTTGGAACCTACTATTTCATGGAAATTACTTAACTATTATCGTTTCCAGGTTTGAAATTTGTTAGTAATTCAAACTTCTTAAGGTGCAAATATTATGTAGCAGTAGAACTCATGGTTAAATGCAGTGTTAAGCACCTGCCTGAAGGATATATATATATTTCAAAGTGCAGATTCTAAAATCATACTGACAGTGCATGCACCCTCAGAATAATCTAATGTGAAATCTTCCATTACTGTCTAAGGGAAGAGGTTTCTTGTTCTGTTTTCCTGTAAAAAGCAATCTTACCTTACAGAGGCTTAGGCAAGTTTTATACACACTTAAAAAAAAATTTATCATAGTATCATCAGGGTTGGAAGAGACCTCACAGATCATCAAGTCCAACCCTTCACCACAGAGCTCAAGGCTAGACCATGGCACCAAGTGCCACATCCAATCTTGCCTTGAACAGCTCCAGGGATGGCGACTCCACCACCTCCCTGGGCAGCCCATTCCAGTGTCCAATGACTCTCTCAGTGAAGAATTTTCTCCTCACCTCGAGCCTAAACTTCCCCTGGCGCAGCCTGAGGCTGTGTCCTCTCGTTCTGGCGCTGGCCACCTGAGAGAAGAGAGCAACCTCCCCCTGGCCACAACCACCCCTCAGGTAGTTGTAGACAGCAATAAGGTCACCCCTGAGCCTCCTCTTCTCCAGGCTAAACAACCCCAGCTCCCTTAGCCTCTCCTTATAGGGCTTGTGCTCGAGGCCTCTAAAAGAGGTTTTAAGTGAGGTTTATATATTGTCTATATTATCTTCAGTTTGGAGATGAGGAGATTAAGAGGCGATGTGATTAATACTTATGTGATTAGTACTTATAAATATGTAAAGGGTGAGTGCGAAGAGGCTGAAGCCAGGCTCAGCTTGGTGATGCCCAGTGACACGACAAGGGGCGATGGGTGGAAATTGAGGCATAGGAAGTTGCATGGAAACAGGAGGAGGAATTTTTAACCTGCAAGAGTGACAGGACACAGGAACAGGCTGCCCAGGGGGGTTGTGGAGTCTCCCTCTCTGGAGATACTCAAAACCTGCTGGATGTGTTCCTGAGTGGTCTGGTATAGGTGATACTGCCCTTGGTAGGGCTGTTGGACTGGATGATATTTTGAGGTCCCCTTTCAGCCCCTAACATTCTGTGATTCTGTCTCTTCCTATAATTAACAACCAGAATAAATAAGTCCCTCTTCTTCTCTGTCTGTCTCTCTCTCTCTTTTTTTTTTTTTTTAATATAAAGACTGATTAAAAGCATTATTCTCATTTTCTTTTCCAGTGGTCTAATAGTCCCTGAAGTGCGTGGAAACGAAACTGTTCCTGAAGTAGTTACTACATCTGGCTATGCATTGCTACACTTTTTCAGTGATGCTGCTTACAACCTAACTGGGTTTAACATTTTTTACTCGTAAGTAATTTTGAAATGAACAATTATAGTGTTAATTAGCCAATCACATTGTTAATTATTCAATCATTTGTTTCAGGAGAATGACGAAACCAGGGAAAATGTTGGTTGGTTTTATTAGTAGTGTTAAGAGTTTGTGGGATGCTTCTAAAACCAGGGAGTTGGGGTTCTAGTGAGTTATCCTTAAGATGCTCATTTAAGTAGCAGTAGTAAATAAATTATATTGTTTTGAGTGAAGCTACATGTCTTGGAATTGCCATTTTTTCCTATCCCATGTGTGTATTCCAGTATTTATCCACCAGCTGTCACATGGAAAATGAGAGAGATTGTATCTGCTGTAATGTCAATTCCCTGCTCTTGAACTGGGATCATTTGTTGATAGTTGTTTTTTTTCCTTCCACAGTGTACTTCTATGACTTTCAAACCCAAAGTTGTTGAGTTTATTTCTATGCCAGCCATGAGGGATTTAATCCATTTTTTTTTTTCCTAGTTCTTGGACACCTATTTTTCATCACCATCTGTATTTTGTTTTCACATTTCTTGTCTTCATTGTCCATTTCACCTTTTAGTTTCTTTGAGGGGAAAGTAATGTGATATAACGACACTTGCTTTTCTCCACTCTGCTGTTCTGTGTCTGCAGCTCTACAGATGCATACACTGGACCTGAGCCTGTTTCTTCTCAGATGCAACAGCTGTTAATTGCTATCTCATTTAGGACATGCTTGTGACATGATAGAATGTCTCTCTTAATACTGGATGCTTTAGTTAAATAGGGGCTTGCTTAGTCCTGTTGTACATGTTTGTGTGAGAGTTTTCCCACAACTGAAGATACTCATCTTCATTCCTTTCAATTCCTTCAGCTTTCTGAAATACCAGCTTTTGAGATGTGATGGTGCTTTATTTCAAACATGGAAGTGCATGTAGTATTTTTGTCATAGTCTTAATTAACTGAAAATTCCTATTTGTGTTTCTGACCATAGGTTTACTTTTGACAGAGTTCTTTGTTAAGTTGTCTATGGAAAGACTGTGTTTCAGCAGCGGTTTTGCCTGTTCTCTACCAGATAATAAATAGCTGTTCAAAATCTGGGAACCCTTGCTAAATACCTTGTATTGGGAAAAAGGCAGTCTAGAAGACTGAATAGTTTTAATTTTTGTCAGTTGATGTCAGTAAAATCCAATCACCTGACAGACTTCTTTGCTGTAATTAGTTACATTTTTCAGCTATCCCTGAGGCTTTTTATTGCACGTTTCTGGTTTGTCTTGGGAGCAAATGGCAATGTGACATGGCATTCTCAAGGAATGAGTATGTGCTCTGCATTTTTTTATGCCTTGCTAATGTGGTGCATGCTAGAGAGCATTACCTAATTTTTTGGGGAGAAGATTTAAAATAAATGAAAAAAAACTAGCATTTTTTAGTTCTATTACATGTGTAACTCACAAAAACGTTATCTGCTCTTTTCTTCTTCTTTTTTTTCTGTTGCATTGGATACTTTGAAATGCCTTTTTTTTTTTTTTCATTTAATAATGTTTGAAGAAGTACACTTCTGTGATTGCTTTTTATGGCTGCTTTGACTTACTAAAATTCCATCCCAGTTACAAACAACAATAGGTACTACAGAACTCTCTGAGTAAATTCTGTGTTCCTTGGAGTCAGCAAACCTGCTTCTGATGCTGTTGGTCCAGTTTTCCATTGTCTTTGAATCCTTCTCAAACGTGTTGACATGGGAATACATCTACTTTTAAACCAGTATCTATGCTATTGCTGGCAAAACTTAACTCTTCACCTTACTGCAGAACACTTGCTGTGAAGGAAGAGGTTTCTCACAGCAGCTAATGCCACGTGTGTTACTGGGCCTCCAGGATATCTTCATTTCAGATGTGGAATTCTCTTTTTTGGTAGTGTAACAGAATCAGTCCTCTTTACTGTGAGTCTTTTAGAAAATGAAAACATGTCTCCTTACTGTCCTACTGCAACTACGCTTGGCCAAAAGCCAGCCTTCAGCTCACTAACTTCTTTTCTTTCTTCCTTTGGTATGAGAGAGTAATGCTGCGAATGCCTTCACATCTACGGGGAGCGGTCTGCGTTATCGTCAGGGATTTGTAGTAACAGTTTATTCTGAGTTTCAACCCAGCCCTTTGCTGAGAGTCACCAAAAGAGGTTTCAAATAATCTTTTGAATTTCATCAGGCACGTACTGCCTGCCATTATGTTATGGAAAATCTCTGACCCACATACTTTAACATCCTTCATCCCTCCTTGTGTCCAAGGCATTGCCTGTGTTTCTGGAAGCAGTCTGCATACTTTCGCAGTGCAGTTGCCAGTGATATTGGTGTTTGGGTGTATCACAGCAGTGCTAACTCCTGTAATGGTCACAGGCTTCTCTTAGCCCAGCCTTTCCTCTTCTTGCATCTCTGACTGCAGAGTTCAGAAACAGAATCTCAGAAACATCCAGGTTGGAAAAGACCCTCAGGATCACCAAGTCTAACCTATAACCCTACTCTACAAGATTCACCTCAAAGCATGTCACTAAGCACCACATCCTAACCACCCTTAAACACTGGGCTGGTGACTCCACCGCCTCCCTGGGCTGTTCGTTCCTGTCCCTGACCACTCTCTCCATGAAAAACTTTTTCCTAATGTCTAAAGAATTAAGGAGGCAAGGTTAAGGTAGCTCTACTATAAAGGATTTAAAGCAAGAAGTGCTACCTATTAGTTTCAGAGTATTAGCCATGTTGTATTTTTCCTTACACAGCTTTCCCAGTTTTATTCGCCTTCTGTGCTGCTGTTTCATAGCACAGACCCAAGCCACTCAGGAAACCCCTTTGATTGTATGCCTGTGGTGGAGAGTTTAAGGCTCACAGTCACTTCCAATGTGGATGTTCCTAGAGATAATAAGTATTTGAAGTGACTGACTAGAGTTCTGATGCTGGAACAGAGGGAAAAGTAGATGGTGATCTGTCCAGGCAGGGCCTGTCCTTCTGCTTAATGTCAATACTTCATGTTAATGTACATGATGTTTGTGATCCTATCTGCAGCACAGACCTTGTATATAAGCCTGGGTGAGCACCCTTTCAGCTCATTTGCCTGTAGAATCATGGATTACACTTACATTTTGTCAGCAGATAGAAATCTTTCAGGAAAAAAAAAGTATTGTAACAAATAATGTTGAAATACTGTCAGATAAAACCACTGTTATCAGTGCTGGCTTTTTGTTTCCCTTATTTTACTTCTTGTTGTTGTTTTTTCAGAATTAATTCTTGTCCTAATAACTGCTCAGAACATGGGAAGTGTACAACCAGTGTGTCTGTACCAAGCAGGGTGTACTGTGAGTGTGACAAGTATTGGAAAGGAGAAGCATGTGACATTCCATACTGCAAAGCCAACTGTGGCAGTCCAGATCATGGGTACTGTGATTTGACAGGCGAGAAGCTGTGTGTTTGCAACGACAGCTGGCAAGGTAAGGCTTTGTTTCATGGAATCGAGATAACCTTAGTGAAACACCCACCTGTAATCTGTGCTATCTCGTATGCCTATTAGCAGCTTTAGTAAACAAGCATGAACAAAAAAAGGAACTTCTGGAATCATAGGATCAGTCAGGTTTGGAAGGGACCACAAGGATCATCTAGTTCCAACTCCCCTGCCATGGGCAGAGACACCTCACACTAGTTCAGGCTGTCTAGAGCCTCATCCAGCCTGGCCTTAAACACCTCCAGGGATGAGTCTTCCACTGCCTCCCTGGGCAACCCCTTCCTCATGGTGAAGAACTTTGGCAAGTTCTTCAAGAAGATGGGCAACACCCTCATGGTGAAGAACTTTGTAACATCCAGTTAGAATCTATTAACTTCTAGCTTTGTTCCACTCCTAGTCCTATCACCCCTGACACCCTAAAAAGTCCCTCCCTAGCTTTCTTGTAGGCCCCTTTAAGGTACTGAAAGGCCACATGAGTCAATTTTCCTGTGAACCTGTGTGTGGTTTAATTCCATAAAAGGCTCATAGCTATGTTATTTTCTGCCTGAAGATACTGCAGAGACATCTGAGCTAAACTTCCTTATGTTGAGCAGTCCTCATTTTGTGTCATTAATTTGAGGAGGGGGCAGAAAAAGGCAGTAATTACTGAAGAGTTGTGAGCTAAGGTCCTCCATAGCCATTTTTATGAATTTCATTAATGTCTAGATAGTTTTGTTGTTGTTGCTTCCCCTTCGGATTAATACCACACAATAATATCATATTTTCAGTGCTCCCTGAAATATTAACTGTATGGTTTAATTGTGTGTTAATTGCGTAGCCTCTTAATGAACAAGGAAGGTAAGCTGATGCCCTATGATAGTAGAAGAATATCTATGTGGATGTGTACTGTGGAGTGATGGATGGACTGTAAGCATGTGCTGTAGTTTTGCTCCCAGTGCCATAAATAATTGTTTCTTATTACAGATAAATTATTTAAGATCCCAAATGTTTAATTAATTTACCATAATTATGCTAGACGTTAGTGATTTTTTTTATCCTTTACCACTTCAATCAGAAGTCTCAAATGGCTTAGCTTACTCTGATTTTAAGAGAAGAATGGCAGTTTCAAATAAATATTAAAGTATCTCCAGATTACTTAGCTGATATGCCCTCTTCCCATTACTTTCTGCCTCTACTTTCATTGCTGCTTCTTTTCACATGTCAAAGGAAATGACTTTTTTACTCCTATTAGCTGTCACACCTATGAGACCAAAGACACTGTGAGATTTACTACATTTATCTTAAATAATTAATGAAGTTGTTCATTAGAAGGCAGGCAGTGCACTCACAGAAAGGAAGTAGGTTAGAGATTTGGCCATTGAATGGAAACAGTGTAGATTTGTTACTGAGAACCTGCCATGATTGTACTGCACAAGAAGAGAGATCCTGAAAGCTTAAACTCTTTGAAGACTTGAGAGGTGGACCCAGGCCAACCTCTGATATTCAACAAGGACAAGTGTAAGGTCCTGCACTTGGGTTAGTGCAATCCCAAACTCAAATCCAGACTGGGTGGCGAATGTGGGGAGAGCAGCCCTGAGGAAAAGGACCTGGTGGTCTGGGTTGTTGAAAAGCTCAACATGAGCCTGCAGTGTGAGTACAGCCCAGACAGCAACGGTGTGCTGGGCTGCAGCAAGAGCAGTGTGGGCAGCAGGGCAAGGGAGGGGATTCTGCCCCTTTACTCTGCTCTCCTGAGGCTCCACCTAGAATACTGTGTGCAGTTCTGGAGCCCCCAGCACAAGAAGCACATCAAACTGTTGGGAGTGAGTCCAGAGGAGGCCACAAAGATGCTCAGAGGGCTGGAGCAGCTCTGCTATGAGGACAGGCTACAAGAGTTGGGCTCCTGAGCCTGGAGAAGAGAAGGCTTCCAGGAGACCTTGTAGTGGCCTTCCAGTATCTGAAGGGAGCCTACAGGAGGGCTGGAGAGGAACTATTGACAAGGTCTTATAATGACAGAATGAGGAGTAATGTGTTTAAACAGGCAGAGGGGAGATTTAAAGTGAATGTTAGGAAGAAGTTCTTTTCCAGTGAGGGTGATGAGACACTGGCACAGGTTGCCCAGGGAGGTTGTGACTGCTCCCTCTCTGGAGGTGTTCAAGGCCAGGTTGGATGAGGCCTTGAGCTACCTGTTCTAGTGGAAGGTGCCCATGCCTATATCGGGGGCTTGGAACTGGATGATCTTTGAGGTCCCTTCCAACCTAAACCATTCTATGATTCTATAAATGATGAACAAAATTTGAAGCAGGTGTACAATGCTTGGTTTTGTGTTGACTACTTGGTTTCAGATGACTGTGTACAAAACAGGGGCAAGTCCCAAGTCTTTGGAAAGGCTTTTTAGGTTATACGTCAGTTTTAAAGTGCTGTGCTCCTCATTGGTAGTTTTGAGCACCAAAAAAAAGAAGAGAAAAGGTCTCATCTATCACTTTTAGTACCTTCTGTTCAGCTGGCACTTCTGTGCAGCTCAGCTTCCTTGTCTTTCCTGCAGCGAGTAGGATCATGCAGAGTTAATTTGCTTTACTATTGCTTGGATGTTCACTGAACCTACACAGATTTCAATATTTATTTATTTATTTAGAAATTCCGTGTCAGACGAGTTGGCTTGGGTACTTAATTGTTTTCCCTTCTTGAATACAAAACAATCCCAAACATTCCTGGAGCTGTCTGGGAGACTGCTTGCTGCTTTGTTCTATCTACTCTATAGTTTCTAAACTGACACTGTTTATGCAGCTTATTTGCAACACTGGATTCATAAATGTTTCTACCTGTCTTAGTACTTTTGCTGTCTGCTAAGTTTGTATCTGGTAATTGAAATCCAGGCTCAGAGAGAGTCTGGATTTCTGTGCTTTCAAAGATCATATTTATGTTTTGAAGTTTTCACGTTTTGTCTTTTTTGAGTGTGTTTAGTGTCCGCATTAAAAAAAGAAATCCAAAGCCAAAAAATTCTTTGGACTACATCAATGGAGATGTACAAAAAATGAAACGCGTGGTTCAGAACATAGAAGAGGCATTTCTTATTTCACCGTGTGGGAGGGTTTCTTTCTTTTTACAATGGTGACATCTTGTGGATGCTGCGGAAGGAGCACCCCTGAACGAAACCTTTAAACCAAGTATTATGACCAGGCGTCCTCAAACTTTTTAAACAGGGGGCCAGACTGTAGCTTGGTTCCAGTGCAGTAGTGTCGGGGGCCGGACTGTAGTTTGGTTCCAGCGCAGTAGTGTCGGGGGCTGAACTGTAGCTTGGTTCCAGTGCAGTAGCGTCGGGGGCCGGACTGTAGTTTGGTTCCATCGCAGTAGTGGCGGGGGCTGGCCTGTAGTTTGGTTCCATCGCAGTAGTGGCGGGGGCTGGCCTGTAGTTTGGTTCCATCGCAGTAGTGGCGGGGGCTGGCCTGTAGTTTGGTTCCATCGCAGTAGTGGCGGGGGCTGGCCTGTAGTTTGGTTCCATCGCAGTAGTGGCGGGGGCTGGCCTGTAGTTTGGTTCCATCGCAGTAGTGGCGGGGGCTGGCCTGTAGTTTGGTTCCATCGCAGTAGTGGCGGGGGCTGGCCTGTAGTTTGGTTCCATCGCAGTAGTGGCGGGGGCTGGCCTGTAGTTTGGTTCCATCGCAGTAGTGGCGGGGGCTGGCCTGTAGTTTGGTTCCATCGCAGTAGTGGCGGGGGCTGGCCTGTAGTTTGGTTCCATCGCAGTAGTGGCGGGGGCTGGCCTGTAGTTTGGTTCCATCGCAGTAGTGGCGGGGGCTGGCCTGTAGTTTGGTTCCATCGCAGTAGTGGCGGGGGCTGGCCTGTAGTTTGGTTCCATCGCAGTAGTGGCGGGGGCTGGCCTGTAGTTTGGTTCCATCGCAGTAGTGGCGGGGGCTGGCCTGTAGTTTGGTTCCATCGCAGTAGTGGCGGGGGCTGGCCTGTAGTTTGGTTCCATCGCAGTAGTGGCGGGGGCTGGCCTGTAGTTTGGTTCCATCGCAGTAGTGGCGGGGGCTGGCCTGTAGTTTGGTTCCATCGCAGTAGTGGCGGGGGCTGGCCTGTAGTTTGGTTCCATCGCAGTAGTGGCGGGGGCTGGCCTGTAGTTTGGTTCCATCGCAGTAGTGGCGGGGGCTGGCCTGTAGTTTGGTTCCATCGCAGTAGTGGCGGGGGCTGGCCTGTAGTTTGGTTCCATCGCAGTAGTGGCGGGGGCTGGCCTGTAGTTTGGTTCCATCGCAGTAGTGGCGGGGGCTGGCCTGTAGTTTGGTTCCATCGCAGTAGTGGCGGGGGCTGGCCTGTAGTTTGGTTCCATCGCAGTAGTGGCGGGGGCTGGCCTGTAGTTTGGTTCCATCGCAGTAGTGGCGGGGGCTGGCCTGTAGTTTGGTTCCAGCGCAGTCGTGGCGGGGGCCGGACTGTAGCTTGGTTCCAGTGCCGTAGTGTCGGGGGCCAAACTGTAGTTTGGTTCCAGCGCAGTAGTGTTGGAGGCTGAACTGTAGTTTGGTTTCAGCCCAGTGCGGGTGGGTGCCTTGGGAGTCCAGGAGTGGATTAAGTGGCAGGAAGTGGCTGCTTGCGTCCCCCCCAACCCGCGGCACTGGGGGGGTTCTGTAAATACCGGTGTGGAGGTTTGGGTGTTCCCTGCCACCTCCCACTCTAGAAATCACCCAGACTAGACTCAGCCACCTCTGGAAATTGAATGAAGCTTATAATTTACAGCTAGCACAATGTACAAGCAGATATTTACAGTATATACAGTTAGATACAGAAATATACAAGGTAAAAAGGTAATACAGGAACACAACTCCCCTCCCAGAAACCTGAGTCCCCAGGAGGGGCTCTCTACCACCCCTTCACCTTCCCCCTACCCCTTTCAACCTTCTCCCAGTCCCAAGGAAGAATGGAGGTTCGGCAAGGGAGTTATGAAGCAGAGTGGATTAGTCCACAATGGAGGGTGAGGTTAGAGAGTAAGATACAGCTTGGAGCTCACTAGCAGCAGAAGAGAAGTGGTTATCTATGTTTTTATTTCTTGTTCCTATACATCTCAGTAAGCCTATGAGCAAATTAGACATCACCATTGTTTTCCTTTCACAGCCTGTAATCTAATTCTTCTCACCAAAACATTCTAACTTGCTTCAAACTAGCACAACTGGCAGGCCAGATTGAGGACCCTGGAGGGCTGTAGTTTGAGGACCCCTGTTTGTGACACTATTTTTAAGGATAGAACAGCTCTTTTGAGTAAAAAGAGTCTTCATCGTTTGCTGTTTCATCCACAAAATTTATCTTGTAGGTATCTGCTGCTAGCTGCACAGATACAGAACAAAGCCTTTACAATAAAAAACTTGTAAAGCAAATAGTTTAATAATTTTCAACAAAAGGTACATTTAACAAAAAAAAATCCTTAAATTTTACTTTCTGTTAAATACTTTCGATAATGCTACTCATGTTAAATGTTTCTGAGATGGTTGGTCTCAGAATTCTGTATAGGATGAAAATGTAGTATGTGCTTGAAATGTGGTTAATTTAAAATACTCAGGCTACATGAAGGAGGTTGAAATTTTCCTGGAGTGATTCCTTTTCTGTGTGCTACCCTATATTATTCTTTCCCATTACTGGCTAATCTGTCTTAATATTCTGAAGCAGCATGTGTCGATGCCTGCTGATAGAGCCTGTCAGTGTACCTCAAGGAGGTAAAAAAGATGCCTTAAAACTATTGATTTGCTCTCCTTTTCTTTGCTAGACACAAGTGAAAATGAAAGGGACTGAGCTGAGACAAAAGTGTTGGCTTTTGCATATATTTGACCAGTTTAAGAAGTTGAAATAGATAGTTTATAGAAAGATGTTGTGCCCACTGTGTGACTGCAGACAGCAAATTCTCCTTGGTACCAGGGAGAAAGTGTCTTGAACTGTCTTGGGGTATAAATGAGCAGAGGAATCAGAATCAGTCAGGGTCGGAAGGGACCACAAGGATCACCTAGTTCCAACCCCCCTGCCATGGACAGGGACACCTCACGCTAGATCAGGCTGTCTAGAGCCTCATCCAGCCTGGCCTTAAACACCTCCAGGGATGGGGTTTCCAGCACCTGCCTGGGCAACCTGTTCCAGAGTCTCACCGCCCTCATGGTGAAGAACTTCTTCCTAACATCCAGTCTCAATCTACCCATTTCTAGCTTTGTTCCCTTCCCCCCAGTTCTGTCACCCCCTGACACCCTAAAAAGTCCCTCCCCAGCTTTCTTGTAGGCCCCCTTCAGATACTGAAAGGCCACAATAAGGTCACCTCAGAGCCTTCTCCTCTCCAGACTGAACAGCCCAAACTCCCTTAGTTTCTCCTCATAGCAGAGGTGCTCCGGTGCTCCAGTGCTCTGATCATCCTTGTGGCCCTTCTCTGGACATCTTCCAGCATATCTATACCCCTCTTTTAATAGAGGCTCCAGAAATGGATGCGGTACTCCAGGTGGGATCTCACCAGTGCAGAATAGAGGGGGAGGATCACTTCCCTCAGCCTGCTGGCCAAGCTTCTCTTAATGGGTTTAAAAAGTGAGAATGACTGGAAAGACTGTAAACAGTTCCACTTTTGTAGGAGTTAAGTGAACCATCATTGGCTGTGCTGAAAATATTGCTGAACTACTGTGACTGTGTTATATGCTTCAAAAAAATTAGTATTAGAGGTCCTGTTGATAGATGTGTTCTGTTGATGTCATCAAGGAGCTTGATTTAATTCCATGTGAAAGAAATAAATGGCCCTCCACATACTAAGTAAGTGAAAATCTGTTTTGTAGTAGGAATTAAAAATAGAGTTGGCTGTAAGATTTGAAGTTGCCAGGTGTTTACATAGAGAATTTTTCAGTGGACAGTTTTTGTCTGATGTTAAAATGGCATTTTGATGACATATCTCAGTTATAATATATGAAAATTTTACGATATAAGATAGAATGATTCACTGAGTGGTAAATAAATGAAGACAGTTTCTTTTCAAAGAGCTACAAATCATCTAGTTCAAAATTGTAGTTCAGAAAATTGTGTTAATATTACCTAATGTGAAGTGTGTGGCAGCAAAGACTGCAGACTGTCAGCAAGAGGAAGGTTGTCTTACCAAGCAGTGGTTGTTAGAAGACCTGCAGATCACTGTAGAGGATAATTATCATGTGAGGGATTTTGAGTAGCAAGAATCCTTTCCTTGTGGCAGGCGTTTGAAAGATAATGGAGTATAGCAGCCAGTTTGGGGATCAGCACTTTAGGAGGGGTGTAAATACCAGCAAGAGCTGAAGTCAAGCCACAGAACTGATATGCTTGCTAGGAAGCAATCTTTTGATGTAGAGATTAAGGAGTTCATGGTGACTAATGCTTAGTGGGAGTCCTTGCTGAGAGCTCCTGCACAGGCAAAGTGTGCTTTTCACCCTTGTTCAGTGTGATGTTCTTGTTGCTGGAACTTTTTCTACTGAGTGCAAACAGGGAAAGAGAGTTGAAAATTACTCAATTTAAGAGAGACTTTATTAGCAGGTTGATCATTGAACATCAGTACTGCAAGCAAAAAGGGGGGAGAGTTTGTGCCAGATGCTGAGGAGCCTGAAATCTGAGATTTTGGCCTTTTGTGCCTGGATGTTCCTGAACCTGCAAGTAGGTATTTTCAAAGAGGAGGACCTAGGGTGTAAAATTTGCTGCCTTAGTGTGACCCTGTGCAACCTGCTCTGAGTGACCTGGCTTTAGCAGGGTGATTGGGTTAAATGATCAGCAGAGGTCCCTTCCAAACCCCACCATTCAGTGATTCTGTATAATGTCCTCTTTGTCCTGATTTAACTTTTTAGCTGCTTTTTTGGTTGGCTTGTTTGTTTGCTTTTCTTTTTTTTCTTTTTTTCCCCTGGCCAAGTATCAATTCAGTCAGAAGAAACTGCAGTATACAGTATGGGAGATGTCCTATTGAAGATATGTGCATTAATACTATATACACACATAAAAACACAACCCCAAAGAGTCTTTTTCCTGCCCTAATTTTAAGTTAAAATTCAATTGCTGAATTCTGTGTTTGTAAGTTTTGCTGTGTCTATCAAAGAAATGAGAGTTTGCACAGACAGAATTCATAGGAAAGGAATTGGGGTAACATGAGTGATTATTTCATATATCTTAGAAATGTATTCTTCAGTTTTATGTTTCATATTGAATTTAATAATTTTAAAAATGGTCAGAGAAAAGCTTTGGAGGACTTTGTGCAATTTGTAAACAAAGTACAGCTGTAATAATTAGTGTCTGACAATTCTGCATGAGACAATTAACTAGCCCTGATGCAAAAGAGAGGATGTTGCAGGTAAATGAAGAGCCAGATTCAGTTTTAAACACCTTTGTGCTGTCATCTGGGTTAGAATTTATTGGATTCATTTCAATAAATGGCTGCCTGGATTAAAGTGGTTGATAACTCTGTCTGTATGTGCAATCAGACTGAGATTTGGGGTGCAAGTCCCCTGCAATTTCTGAGTTTAAATGAAAAATGGAATCAATATAAAGTCTATGACCTTCTAAATATGTATTTAAAAATGCATACACACAAATGTAGTAAGGTAGAGTATGTAAACCCTTGATTAAACTAATGAACAAATGCAATACCAAGGCCTGAACAGAACTGATAAAGGAAAGCACTAAGTTTAGTTCATTAATCATAGCGCCTTTCTTTAAGAATAGGAGTAAAGTGATTCAGGCAGCTCAAAACTAGAGCAGTGTCAAGCTCTAGACTGAAACTGGAGGAAAAAAAAGCATATAGTGTGACTGAACAGCAAAAGAGTTGAAATGTGGGTTTATAGATCATAGAATCAACCAGGTTGGAAGAGACCTCCAGGATTATCCAGTCCAGCCTATCGCCCACCCTTGTCCAATCAACTAGACATATATATTGATAAGGAAAGTGTCAAGAAAATGCAATGTATTTATTTTGAACCCCAGAATTTGATGACAGGGAATCTTTGAAACTGAAAAAGTCAGGGAATACGTAAGGAAACAGCTTCTCAATTGTGATATGTGAGTGGGTGCTCCGAACAAAAATTTAGGGGAGAAATCAGTGTTACTTAATGACTCATCTTGGGGCTGATCTTGTTACATAATTTTGAGGCTCTAGTCATAGGACTGCTAATGACGTGGAAATACAAAGGTGGGAGTTACTTTAAATATGTAGCAAGACCAGAATGTCCTGCCCCTCCCCCTTCCCCCCCAAAAAAAGGGTTAGAATACTGTGTGTGATGTAATTGTCTCACTATAAGCTGTGAATTTGTACATTTAGGGGCTAAGAGTATTAAGAACTCATAATCTTGGTTGAAAATGTGGAAGGTGACATGGGAGAAAACTTGATTGTCTATCTCAATTAGAACAGAATCTAATTGATAGTCTTAACTTTGTATACTATAGGCTGTAAAGTGTCAAGTGCAGTAGGACAATCAGTCACAGAATCTACGTGGAGACATTAGTACTGTATTATGGCTTTGTTACTGCACTTTCAGGAATACAAATTGGAACAGGCTCAGAGGGAGAACCATTAGGATAGTTACGAGATGACAGGATGTCAGGGACTGGAAGGGACCTCCATGGATCATCAAGTCCAACCCCCCCTGTCAGAGCAGGACCATAATCTAGGGCAGATTGCATTGGAATGCATTCAGACAGGTCTGGAAAATGTCCAGAGGAGGAGTTGACTGCATAGGGCTGAGCGATGGGTTGGACTGAATGATCTTGGAGGTCTCTTCCAACCTGGTTGATTCTATTCTAACTTCTCTGGAGAACCTCTTCCAGTGCTCTGTGAACCTTACAGTGAAGAAGTTTCTTCTTGTGTTGAGGTGGAAGTTCTTGTGCTGTAGTTTGTATCCATTACCCCTTGTCCTATCACAGCGTGCAAGTAAGAAGAGCCTGTCCTCTTTCTCTTGACCCTCAGCCCTCAGATATTAATAAACATTGATTAGATCCTGTCTAAGTCTTTTCTTCACCAAACCAAAAAGCTCCAAGTCCCTCAGTCTCTCATCATCAGCCAGTTCTCCAGCTCCTTTCTTTGTAGCCCTTCATTGGACTCTTTTGAGTAGATCCCTGTCCCTCCTGAACTGAAGAGCCCAAAACTGAATGCAGTATCCCAGGTGAGGTCTCACCAGGGCAGAGTAGAGGGAGAGAACCTCCCTCGATTTGCTGGCCACACTCCTTTTGATGCCCCTCAGGATCCCATTAGCCTTCTTGGCCACCAGGGCACATTGCTGTTCCATGGATAGCTTCTTGGCCACCAGGACTCCCAGATCCTTCTCCACAGGCCTGCTTTCCCTCAAATCACCTCCTATATTGTATTGGTACAATTTATTATTCCTTACCTTCCCTAGATGTGGGGGGAGGGCATAAAATCTCGCTCATGTCACACTGGAACACATCCAGATGGGTCTTGAAAGTCTCCAGAGATGGAGACTTTTTAATTGGTTTTATTTTATTGTATTTTATTTTTTAATGTCACCAAGGAGTACACCTGTGCAGTGTGCTTCCAGTAAAGACCACTGTGGCATCAAGCCTTATTCTTTTTTTAAATTATCTTAGCTGATCCTGACTTGGAGGCCTGAAGTCAAACAGCTAAAGGGCACGGTGAGTGGTACGCAGCAGTGGCAGACAGTGCAGCCCTTTTGGCTTCCCTGCTCAGACTGGCTCTGTAGGTTCCCCAAGGCTGGATTGCCCTTGGATGATTTGCTCTTCCTGGCTGAGGAAAGAAGGGGGTCTGAATAATAGCAACCAGATGGCATTTCAAGAACTGCATCAGCTTGTGTCCATTAGGATTTCTGACTGTTTCATTCATGGAGGAGGCTGAGTCCTGGCACAGCTTGCTACCATGCTGCTTTAGCTGGACACCTATCCAGGATCTGTCTGTCTACCGTTAAGTGTCACTTGGAGCAAGACTTCTTGCAGGAGGAGGGGGAAATAATGCCATCCTGTATGGATGCTGTGGAGCTGTACAGTGGCAGTGTAAGAATACATGAATCCCTGTACTATTAGAATGGTACTCAGCCATTTATCTTTTAACTGACATGGCAACTTTTTGTGTAGTTATGATCCCATCACTACTCTGTAAGAAAGGTAATTTACTGCTTGGGTAAAACCTTCCAATAGAGTTTTTGTGGAAAGTCTATTCAGATATATTCTCTTTTCTCCAAAGTATGTTTCATAATCTCACAATCACTATCATTTGGCAATAATTTTTTGGGTACTTGACAAGAGTAATGTGGGGTTTGTCTGTGGTGGCTGAAAGATTGTTGAAGCAATAATTTTCAACCCAAAGGATCAGGTATCAGACAAATACAAAATAAACAGCAATAAATATTTTATTTAAATGCTTTCCTTAGATTGTATGAGAAAGAAGACAATGGCACTTAGAGTCAACACATCAATACTTTATTTATTTATTTAAAAATTTATTTTCTTCCTCTGTGATCCCAAAGGAAAAGATCAGGGTTGATGATAGCAGATAATGTTATCTCATTAAGTGGAAATTGATCTTATGGCTTGAACTACTGGAGCAGATTGTTACTTTGGCAGTTCATGAAACTCCTCAATAAGAAGAAATTAGATTTTTCTCTTATTTTGTGTGGGTAAATGGCTTTTTAAAGCTATGGAATTTTTTCCTACCTTTGAAGATAACTTAATTGACTTTCAATTCAGGTTTATAGAGTTTGCTGTTTTTAAAGATTATTCCCCACCCTGCTCCACCACCACCTTGTGGATTGACTGACACCTTAGGAAGATAAAAAAATCACATTTTTAAATAAAGGGAGAAAAATCGTATTTGAATAGAAAAGAAACAGCTTTGTTCTGCAGCTGTAGTGCTCTGTTGCACAAGAGTCTTGTATTTAGTGAATGTGATATTTCTGGATAGAAAATGTATTTATGCTGAAATGATGGTGGTGTTTAAGGGTATATTTATTTGAGGAGGATAATCTGTCAGTGATACTTCTTAGTCCGATGTTAACCTTGACTTTCTAAGGTAATAGTCATACAAAAGCATTTGCTCTTTAAATGATTTATCAGACAAAGTCAGTATTATTGCTTTGGGTCTTTTCAGCTGTATATTCACTGTTTTGGTCCCATTTGGTACTGTAGTAATTCTATGAGTATTTCACTAAGAGGCAGTGCTGGCCATGCAGTCTTACTTGTGTCAGCACAAGCATGTGTGTGAGGGTAAGGTGAAGCTTAAGCGAACCCATCCAGATCAAAAGGTAGCCTGGCTAAAACTGAACTCTTTCAACCTGGATGCATTCCCTCATCTGGCTAATGGTGCAGCTCTGTGACAAACACTGCCAGCAGCGATGACAGCTGAAGAGAAAATAGCAAAAGGAGGCCAGGGCTGTCTTTTCTGGTGGCAATGATGACTGATGTCTCTTTAGCACACCTGTGTGTCATGCAGGGAGTATTGATGTGTTCTTTGAAGAAAACTTGCTGCTTCCAAGCTCCTGGATATGGAAGTATATCCTTCCTCTACATCAGAATGAGACCAGGACACATGGTGTTCCTGTTTCACCTTTGCTGTTGTTCAGTGTAGACCAGCAATGAATCATGGAATGCTAGGGGCTGGAAGGGACCACAAGAGATCATTGAGTACAGCCCATCTGCAGGCCACACAGGAATGGGCCCAGTGGGATTCTGAAGATCTCTAGAGATGGAGACTCCACTGCCTTTCTGGGCAGCCTGTTCCAGTGCTCTGTCACTCTCACAGTAAAATAGTTTTTCTTCTCTTGTTGAGATGAAATTTTCTGTGATTTTATTCCCGCTGCCCCATGTCCTATCACTGAAAAGAGACTGGCACCGCTCTCCTGGCACCCATCCTTCAAATATTTGTAGACATTGATAAGATGCCCTCTCAGCTTTCTCTTCTCCAAACTAAACAACCCCAGGACTCTCACTCTTTCCTCATAATAAAGATGTTCCAGTCCCCTAATCATCTCTATCGCCCTCGGTTGAAATCTCTCCGGTAGTTCCCTGAATGTTGTTTTTGACATTCTTTCAGTCCCTGACCTGGTTAATAGTATTGCTAAGTATTGTTAACTTTCTCTACAAATATTTTGCTTGTCCTCGTTTTAATGAAGTCGATTTGCTATATGAATTCTTGCAGTTCCCACTTTCCATAAAGGAGGCTACTCTCCAACCAGCTGGCATGTGAATCATTTGTGTGTTGAGTCGTCATTTGCCACTAGAGGGCACTATTGATCACTAAATGCTTGTGCAAGAAGGGGAGCTCCGAAAGACATAAATGTGTTTCATTTTGACTCGAGGCACCGTTTTTACGATTCTAAAGTCTTCCCTGATCAAAGAATACTTAATCAATTGTTTATTTTAAAGTACTTTTAGATTCAAATTAAGCGTTTCCTCCAGTGATTTACCAAATCAGAATCTTGCAGAGGTTACGATTCGATTACGGTATCTATTATTAATGCTTAAGAAATAATTTACTGAATTGTTCTTACTCTCATTAGGCCTCATTCAAATGCTATTAATCTTTTCTTAGTAGAAAGTATAATGAACAATGGGAATTGAGTGTTTCCATCATTTAATGAGCGGAGGGTAATTTGAATTCAAGTGGACATCATTCTTGTATAGAGTACTAGGAGAAGTTGTCAACTAGTTAGCTATAAATTAGATGCCTGATTGTTGTGCATAAGAAGTAATTGTAACAAGTTGCTCCAAACCTGCTGATATGCATGGGAGAATCATAGTCTCGTGCCTATTATTTCTTACTATATCTTACAGTTAATAATTCAGCCAGGGGCCTTCATGTTAGGAACAAGTTCTGTACCATGAAGGTAGTGGAACGCTGCAACAGGTTGCCCAGGTAAGTATTTGAGGTGCCTTGCCTGGAGATATTCAAGGTGAGGGTCTGCTGACTGCAGAGGGTGTTGGACTAGATGACATTTGGAGGTCCCTTCCAACCCAGACCATTTATGATTTGTTCTGTTGCTACAACAGACAAGTTTAAAAGTTTTCAGTGAGAAGTTTTGTGAAAATCCATGATACTGCGTCAGCTGGATCACTCCACCCTGACTTCTTCAAAGAACTGTGATAGCTTTGGAAGATGAACCTTCTTTATGAAAGCTTATGGTGATTTTTAGGATTTACAGTTCCTTATCTGTTGACTACTTCTGTCTGTTGTTATGGTTTCCTTTAGAAATGGAAATTGTGCTAGTTTGAGCCTAGCTGGGATGTTTTGGTGAGAAGAATTAGATCATAGGCTGAGAAATGAAAACAATGGTGAGGTCTACTTCACTCACAGTCTTGCTGAGATCTGTGAAGAAGAAAGGCAAAACATTAGATAAAGTCACTTTGCTCTGCACCTCGTGCTGGGCTGTTCTCTTCTGCTTTGCCTGCTGGGGAGAGCTGAGGCTGCTGGCTGAACTCCATCTTGCTTTCTAACCTCACCCTCCATTTGCTTTGGCTGATTTCACCTTTGCTTCTTAATCCTCTTGGCCTAATCTCCATTGTTCCTTGGGATTGGGGTAAGGTTGAGAGGGGTAGGGGAAAGGTGAGGGGGTGGTTGAGAGCCCCTCCTGGGGACCCAGGTTCCTGGAAGGGGAGTTGTGTTTCTGTATTACCTTTATACCTTGTATATTTCTGTATATATCTGTATATACTGTAAATATCTACTTGTATATTGTGCCAGCTGTAAATATAAGCTTCATCCAAATTTCCAGAGCCGGCTGAGTCTAGTCTGGGTGATTTCTAAAGTGTGGGGGGGCGGGGGACACCCCAAACCATCACAAAACATAGCACAATGCTTTTTCAGTTCTCCCCACAAACCTTTTTAAAAAGTTGATGTCACATTTAATATTTGGGATGCAGACTAGTAGGGTTGGTTTGGTGGTTGTGTTTGTATGGTTTCTTTTTGGTGGTTTGTTTATATATACATATATATATATATATATATTTAGCATGCTCTCACTGAGTTACCAAAGGTTATACCCAGTCTGACTTACACAGCGTTGAGTTTTAGTAATGTCTGGTAGCTTGAGGGAAAGATTTGTTCCAGTTAGGCAGGCCAGGAGGGACACAATATTATTTATGATGTTGAAACCAAATTACAGAGATAGCATAGCCATCGTACAACATCTGTGTGCCATCACTGATGAAAAAAATTTCAATTCCATGATTGGTAATGCCTAAAATGGAACAACACATTGGAGGCCTAAAAATTCAGTGTTCCCTATGTGGGTATAAAATCAGTCAGTAATGATGTGTAGTTACTGACAAGAGGCAAACAGTGCATATGATGGCTTTGTCTTTTCTTTTAATTTTTTTTTCCTTAGCAAAGTTCTAAAGTTTTAAAGCTCTCCTAACATCTTGAACATAAACTAATGATGAAGAGATCACATTTTGGCTATTACGGAACAAATAGGGGAAAAAAATCTTTCTGCTGTTCGTGATTTTAATAGTCCTAAAACTTAAAAATGATATTGTAATGGAGGGATAGTTAATGCAAGATTATATGTTTCCAAAATTAATATTGTTTATTAATTTTGATATTCAAAACTCTCACCACCCCCGACCACTAATTTTAATAATAATTGGTTCTTTGCACAATCATGGAAACATTTTACAAAGGAATAACTAAATCTAGAAATAACTTGCAAAAATATATAAACATTAATTGAGCTCAGTTGAACTGGAGGAGGTGGTTCCTGTGGTTGAATACTTTTTGTCCACTAGATGGACTCAAGGAGCTCTTTTCTGCTTATGGCAGAAGGCTATGGTGAATTAGAAGAGGCTTTAAGTATTTACTCACAAAATATTATAATCTCCTGACTCGCAGGGCTAACTACAGCTTCAGACATTACCCAAATGCTTTCAGAGAATTCTATTACTTGTCAGCTGCTGAGGCTTCTGATTTTTCCCAGGCTTCAGAGTGCTGGGAAAGGAGGCAGTCAATCTCTGACCTGGTCCTTGCTCCTCTGGATCATCTATGTAACTCCAGGACTTCCTGTCTTGGTAGGAGACTTTCAGGTGTAGGCAGGATGTCTTGTGATGTGCAGTCTTAGCATGATGTCACATGCAGGCCAATCATGTGAAGGCATTTAGAGCCTGTTCTGGTAAACTCAAGGCAGGCAGTTTCCAGGCAAACAAATCCCGAGTATCAAGGTTTGTTACTTTGTGGCAGAACTAGCTTATAGATTAGCATAGCATGACAAGGTGCAGTAAGGCAGTATACTGCCAGAACAATAGCAGCAGGCATGAATACAACGGCAGAGCGCACTGAGCTTACCTGCGTATTTCTTTCTACCAGTGTAGCCTGAGAGTAATGGACCTTTGGACACAAAACAACCAATCAGAATGGCAGCCAGCCAAGCCCAACCGTATTAGATAAGCCATAGGCTTGCTTCACCCAAATTTGGGACAAGAATAGACCCTGCACAAGGCAGGCACACGCTAAGTGTGTGT
>WAAF01014525.1:159125-234233 GCA_013400475.1 Tricholaema leucomelas | reverse complement strand
TGACAAGGCTGGTGAGGGGGCTGGAGCTCCAGAGAAGGGTGACAAGGCTGGTGAGGGGGCTGGAGCTCCAGAGAAGGGTGACAAGGCTGGTGAGGGGGCTGGAGCTCCAGAGAAGGGTGACAAGGCGGGTGAGGGGACTGGAGCTCCAGGGAAGGGTGACAAGGCTGGTCAGGGGACTGGAGCTCCAGAGAAGGGTGACAAGGCTGGTGAGGGGGCTGGAGCTCCAGAGAAGGGTGACAAGGCTGGTGAGGGGGCTGGAGCACAAGCCCTATGAGGGAAGCTGAAGGAGCTGTGGTTGTTCAGCACAGAAATGAGGAGGCTCAGGGGAGACCTTAATGCTCTCTACAACTGAGGGGAGGCTGTAGCCAGGTGGGGGTCAGTCTCTGCTCCTAGACAGTCAGTGGCAGAACAAGAGGACACATTCTCAAGCTGTGCCAGGGCAGTTTTGGGCTGGATGTTAGGAAGAAGCTCTGCACAGAAAGAGTGGTTGGCCATTGGAATGGGCTGCCTGGGGAGGTGTTGCCATTGTCCCATCTTCAGGCACTTGTTACTTTCCCAGAGCATGACAGAGGAGTGGCATGGCAAAGGCTGTTCTCTTCCCAGCAAAGAGTAGAGCTACAGTGGTTCAGTGAGGCACCAAGCCACATTCTTTTTCCAGGGCTGGTATCCCAGCCCTCAAGAGAGGAGAGGAGAGAGGGGCTCACACTGCTCAATTCCCTGTGTAGTTGGTGGAGGTGTATGAGCTTAGCTCTGCTGAAGGCACTCATCTCCCTCCGCTCTCTGTGTGGGAGTGTTGAGGTGGTTGTATTTGCAACGCAAGTGCCTGAAGACAAGAGGTGGGAGGCTCTTTTCCTTTCCAGTGTCACTCAGGGCTCTGAGAGAGGATGGTGGCTGATGGAAACATACTGTCAGGTACCATTGGGTCGTGGGGTAATTGCAAGTGGCAGATTATTATTGCTAGGTTCAAACTACTTCTTTCATAGTGTTTTGGTCGCTGGCAGATAATAGTGTATTGTGTTGAAGTATGAGTGCCATGTAATTTTCTTAACACTGAATTCCAATATCCTTCTAACACTTTGGCACCCAATGTCACTTTGTCACTTCAGTCCTGTGCAGGCACACAGACGTAGACATGTGTAACAGCAGAATCATAGAATGGGCAGGGACACCTCCCACTAGAACAGGTTGCTCAAGGCTTCATCTAACCTGGCCTTGAACACCTTCAGGGAGGGAGCATCCACAGCCTCCCTGGACAACTTGATCCAGTGTTTCACCACCCTCACTGTAAAGAGCTGCTTCCTAATATCCAGTTTAAATCTCCCCTCTTCCAGTTTAAACCCATTACTCATGCTGTCATTACAAGACCTTGTCAATAGTCCCTCCCCAGCCTTCCTGTAGGCCCCCTTCAGATACTGGAAGGCTACTACAAGGTCTCCTCGAAGCCTTCTCTTCTCCAAGCTGAAGAACCCCAACTCTTGTAGCCTGTCCTCATGGGAGGGATGCTCCAACCCTCTCATCATCTTTGTGACCTTCCTCTGGGCTTGCTCCAACAGTTTGATGTCCTACTTTGCTGGGGGCTCCAGAAGTGCACACAGGACTCCAGGTGGGGTCTGAGGAGAGGAGAGCAGAGCAGAGGGGCAGAATCCCTTCCCTTGCCCTGCTGGCCACACTGCTCTTGCTACAGCCCAGCACACAGTTGCTGTCTGGGCTGCATGTGCACACTGCAGGCTCATGTTGAGCTTTTCATCACCCCAGACCCCCAGGTCCTTTTCCTCAGAGCTGCTCTCAGCCATTCACCACCCAGCCTGTATCTGTGCTAGGCATTGCGCTGACCCAGGTGCAAGACCTTACACTTGGCCTTGTTGAATGTCATGAAGTTGGCCTGTGCCCACCTCTCGAGCCCGTCCAGGTCCCTCTGGATGGCATCCCTGCCCTCCAGCTGTCACACAGCTTAGTGCCATCTGCACACTTGCTGAGGGTGCGCTCAATCCCTCTGCCCATACTTCTGGGAGGTGGGGTAGTTTTTGATTTTTCTGTTTTAATGGAGATAAGTGCAAAGTAACTGTTGCTTGCAGCTAGAGATAATCTTCTTTTACCTGTTGTATGCCAGCATACAGTGGAAGCAGCTTGAGTAGAGCTTCTAAGACAGACATTTGGCAATAGCAAACATGACTCTGGCTTGTTTGGGGTACGTCCTGTTTCTGTATAATTTAAACTTCCACTGCAACAAAAACCTGTGGCTGTGTTTGCAAGAGCAAACACATCAGTCAAGTGTGGATCAGAACTAGCAAGGCTACAGGGGCCTCTCCACCGTCCAGGCTGATGGTTCACCTGCCACAGGTCTTGGAATTATTCTCCCCACTGCAGACCTTTTTGCTTGTGGCTGGCAAGTCTAGAGGGTAGATGTCATGGCCAACTGGAACTCTTACTGGGAGCCATCATTTTGATTAGTGGGTTTAATATTAGGCATCCTTCTGAGAAACCACTGTGGGGAGTTTAATAAGTGAAACAAAAGCAAACGGACTCTGAATTTGGAAATCATTTCAAAAAGCAGAAACAGATTTTTAAACGAGTGACTAAGTGCAATTCAGTTTTTATTACATTGTGATGTATTACCAGGCCTACATGAATGTACATTTACAAAGTTATTAACAGATAAGAGGGATGGGATGTGCTGCCAGGAGATGCAGAGAGGTGATTCTGCCACTTTGCTCTGCTCTGCTGAGACCTCACCGGGAATACTGCATCCAGGTCTGCAGCCCTCAATATAGAAAAGGCATGGACCTGATAGAGCAGGTCCAGAGAAGGGCCATGAAAATGACCAGGGGGTTGGAGCACCTCTACTATGACTACAGGTTGAGGGAGCTGGAGTTGTTAAGTTGGAGAAGAGGAGGCTCCAGAGAGACCTAATAGCAGCCTTCCAGTACCTGAAAAGGGCCTACAAGAAGGCTGGAGAGGGACTGTTTCAAAGGCCTGTGGTTATAGGACAAGGGGCAATGGCTTCAAACTAGAGAAGAGCAGATTTAAGTTGAATGTTAGGAATAAGCTCTTTACCATGAGATTGGTAGAACACTGGAACATTTTTCCCAGAGAGGTAGTTGGAGCCTTGTCCCTGGAGATACTGAAAGTAAGGCTCAAGAGGGCTCTGGGCAACTTGACCTAGTTGAGGATGTCCCTCCTGAGGGCAGAGGGGTTTGGACTAGATGACCTTTGGAAATCCCTTCCAAACCAGACCATTCTATGATTCTATGAAGTTAACAGAGATATTTAGGTAAGGTGAGCTGGACTTTCCAATATTTCAGGTTGCCAGAATTTCCTCTCTCTTGAGTTCACACCAGAAGCATCATCTCATTTCAGCATTAGTTAGTAGTATGTGGCTTAGCCATAGAGAGACAAAACTCCTGGTGGTTGCTTAGTTTTCTCATGTTCTTAAATGTATAACCCAAGGGGCTCAGAATTGCCTTTAACACAGTGTGTAGGCAAGAAATGACTTCCAGTGGGTCTTTGTGAGCCCACTGATTGAATTATCATCTCTTTCACTCACGGGGACTTTAACTGAATTACAAAAGATCAGGTTGTGGTGTTAGCGGTGTGCTACTGTCTGGCCCTTTTCATCCCTGAGAGAACTAGATTCAGGCTACCTATTGTGGGCATCCAACTTCAAGATTTTTGTCTATATTTGGCCTTGCCTGACCAGGTCAGAGCACTCCAGCTGCATATGTATAATCACTGGAAAGAAACAAAGCAATTAGGGCATATATCCTGTTCAATATCTTTATTGATGATCTGCACCAGAGGATTGAGTCCGGCATCAGTAAGTTTACAGATAACACCAAGCTAGGAGCAGGTGTGGAGCTGTTGGAGGGTAGGAGAGCCCTGCAGAGTGACCTTGTCAGGCTGGATAGGTGGGCAGAGGCCAGTGGGATGAGACTGAACAATGCCAAGTGCAGGGTCCTACAGTTTGGCCACAACAACCCCAAACAGAGCTACAGGCTCAGGACAGAGTGGCTGAGAGCAACCAGGAAGAAAGAGACCTGGGGTTACTGGTAGATAGGGGCTGAAGATGAGCCAGCAGTGTGCCCAGGTAGCCAGGAGGGCCAATGGCATCCTGGCCTGGATCAGGAAGAGTGTGGCCAGTAGGACAAGGGAGGTTATTCTGCCCTGTACTCAGCACTGGTCAGGCCACACCTTGAGTGCTGTGTCCAGTTCTGGGCTCCTCAATTCAAGAGACATGTTGAGATACTGGAGCATGTTCAGAGAAGTGTAATGAAGCTGGTGAGGGTCCTGGAGCACAGCCCTGTGAGGAGAGGCTGAGGGAGCTGGGGGTGTGCAGCCTGAAGAAGAGGAAGAGGAGGCTCAGTGCAGACCTCATTGCTGTCTACAACTCCCTGAAGGGAGGCTGCAGCCAGGTGGGGTTGGTCTCTTCTGGCAGGCAACCAGCAACAGAACAAGGAGCCCCCAATACAAGAAGGACATGGAACTGCTGGAGCGGGTCCAAAGGAGAGCCACGAAGATGATCAGAGGGCTGGAGCACCTCTGCTATGAGGACAGGCTGAGAGAGTTGGGGCTCTTCAGCCTGGAGAGGAGAAGGCTTCGAGGAGACCTTATAGTGGCCTTCCAGTATTTGAAGGGAGCCTACAGGAAA
This sequence comes from Tricholaema leucomelas, assembly GCA_013400475.1. Taxonomy (NCBI): domain Eukaryota; kingdom Metazoa; phylum Chordata; class Aves; order Piciformes; family Lybiidae; genus Tricholaema lacrymosa; species Tricholaema leucomelas. The sequence continues at coordinate 229,588 of WAAF01014525.1, read as the reverse complement.
GCTGGGGAGGGACTATTTACACGGTCTAGTAATGTTAGGACGAGGGGGAATGGGTTTAAGCTGGAAGAGGGGAAATTTAGACTGGATGTTAGGAGGAAGTTCTTTACAGTGAGGGTGGTAAGGCACTGGAATGGGTTGCCCAGGGAGGTTGTGGATGCTTCCTCCCTGGAGGTGTTTAAGGTCAGGCTGGATGAGGCCTTGGGCGAGCTGCTCTAGTGGGAGGTGTCCCTGCCTGTGGCAGGGGGTTGGAGCTGGATGATCCTTGAGGTCCCTTCCAACCTAAACCATTCTATGATTCTATAAGGGGACACAGTATCAAGTTGCAGTGGGGGAGGTCTAGGCTGGATGTTAGGAGGAAGTTGTTGGCAGAAGGAGTGATTGGCATTGGAATGGGCTGCCCAGGGAGGTGGTGGAGTTACCGTCCCTGGATGTGTTCAAGCAAAGCCTGGCTGAGGCACTTAGTGCTATGGTCTGGTTGATTGGCCAGGGTTGGGTGCTAGGTTGGACTGGATGATCTTGGAGGTCTCTTCCAACCTGGTTGCTTCTATGATTCTGTGATACTCAAGTGCAGCCAAAATATGACAGAGAGGGGATAGCATTTACTGAGCAGCCTGGTAACACCAGCACTTGTATGAAAAGTGCACAATGGCATCCTGAGCTTTTGTCAGCCTGGAGAGATTTAAATCTGTGCCCCTGCGAAGAGGTGCTCCAATGCAGACAGAAACATAGGGTAAGAGAGTGGAGAAGGACAAGAATAGCCTGATGACGTGGCCCTGTGCCTAGGTTATTCCTCTGAAAAGGTGAAGGGGGAGGATCTAGCAAGCTTGATCCTTCCTGGAGATAACTGCTTCCATGATATGGCTAATCCTGTACCTTATGAGAAATGACAGAGCCATGTGGCAGAAAGCAAAAATTCAATCAGAGCTCATTAGAAAGTTGCTGTGCAGGTTTAAATCTGTTCCAGCAATGTACAAGGCGGCATTTTTGTCCTGGGAAACATGATCAACTGTTGTCTGGCTCCCACAGCCAGCATAAATTTTGAAGCTAAGAAACTGTTTAGTTTGATAGAAATAGAAGCAAGCTTGTGTCTAATCCAGATCAATTTTTTTTCCTACTGGCAATTGATAGTTGGCAGATAAAATATTAATGATGGTAAAGCAAGTTCAGGAATATTTACAGGCTGGTATGCATTTTATGTGAGACCTTTTTGCACCTCTTGCCTTCAAACAAGTGGAGAGCAGTTAACTCACTTTTACTGTCCAGAGGGGAACTGGCTTTGGTGCAGTTTGGAAAAGAGGGCTTTGAGAAGTGATTGCATATACATAGATGCATCCAGAGCAATCCTCTGTACTTTCTTTAGCAAAAAGAATCATAGTTTCTTGAAGCCAATGAGGATAGAAAGCAACGTGGCCGCTTGCAGCCTTCAGCATGTGCAGACCTTCTTAAATAACTCCCCTGGCTCACCACTCTTTTCAGCGTGGAGTGCCAACAGCTTGCTTCTCTGGCTCCTATGCACTCGTTCAATGACACCTTTGTCCCACGAAAGCAGGCTCTGACTCGTTTCTTTTTGCTTGCCTCGCCTTCGCCTCATTCACACTTCACAAAATCAACAGATAGCTCAGTCAGGCAAATCTTGCCTTTCCAGAGGAATAGCAAGGGCAAGAAATCCAGATCATTTTTAAGGCTTGAGCTTTATTAATTCAGTGTGTCTGCTGGTGATAGGGAGGACTTGATTCAGGAACCCACCTGGGTCCTTTCTGGACCTAGGGTCTTATGCTGAAGGAAAATCTTGGTTGTCAGAGCAAGGTATGGAATAAAGAGAGGTTAAAATGCATGTTTTGTGTGCTCCTCTTCATCTTGCTTGCCAGTCACCTTCCGTTACTCACTTGTCCCCACCTTCTTCATCTCATTTGCTAAATATCCCTTGCCTGCATCGCTTCATTTTTTCCAGTTTAATGTTTGTTAGGCCAATAATTAACTCTTAATTTAATGTTTATGAACTTGTGCTGGTATTTAGAAACCTTGGTGCCAGCAGTTGGACAGTTGTTCTTGGATGTCCAAGAGAAAGTCAAAGCTGTTGACATAAGTAGGAGTTGTGAACTCTGTATGTATAGAAACTCTGTGCTGCAGTTTGCACACTGCAGTGAGTGTTGAGGAGGAGATAACTGTTAGGCTTTCAGCCAGTTGGTCATTCATATGGCTCATTTAGGGGAGGAGAATACCTTTAAAGGCTGTTTTTCACTGCAGCAGCTGCCGCCGTGCTGATGAAAAAGCAGGGCAGTTTACACCAGCTGGCAATGGTGAAATTCAGCCTACTGGGTAGTCACTTTGGCTCCTCAGTGCCTTGGCCACTGAAGTCTGCAAACTGAGAAGAGGTCGTAAATATAAAGGGAGACAAAAGAGGGTGTATGTGTTGGCTGGTATTAAAAAATAGGTGAATAATTCCTTCATCATTCTGTAAATTAATTACCAACTTCAGTTAAGTTCACTGCAAAAATATAACAGAAAGTGATCTTGAATTGCCTGCCTTTGAATTTGCCTCTTAAAGAGTACACAGGATAGGCTTTACCTCACAAGCAGAAGCAAAACAAAATGTAATTGAGAGTTTTCATCCTAGCACATTCCTCAGGTAGTTAACACCAAATATCATAGGGATCTCAGTAATACCTGAAGAGCTGTCAATCTGCACCAATAGTGAAACATATACATTTCCATCATCTCTCCTTATGTAGGAGTATTCACGCTTAAGTGATCAAAATTGGTGTATAATAACTGTATTGTAGGCTAAATTAGGTAACCTTCGTGATTTCAAGTTAGGCTTAGGTTTAAATATTAAGAAAGTTTCTGGAAGTTTCTACTTAAAACTTTTGCTGTAGTGCAAGTCAGATGGAGCCACAGTTAATACGAAGTATTTCCTACATAGCTTTTTGGTTTGACTGCAAACATTAGCTATCAGCATTGAAGTATTGGCCAGATACATATCACAGAATCATAGAATCAGCCAGGTTGGAAGAGACCTCCAAGCTCATCCAGTCCAACCTATCATCCAGCCCTATCCAGTCAACTAGACCGTGGCACTAAGTTCTTCATCCAGTCTTCTCCTGAACACCTCCAGGGATGGCAACTCCACCACCTCCCTGGGCAGCCCATTCCAATGCCAACCACTCTCTCTGGCAGCATCTTCCTCCTAATATCCAGCTTAGACCTGCCCTTGCACAACTTCTGTGTCCCCTTGTTCTGTTGCTGGTTGCCTGGGATAACTTGCAAGTAAGAAAACCTGAAAAAGTAAGGGAGAAATAATAAACCCATACAACTCAAAGTTGTGTTTAAGAAGGAGCATTAGGGAAAAAGGCAGAAGTAGCACTTCTTTTAGAGTAGATTTTTTGGACTAAGTCAGCTAACTAGGTGGTTCAGTTGCTCTTAAATCATGTATCAGGCTCTCCCTAATGCTCGAGCATGCATTGAATACCATAATAGAGAAGCTGTGATTCTGAGAAGCAGAGTCAAAATGATGCTCGTTCTACCTAAAACAGTTGAGCTATTCTAAGTTGCTGTATGTTAGTCTCATGTCGATCGTCAGTAGCCTTTGCCTTGATGAGCAAAGGTGTTTACCACACACGAAGAAATAAGTAGTCCAGACATAGCCAATATTTCAGAGAGAGCTAAACTGAGCTAAGAGAAGTTGTACTTCTGTAAGTGCTTTGAGAAGGGGACATTGCGTCAGCCTACCAAACATATTTTAGAAGTATCTTTATCAAATTCTTTAATGTGTAAAAACACAGCTGAAGGGTAGTTACCACTCACTCTTCTATTACTCAGATGTGTTTCACAGCTAAGACGTAAACTAAAATTTAATACCAACTTTTCCTCAAGTCATCACTCATATGGGGAGCGTTCTCTTTTCAAGAGCTCAGCTATCTATCCCTCAGTCCTGCTGTTCTCTACAGCCCTCCCATTTTTTCAGAGTAACTCAGTCCCTTTTCCAGAGTTAGTGAACATAAAAAACATGGCAAAATGAGAACTCTAACTTTGGCTTTTGTACCCATTATTGAGCTGAATTGTTTATGATCTCTAAAGGGATCCTGTGATCCCTGTTGTCCAGGACAGTGTAGGAATGGCAGTAACCTTTCTTGAAAAGCATGTTGCAAGACCCAGAAAGTGTCCTGTCTCTGACACTGCAACACAGGAGAGCATAAGATAATAAACTGTGACAGTTAGCTCTGTAAGTGATTCTGGATTCCCCTCTTTCACCTGCACAAATAAACACATTTTTAAACAAATGTCTTTGCCAGTCTGTCCCCTTCCTGTTTCTTCTTTGCAGAATCAGGCATCTCTCCAGTTTTGCTCTCTACTCCAGCTGCTTTTAGTGTCTCTCAGCACTTACTAATACTACATGGCATTTAATGAGCGAGGAGGAATGTCTCTGTCTACATCACCTCTGAAGTCTGTCTGGGTCGGTCTCCTGACACAAGCAACTTCTAGTTCCTCTTGGGACTATCTCAGCTCACACTTGTGCCCCACAGTCTCTGCCATGCCCATCTCCTGGTTTTCTCCCATATATGGGTTGCACTTTTTTCCATTTGGGGGGCAGCAACAAGGATTAAAAGGAAGGCACCTACGTTTCTGCTCTTCTTTCCACACAAAATATAACTGTTGAGTTGGCCTTGGCTGGCTGCCAGTTGCCCACAAAGCCACTCACACTGTTCCTCTCCAGCAGGGCAGAAGGAGAAAATAAGATGGAACACCTCATGGGTCAAGATAAAGACATGGAGATCACTTACTGATTACTATCACAGACAACATGAACTCAACATGGGGAAAATTAGTTTAATTTATGGCTAATTAAAGATATATTAGGATAGTGAGAACTAACACTCCCCAACCCCCTTTTCCCAAGCTCATCTTCACTCCTTCATTTCTGAGTCCTCTACCTGCCCCTCCAAGAGCACCATGTGGGTTAGAAATGGGATGTCTTGTCAGTCCACAACCACCCCTTCCTGCCACTCCATCACTGTTCCCCTGCTCCGGGGGCGGGGGGACCCTACAGGCTGCAATTTCTATCTGGAAAGCTTGCTTCACTCCTCCAGGGGCTGCAGGGGAATCTCTGCTCCACCATGGAGCATTTTCTCCCCGCTTCCTCTCACCTTGGTGTTTGCAGGGCTGTTTCTCATACTTTCTTCCTTGCTCTGTCCATGTGGCATTTTTATTGCCCTTTCTTAAATATGTTTATCCCTAGTGAGTGTGCCACCTCGGGCTCAGGTGTGCCCTGCAGTGGATCCATTGGAGCCAGCTGGAACTGGCTCTTACAGAGGCCACTCCTGCAGCCCTCTACTGCCAGCACTTGGACACCTGCACCACTGCCACGTAATATGGATACCGTAAGCTGCAGATGAACAGAACAATACTGCAGTTCCTGGTCTCAGATGTTCATAAGATCTGAGACTATGTGACTGACTAAGCCTACCTGACATCAGGCACCGGAAAATTAGTTGCCTCTGTGAAATTACATGCAGCAGCTTTGCCACATGCAGTGTGAAGGGAAGACTTCATTGTTAGCCTCTGAAGGCACTGAATTGAGTCAGAAATCAGAAGCTAAATTAGATGCCTAGATGTGGCATGAGTCCCAGTTTGGTATCTCATGAAAGATACTCAAAATCAGAGATTGCTCCTGGAATATTACTGTAACATTTACTCTTGAGCGTGTTGTGTTGTGCAAAACCATATGTAGTCTTTTCACTTTGTGAAGACAGGAAGAGTAAGTAACTCGGGTGTAAACTAAGCCTTTGACAGTTATTACATGCACAGTTTTATTTCAGGTCTGCCGAATGCGTTGGTGTGGCCTGTGTGTGTTCACACACCCACATGCAGCTGCAGTACCGCTAGCTGACTTTGCTGATCCATCACCTGCTTTGGGAAGCTCAGCACAAGCGATGCCAGCCAGCCCAAGCAAGCGGATGCGTTGCGCGCCCTGATGTTGTTCAGGGACAAGATTAATTTCAGCACACTCATATTAATCCATTATATGTCTCTTTCCAGCACAAATGGACCCCCGAGGCCTATCTCCCAGACAAATTAAAAGTGACAGTGATGATGACGACCTGCCAAATGTGACCTTAGATAGCGTTAATGAAACTGGATCTACAGCGCTCTCCATAGCCAGAGCAGTACAAGAGTAAGTATCACGTTCCCAGAGTGAGATGAGTGTTGCCAAGGTGCTCACAGGCCTTGGTGGTGCTGCAAGGCTGTCTCCCTAGCTGTGGGCCAGCATACCTGCCAGCATCTCTTCTCTGTTCCCTTTAGGAAGAGATGAGTTTCTCTCTTGTCGCTCTCTGATTCTCTTTGCCTTTTTCTTTTCCTCTCTACCCTCATTGTTAGGTAAAGTTGCAAACTGAAATTGTTTCTTTCCCTTTATTTAATTGCAAAGCTTGCAGTGTTCTTTATACCCCTTCCAAAGGCAGACCAGATTAGACTTTCACGCAAAAAGCGTGACATTTTTCTTGGCTGAAAATGGCATCAAGAAATGCATTCTGGTTGCTACATTTCTCCTGAAGGAAAGTGTCACTCAGAAGAAATAAGGGAGAGGCTTTGAAAAGTTTTTCCGTGGCTGTTATTTTGCTGTGTACTTTTATTTGCTGGACAAACAAACCAGTTCTTAATTTCATGTCTGTATTGCTTCTTTAAAATGAAAAAGAAACAGTTTATCATGGACACTAGCAATTCTGTAGATGCATGAGCTTGCTCAGTCGCTGTAGCAGCTGGAAGGGAACCAACTGTGAGGTAAATAAGTATTAATATCCCCATTTTATAGGTGAGGAAAATGAGGTCACGCATAAAGGTCACCCTGTAGGTCTGAAGCAGCGCTGGAAATAGAACTACAGTCTCCAGGCACTGAAGCCTGTGCTAGACCCACAAAACACATTACATTATCTCAAAGGGTCAAAATATGGGCATTCTGGACTTTATTAAATACTAAGAGAAATAATACAGAACATTAAACATTGTTATTATATAATTTATTATAGAAGCATTTTAAATGTCTTAATCTGGTATCTAAAAGTACTTACATTTTACTCTGTTTTCTTGGCCATCGATACCCAAAAGTGCTGATGTTTCTAAGCTTGTATTTAAGGAGGAACTACTTTTGCATTTTCACCAGGCATCTGCTAATTTATCTTCCAGTCAAGCACAGTAACTGTGGTCCTCACACCTATTTTCCCCTTAAGCAGTGAGGGAGGTCTCTATGGGCAAGGCAGGGCACTGTCTCTGAATGTGATCAGCATGCTCCTCTTCCGACAGTGAGAAAGGAAAGAAAGACTTCTTCACCAGTGACTCTATTGCGTGATAGGCAGGCCTGGCACTTACTTCAAATTCGCTAGTTACAACACCAGGCCCTGAAGTGCTAAGTATTTTTTCTCAGTTTATAGCACACATAATAAGCTAGAGAAATAAAACAACCCATAATGATTTTGCACTAAATCATTCTGTCTAATTAATGAAAGAAGGAAAGCGTGGAATGCTAGCAAATACTCCTAATGCATGACTGGCAGGCAGATACCGTTCGCTGCGATTGATACTGCTTAAAGACTTAGAGAATTGGTCAAACCATGAAAAGCTTCTTCACTTCGGCTTTTCCACAGTGCATTCCACAGTTTGTGAAGGTAAATGTGCGGAATATTACTTGGCTGGCTCTGGAGCTTAAGAATTAAATTAAGCAATTTAATAACGTAACGTCAATTCGTCCTTGTTGCAGGTTTTATTTAAACAGTAATCTGTTAGTTTATTTCAAAAGCCCCATTAGGAAAATCTAATTTGACTGTGATCTGTGATTTGTCTTCGTCTCTACTTCATTCTCAGTCATAAACACCACACATAGAGCTGCTGAGCTGAAAAAAGACACTAGCACATTATACTGACTTCACTCAATCCGCTTCTTTCTTAGTGCCTTACAGGCAAGCTCTAGCACGAAACTTAATATTAGACATACAGCAAAGCAGTCCACTGAAAATAAAGACCTATGTTCTACACACCCTTCAAAGTGCCTTTGAAAACTTCCAGAGGGAGATCCTGTGTGCTCAGTTTCAGCATCTAAACTTAGCGGAGAGGCATTTCCTCTGAGGACATAGAAGGCATCTCCTTTTCTGCTGAATAACTGGCCAGCACAGGGGCATGCACAGAAAAACAGCTTTGGTAGACAGTAAAGTGTAGGTCTAAGTGCCCTGCACGGGGCAGGCTGGACCTCGGAGTCCAGAATACTGTACCACAGACTGTATTCTTTCTTAAATGAGCTTGTAAGTGCTTTCTTACAAATAGCTATACTCTTAACAACAAAAAAAATAACTCCTTGCATATGCTGGCTAGGAAGAATGGTGTGGCAGCTCCCTTTCGCTCTGCTGAGACCCCACCTGGAGTACTGCATCCAGTTCTGGGGCCCCTATTACAAGGATGTGGATGCACCAGAGCGTGTCCAGAAAAGGGCCACGAGGATGCTCGGAGGGCTGGAGCAGCTCTGGTATCAGGACGGACTGAAAGAGTTGGGGCTGTTCAGTCTGCAGAAGAGGAGGCTCCCAGGTGACCTTCTTGTGGCCTTCCAGGATGTGAAGGGGGCCCCCACAAAAGCGGTGGAGGGACTTTTTAGGCTATCAGGTAGTGAGAGGACTAGAGGGAATGGAGCAAAGCTGGAGATCGGTAGGTTCAGAGTGGAGGTGAGGAGGAAGTTGTTCAGCATGAGAGTGGTGAGAGCCTGGAATGGGTTGCCCAGGGAGGTGGTTGAGGCCAGGCTGGATGGGACTCTGGCCAGGCTGATCTAGGGTAGGGTGTCCCTGCCCATGGCAGGAGTGTTGGAACTAGATGATCCTTGTGGTCCCTTCCAACCCTGACTGATTCTATGATTCTACGATTCTTTCAGTGCAAGACTGCAATTGTGCAGTCTTCCCTTGTTTACAACACCCAGCCTGGTTTGTAGACACTAGTGGAAGGTGCAAGACAGCAGTTGACCTTTCCTGGTTTTTTTTTGACATGTTTTAAATTATCCTGCTTAAGAATTGTAAATGTATGTGTCTGTGTGTATCTATATAAATATAGATACACACAGAGATTTGCCTATTGCAGCCTCTTCTTAAGCAAAAAAGCTTAAAATACCTCCTGGTGGGTATTTGCCTTGGATTGGTTCTGTGTAGCTCCTTACACAAGGTGTGAGACTGTGGGGGATTGCTTTTCTGAGGCTCCTGACTTCTGGTATGTGCCGTCTGTGGGGTTCAGGATTCATCTTATTTAGAGATCTGCAATGTAGGTTTCTGCATCCAGGCCAGTTATCCCACCTCTCTGCATATGGGCTGGGTAGCAGTTGGCATTTCCAGGTGGCAATTCTTTTGACCTATTCTAGCTGTCTGATTTAGGGAGAGAGAGAAAGACTCAAGCTAATGAGTGCCCGTTCCTCTCCACTGACTGCAGGCAGTGCAGGCAGCTGCCAGGGACATGTGTCAGCACTGCACATCTCTGGTTTGAAGTGAGAGTACAGCAATCCACAGCACCTGACTGAGGAGTTAGCATGCCTGAAGCTGGGAGTGACAGGATGATACTGAATGCTTCAGCATCTTTCCTTGGATCTAAGTATGCCAGGTGGGGTTAATAATATCTAAGTTTTTACCACAAGGTGAATAGAATCATAGAATCAGTCAGGGTTGGAAGGGACCACAAGGATCATCTAGTTCCAACCCTCTTGCCATGCCCAGGGGCACCCTACCTTAGATCAGCCTGCACACAGCCTCATCCAGCCTGACCTTAAACACCTCCAGGGATGGGGCCTCAACCACCTCCCTGGGCAACCCATTCCAGGCTCTCACCACTCTCATGGTGAAAATCAACAAGTCAGTGTTTGGGGAAGAGCAGTTGTTTTGATACAGCTATTTTTAAGCTTATTGTCTTGGAAATTACCCTTGTGGCTGGGTCACAAGACAGTTAGGAATGCCTGTGTGAAAGCTTTGCTTCTCAAGTCCTCTAAAACTGGAAGGCATCTTCAGCTTTGTTTCAGGTCTTCTTTCTATAAGAAAAAAAAACATGCCAGCAAAAATTGTGGCAATCAGATGCTAAGAGCCATGTATTTGGCTTTAGTTATTATTTATGTAAACATAGTGACATTTACTTGCATATTTGTAATATAACCAAGTATGACTATTTTTTTCTCAGGGAAATTGCCTTCTTGCTACCAGCTTTATGTTGGCTGAGCTTACAGACTTCACAGTAGTTCTTTGGGAATGACTTCATAGCCCTTCTTCAGTTCAGCAAAGCCAATCGATAATGTAAAGTTATAGATAAACAAAGTCATTATTTCAAGCAGGGTACTTTGGTGAAATTTCTTTATGTGACAGTGCTGCTTTATGGTAGTTGCTGTACCTTACCATAATATGGACTAAGAATAATTTATTAATCTCAGCTAATATGCTCTGGCTGATAATAAATATTGCAGCAATATGTAGATTTCAGTGGGCTTTGCATCATAAGCGGCTTTCCATCCTTTCCGTGGTGTGTTTTACAAACTCATTTTGACTTCTAGCTCTCTAACAAAGAGCAGATTTGCCTCTATATGCCAGACACCGATGGGGCTTATTACGCAGCAAGAATAGCATCATATATTCAGGGTCAAATCTCAGATATCCTCTAGAAATCTTTATGAAGCCAAGGGAAGACAAGCCATTAGTGAAGCCCTAGAAGACCAGTAAAACTTCTTAAGGGCCCCCCTGAGAAGCAACATGCTTTTCTCTCAGCCTGGCAGCCCTTCCATCCCTAGGCAGTGCTGCTGCAGCAGGGCTCAGGAGCCACTTCTGTGGTATACAGCAATGCAAACCCTCAACAGGGCATTATTTATCTCCTTTCTCTGCACACTTGTACAGTAAAACATGTTACTTTATAACGTGTAGCTCTGTCTCCCGGAACACACACGACCTAAGATCTGCTTGCAGAAGCTCAGGTTAGAAGTGGGAGCGGCAGAAGGTGATTTGTGGTAGTTTTTTTCACTTTACAACTTCTGATCAGTACGTCGGTAAGAATCCAAAGATTCAAAAATTCCCTCCCTCTCTAGACTTTATTCTCCTTAAGGATTGTAGGTGAAGAGAACACCTTCAGCAAAACCATTTTTCCTTTCAAATAATGTCAAGGAAATTATAAACTATGCATATAAACGAGTGATGCTTTACGTAGCCTCTTGTTTTTTCTGGGGAAATGAAGAGGCAGAAAATTCAAAGAGAAACTCCTGAATACTTGTAATTACAGCTTCAGTTAATTCACAGCAACATGATTTGTGCTTGGGTGTGACCATGGTGGCCAACTCTTTGTATGAAGCCTTCATGGTATGAACTCTTTCTGAGCTGAGCTGGGTGCTATTGAGTGCTTCTATGAAAAGGAGACTAGGGGCTGTGACCCTACACCCATTGTTTCTTTAGGGTGCTTTACTTGGTTGACACATTGATGCTCATGTTATGATCTTTTAAATTTTACTGGCTTTTATTATTGCAATACAGCAGAAGATAGTTTTAGATACCATACTAGTGAAAAACTAAATTCCACAGCAGATAGACAGTGTAGCCGCGGTACTGGTGTACTCTATTACATTCATGGGTGTTTTTCAAGCGTAATTTTTCTCCTTAGAGCTCTTCTGCAATGTAAATTAACTTCTGTGATTGACTTTTATCTCTTTTGAGGTTTAGAATTGTGTTTCCATCAGCCATTTTCTACACTGGTGTTGTCTCTTTTCCTGCTTCAGCTGCAATCATTGCTACCACTGTGCTGTTCCTTACAGGGAGCGTTCACCCCATTTTTTTCTTCTGCTTGCAGGCAACATACTTTGTCCCGAGTCTCCCAAGAAATAGAAGCGAGGGTGTTTTGGCTGTGCTTGTGGGCCTTTTGCATCTCTTTCCTCTGGCACATCTGCCCTTTGTGAATAAGTGCTTGTTTTAAAACTGCCATACAATTGCAGGGTGATTTAACAGGTGGAGCAATGACTGGTGCTGCTCCGGAACTTCTCAGAAAATACTTTTGTGCCATGGAAAATGCTAATTGGCCTAAAGCAAAGTTATGGGAATACAGCAGTTTCAATTTTACTTTTCCTAAGAATATTTCCAAGTCTGGGGTACATTTTTCTCTTGCAGTGAGGCTTTAGAGCAGAAACTTGATGGGTGCTGCAATACTTCTGGTGGAAATGGGTCCCCACATTCAGTAAACAGAACCACCTTTGGTCCTCTTGCCTCCCCACATGCTGTTATGTGGTGGGGCTTCTCCTCAACCTCCTCTGGAGTCACTGCAGAAACTGAACTGACTTACTAAAGGCTAATACAGAAAAAAGTGTGCATGCAGGTATGTAAGTGAAAGATTCTGCTGAAACAGCTCTATAGGGTGGACAATCATCTGCACTGCAGTTGTTATTTTGGGGATGTTTCTATTCAAGTTTTGCTTTATTTTCTGTCGGCAGTCTCAGATATGTGTCCTGTGGCAGGAGAGAAAAGGTTTTCTCAGTGAAAAGTTTTGCTGGGTCAGAAGTTGACTGATGACCCCGGGGCACTATTGAACTGGCAGAGATGTGTTGCATCTCAGCTAGCTTAGGGAACCTCTGGGCAGTACTAGACTATTGTAGTGGTTTGGGTGTTCCCTGCCCCCCCACCCCCACTTTGGAAATCACCCAGACTAGACCCAGACAGCTCTGGAAATTTGAATGAAGCTTTTATTTACAGCTTAGCACAATATACAATCAGATATTCTAGTGGGAGGTGTCCCTGCCTATGGCAGGGGGTTGGAGCTGGATGATCCTTGAGGTCCCTTCCAACCTAAACCATTCTATGATTCTATGATTTACAGTGTATACATTCATATACAGAAATATATAAGGTAAAAGGTAATAGAGAAACACAACATCCCTCCCAGAAACCTGAGTCCCCAGGAGGGGCTCCCAACCACCCTTCCACCTTCTCCCACTCCCCTACCTTACCCCAGATGTTGCCTTGTGCCCCAAGGAAGAATGGAGGGTAGGCCAGGGGGGTTAGGAAGCAAAGTGGATTAATCAGAGAGATGGAGGTGAGGTTAGAGAGAAAATGCAGCTCAGAGCTCAGGCTGTGGTCGAAGTGCAAATGCCTTATCTATGTTTATACTCTGGTTCTTATACATCTCATCAAGGCTATGAGTGAAGTAGACATCACCATTTGTTTCTCTTCCACAGCCTGTGATCTAATTCTTCTCACCAAAACATTCTAGCTAGCTTCAAACTAGCACAACTGTCCAGTCTGGACATATCCTTGCATCAAGGTTCATCTCTTACAGTATAATCTATCTAAAAATTAAGCTCAAGTATTTTTGATTTTCTCAGTGGAGAGATGTGCATACTTCTAGGTCCGATCATCTCACCTGGAGTACTGTATCTCATCTCACCTGAAGTACTGTCTCACCTCACCTGGAGTACTGCATCCAGCTCTGGAGCCCTCAACACAGGAGTGACATGGACCTGATGGAGCGGGTCCAGAGGAGGGCCACAAATGTGATCAAGGAACTGGAACACCTCTCCTACAAATACAGGCTGAGGGAACTGGGATTGTTCAGCATGGAGAAGAGAAGGCTCTAGGGAGACCTAATACTGTCCTTCAGTACCTGAAGGAGGCCTACAAGAAGGCTGGAGAAGGACTGCTTATAAAGACCAGGGGTGATAGGATGAGAGGGCCAAGGGTTTTAAAGTAGCAGAGTAGATTTAGATTGGATGTTAGGAACAAGCTCTTTACTATAAGGGTAGTGGAACACTGGAACATGTTTCTCAGGGAGGTAGTTGAGGCTTAATCCCTGGAAATATTCCAGATCAGGCTTGACAAGGCTCTGAGCAACCTGATCTAGCGAAGGATGTCCCTGCTCACTGCAGCTGGGTTGGACTACATAACCTTTGGAGGTCTCTTACAACCCAAATCATTCTATGATTCTGTGATCTCATCAGGGGTGACCATCTACCTTTTGGAGGTGACTGCCTTTCCCCATTCTAATAAAGGAACTTGGACAAACAACTTAGAAAGGGTTAGGGGAGAAGTGTGGCCAGCAGGTCGAGGGAGGTGATTCTTCCCCTCTACTCTGCTCTGGTGAGACCCCACCTGGAGTACTGCATCCAGTTCTGGAACCCCTATTTCAAGAGGGATGTGGAGATGCTGGAGTGTGTCCAGAGAAGGGCCACGAGGATGCTCAGAGGGCTGCAGCAGCTCTGTTGTGAGGACAAACTGAACGAGTTGGGGCTGTTCAGTCTGGAGAAGAGGAGGCTCCCAGGTGACCTTCTTGTGGCCTTCCAGCATCTGAAGGGGGCCTACAAAAAAGCTGGGCAGGGACTTTATAGGCTCTCAGGGAGTGACAGGACTAGGGGGAATGGAACGAAGCTGGAGGTGGGGACAGTCAGACTGGACGTGAGGAGGAAGTTGTTCATCATGAGAGTGGTGAGAGCCTGGCATGGGTTGCCCAGGGAGGTGGTTGAGGCCCCATGCCTGGAGGTGTTTAAGGCCAGGCTGGATAAGGCTGTGTCCAGGCTGCTCTAGGGTATGGTGTCCCTGCCCATGGCAAGGGGGTTGGAACTGGATGATCCTTGTGGTCCCATCCAACCCTGACTGATTTTATGAAACTATTTAAGTTATGTTCGTGTACCTCAAACTGTACTACGGTCTTCTACTGCAAGAGCTTGAAACTGATAGACATTTGGGATTTGTCATGTAGGGCACTTAACTATAAGCCTTTGGTTTCAGTAATCCAGTGGACCTATACTATTTTTAAAAGGTTTTGTATTTTGTTTCTTTCTTTTTCCTTTTTGTTTTTATTTTTCCATATGTGATATTTTACCCCCAGAAGACAGTTTAATCACTTGCCAGTTGGACAGTGAAATCAAAAGATGCCATTCCGTTCATCTAGGATTTTTGGTATGGAAGTCTGCTGTTGTATGTCCCAGAGTTTTTTGCCAGAGTAACAGATTTTGCATCCTGCAGTGATCATTAGGAACAAGTGCCAGGTGGACAGCAACTGTAAATCAAAAGCTGCTACTATAAAGGAATTGACATCACTGTCTGCTTTGAATGGATGGTATCGCTTAAACGACAGTATATTAGAAGATAGGGATATTGTCAAATTGCTTCCTGAAGAAGGCTGACTTGAAAATAGAAGTCTTTATCTTGGTCTACACAAAAATATGTTTTCCTATCAGCCCTGTAGCATTAAGTTACCATGACTCTCAAGTACATGAATCTAAAGCAAGGACACATTGCCATTAGGATGTCTGTTCTCTCGTTTTGAATCGCTTTGAAGTGCTAGACATGCTCTTCTTTCAATCTCTAGACTATACTATTTACTAATTATCTAAAAACTAAGTCAGAAATATTTAAGCCATAAATACTTTACTTTGTTTACTCAAGGAAGTTAACAATCAAGCAAGCTATGAATTCGTTTTGGGATTTCTGTAATCAGCTATGTTAAATGTTTTCATGGAGAATCCTCCTGGCTTTGAGTTAGAGCCAAGTCTCATCACAGAATGGAGTTCTACTGTAAAAAGAAACCAGACACATTAATAATAACATTTGTAATAACAACAGCCTAAGTGGATGTTGTCCTGGACATGCTGAAAGATCAGATGTTCTAGTAGGTGACAGAATCACAGAATTCCTTAGATTGGAAAAGCCCTTCAAGATCACCGAGTCCAATCATTAGTCTCACACTGACAAGTCCTTGAATCAACCAAATCCCTCAGCACAACATCTAATCACTGTGAATCACTATGCTTGGAAAGGACCACCAGGAGCATCCAGTCCAACCTCCATCCCAGCAGCCTTCATCACCAGACCATAGCCTCAAGCCCCACATCCACTCTCCTTTTGAACACCTCCAGGGATAGTGACTCCACCACCTCCCTGGGCAGCCTGTTCCAGTGCCTGACCACCCATTCAGGAAAGAACTTCCTCCCAATACCCAACTTCAACCTCCCCTGAGGCAACTTGAGGCCATTTCCTCTTGTCCTTTGTGGTTTTTTTTAATCAGTCCATTGCTGGGAGTAGTATTTTCTTTTTAAGAGAAATATTTAAATAAAATATAGGATGGGCTGGATGAACCAAGGCATCCTGGCCCTGCTAAATTCTGGAGGAGTTTTATGATTACCTTCATTGAGTCTAACAGCCAATCTTAAAACTGTAACAGAAATATGGATACTAAAGAAAAAGGGGGAAAAAGTAGACAAATACTTAAGGTGTTTTGGGGACCAGCATGTTGCAACCAAGAGAATATTTGTAACCCGTGTGAGTTCCTGGATACTTATCTGTATGTCTCTTTTATTACCTTTATCCATCACGTGCAGCCTTTCAAAGATCTTGTTTCCCAGATCAGTGTCTGCATTTAAATGCCTTACGTAATTGTCTTCTTAAGAATAGGTTAAATTGGTTAATTAATGTGAACTTGAGTCTAAGAAGTGCCAGTCATTTCCAGGTAGCTATCAAACTTTGCCATTATTGGGGTTTTACGATGCTAAACGTGTTTAGGCAAATGTGCTTTGAAATAAAATGCCTCAAAACAGTAGTCTATAATTATAATTCATACAGCACTCTTTACCTTTGGAGTGCTTTGCAAACATTAACTAATTAAATTGTACAGGTCCCCTGTGTGTTTAAATATTATAATTATCCACAGGTTAGTGACTTGCTCAAGGCCGTGCAGCAAAGCAGGGGACCAGGAATGTCTGCCTCCTAAGTCCCACGCCTAATCCACTACAATGTGTTGCTCCAGAGTGAAGCTCGAGTTATTAGTGATTAGCTATGTGAAATGCATTTTATTGATAGGGAGGCAGGCATTGTGTAATTGCTTGAAGAGCATGACACTGAAAAATGAATTATAAATACCATTATGCATTCCTGCTAAGCAGTTAGCAGTTTGTACATCTCTTTGGCAGCCGTCTCCCCAGCGATTCGTTACTCAGCTTTTTCTCTCTAAATCAGCACAGAAAGCGGAGGCAGAGCTGTGTGCGTTCCGAAATTCAGAGCTGTAGCAAATACTCATCAGGGTGGATTAGGTAGCAGAACACAGCCAGAAAAAGCCACGCTAAAACTACCTCAGTGAACTGCTACCTTGAATTACTGATAAGGAAAAAGAAAGAGCATTGTCCTCTGCTGTCACCTGAGCCAAAATTATTTCTTTTTTCATTATCTAGATCAGATAAGTTTTTATCTTTCCTTTTCCACAAGGCAGTTCCTGAGATTTTGCGACAAACATGCAACACAATTAAATCGTAGTAGCAGTTTTTATACTGACATATGGAAAAATGTTTCCTTAGTGTTCAGATCAATGCATGCACAAACACAAAAACGTTGAGTGGGTCACAGGTATGTAAACTGCATGCAGAGGAGGGCAGTTTTGAGAGTGGAACACTGTTTAGCAAGGCATAATTTTATGATGGCATAACTGAAGGGGTACATTGAGGGAAACCAGTGGATGTAGTCTACCTTGACCTTAGCAAGGCCTTTGACGCCGTCTCTCATGACATTTTAATGAGCAAGCTGAGGAAGTGTGGGGTGGAAGAGCAAACAGTGAGGTGGGTTAGGAACTGGTTGCAAGATAGAGTTCAGAGGGTGGTGATCAGTGGTGCCAGGTCCAGCTGGAGAGCTGTGACTAGGGGTGTCCCCCAGGGATCAGTGCTGGGGCCAGTCCTGTTCAACAGCTTCATCAGTGACATTGATGAGGGCACAGACAGACAGAGTCTGCTCAGCAAGTTTGCTGATGACACCAAGCTGGGAGGCTTGGCTGATCCAGCTGATGGCTGTGCAGCCATCCAGAGACCTGGGCAGACTGAGATCTGGGCACAGAGGAACCAGATGAAGTTCAACAAGGACAAGTGCAGAGTCCTGCACCTGGGGAGGAATAACAAACTGCACCAGTACAGGCTGGGAGGTGATCTGCTGGAAAGCAGCCCTGTGGAGAGGGACCTGGGGGTCCTAGTGCATAAGAAGTTAACCATGGCACAGCAATGTGCCCTTGTGGCCAAGAAGGCCAATGGGATCCTGGGGTGTATTAGGAAGAGTGTGCCCAGCAGATCAAGAGAAGTTCTCCTCCCCCTTTACTCTGCCCTGGTAAGACCTCATCTTGAATAGTGTTCAGTTTTGGGCTCCCCAGTTGAAGAGGAACAGGGATCTTTTGGAGAGGGTCCAGCAGAGGGCTATGAAGATGATTAGGGGACTGGAGGGCTGCCTTATGAGGAGAGGCTCAGGGACCTGGGGCTTTTTAGTCTGGAAAAGAGAAGACTTAGAAGGGATTTGATAAAAGTTTATCATCTGAGGGCTGGCCAGAAGTGGGGAGACAGGCTCTGCTCACTTGCTCCCTGGGATAGGACAAGGAGCAGTGGTTGTAAATTGGAGCAAAAGAGGTTCTGCCTCAACACAAGAGGGAACTTCTTTACTGTAAGAGTCACAGAGCACTGGAAGAGGCTTCCCAGAGAGGTTGTGGAGTCTCCTTCTCTGGAGCATTTCAAGGTCTTTCTGGATGTGTTCCTCTGTGATCTGTGTTAGATAGTATTGTCCTGCTCTGGCAGGGGGGTTGGACTCGATGATCTCTTTGGGTCCCTTCCAACCCCTAACATCCTGTGAGCCTGTGATCCTGTGATAATTGAGTGAGCATGTGAATACAGGGATATCAAGAAAACCACCCAAAACCACCATAGGCTTTTCTGTCATGCTCCTTTTTTCTGCACAATGGGAGATTAGGATAGGTTTTCTCCTTTATTAGTTCAATCCTGTTTCATTAATAATGGCTCCACTGCAACCTCATTTCTCACAGTAAGTGTGTTTTAGGCTGGAGATACAGAGGGTATACAAGTTCCTGAATGTTGGATATGGAAGATTGGATTTGTGTGGAGCCAGTGTGCCAAGCAGGAGTCATTCTCCACATGTATGTGACTGAGGACTGTTACTATCTGGAGTAACTGGAATATCTGGCTGGAGAGCAGTCCAGAGGAAAAGGGCTTGGGGGTGCTGCTGAATGAGAAGCTCAGCATGAGCCAGCAGTGTGCACTTGCAGCCCAGAGGACCAAACAGAGCCTGGGCTGCATCAGAAGAAGTGTGGCCAGCACAGGGCGAGGGAGGTGATTCTCCCCCTCTACTCCACTCTGGTCAGATCCCACCTGGAGTACTGCATCCAGTTCTGCAGCCACTATTGCAAGAGGGATGTGGAGATGCTGGAGTGTGTCCACAGAAGGGCTACGAGGATGATCAGAAGTCTGGAGCAGCTCTGCTGTGAGGATAGACTGAAAGAGTTGGGGCTTTTCAGTCTAGAGAAGAGGAAACTCCAAGGTGACCTTCTTGTGGCCTTCCAGGATCTGAAGTGGCCTACAAAAAAGCTGGGGAGGGGCTTTTTAGGCTCTTGTGGAGTTACAGGACTTGGGGGAGTGGAGCAAAGCTGGAGATGTTTAGGTTCAGGCAGGCCAGGAGGAGGAAGTTCAGCATGAAAGTGGTGAGAGCCTGGAATGGGTTGCCCAGGGAGGTGGTGGAGGTCCCATCCCTGGAGGTGTTTAAGGCCAGGCTGGATGAGGCTGTGTCCAGGCTGCTCTAGGGTAAGGTGTCCCTGCCCATGGCAGGGGGGTTGGATCTAGATGATCCTTGTGGTCCTTTCCAACCCTGACTGATTCTATGATTCTATGATTCTGTCTTGGACACATCAAGGAAAGGATAATTGGAGCTTAAAGCCACCTCATTTATGAAGTTACTCTAGCCCAAATGAAAAGAACTGAAGGCTGCAACAAGGAGTAAAGCAATGCAGTGGCTGAGATAATAACATCTAATCCTGAGCTGTGGCAGATGTAATGGTAATGACAGGTTTCAGAGTCAAGCTGAGCACCTTCATCGTTGTAACCATGGCAAACAAAAGATATGTCAAGAATCAAGTTTTGGGTCACATTGTTATTTATTTACCTTTCTGGGATATACTGAGTTGCTACAGGATACAACAGTGCAAAGAAATGCAAAACCTGAGGTAGGCAGAAACTCAAGGAAGAGATTAGAGTGCATCAGAGGAGGCGATAATGATCAAACCGCTTTTGCCTACCATTTATCACTGGTTTCAGGTAGTATGGAGCAGACTGACAGATGCTGAGGTCAAAAGGCTGCCTAAAAAGGGCTCATCCTAAGGCCTGCCTGCAGTATTGACTGATGGCAGAAATCTCCAGCATAGCAAATAGAGCCTGAAAAATAAAATAACCTGGAAAAGGACAGAACCTGCCAGCAGGCACAAAAATAAGTATGTGTGTTTATATACTCATTAAAAGTCAGCAGGAGTCTCAATCCTGTCAAAACATCTCCCTTCAATTATTTGCAATAAAAATACTGTATTTAGCATAGGGCTGGGGTACCACAGGATAAATCAGTGACACACAATGCTGCCAGGTAGATTGGATCACACAGAAAGTGTTTCTCTTAAAAACTGATGCCCATTGCTATTTCTGTGATAAGTTGCTTATCAGAGCCAAAAAGTCAGACCATTCTTAAATAAGTTCATAGCAGGCAGTAGAATAATGACTGAAATCCCAGTCATAAAAGCTTCAAAAGCAGAGTAACAGCATAATGTTGTATAATAAGTTATTTGCTGAATATTATTTACTCATCTGAACAGGTTGGTTCCCTTTGCACTCAATATTTCTGCTTCTGAACTACTTGCTGTCCATATCACTGTTATTTCTGAGATTCTTAGGCACTACTAAGATACAGTCAAAATAAAATGTGTTTTCCTTTTGCTTGAGAGAAGCTACCAAGTACACTTCTGTAGCAGGTCTATCCTTGTCACTATACTGCGTGGCACAGAGGTACTACTATCCCCGTATGCTTGCAGCATGTGAAATACTGCAAGCAGACAGAACCAAGATAACAATATAGACATTTGAGACAAGGTGCAAGTTGCCCATTTTTGGGAGGGTCTGGTGGAGACATGAGGTTATAAAATAGATGAGTGGCTCCAACAGTGTTTCTGAGTACCTATAGAAGGCATCTATACTTCTGCAGTGTAGGCAGAACAGAGTTAAGTGATCTGAAGTTCAATGGGCAGCCAAGCAACAGCTTCCTAGAGCTGGCTGGGCTTACTTGCTAGGTATGTGGCGTGAGTAATTTCTGCTGTCTTTGGAGCTTTGGCTTCTGACTTGTGTTAGGTCATTCAAATGCAGTTGGGGGAAGGCAAAAAAAAAGACCAGCTTATGTTCTTGACTTCCTATTGTGGAAAATATGAGACTGAATAGTTAGTTCTGAGCTTACGTGTTTCTACCTGTTTTAAAACCCAGAGCGTGCTGTCTTCTTCATTCCAGCCTTCACTCTGGGTACAGTGTGACAGCCAGAGGCAGCAGTGGTGTAGCCACCCACATCTGGCATAAAAAATGAGTGCAGAACACTGACTCAGGAAGCTACATACCTACACTTACCAGTTCTAGAACAGAAGGCTAGAATGGAGAAGGTACCCAGGAGTGGTGCTACAGTGACATCCTTTTGCTCTCCTTTTTCCTCCTACAATTGCATTTTTGGATTGGAAAATGACTACACTACTGGAAACCTGTTTTATGCTGAATCCATGCTGTCAGGTGTATTTCAGCTATTGCCATAGCAGAGATAAGGTTCAAACCCTTAAGCAGGGGTTGGGCTTTTCTCCCCACAGTTTCTGGATCAGAGCAGAGGCCAGGTGGGAGGGTGCATCCAGTTGGCTTTCAGGGCAGAGAGGAACACGGCAAGATTTAGGTGTCTGTGAAGCTGGTTGGAGGATGTCTGGATGTCTCTCACTTCAGTGCCTGGATACTGCAGGTTCAAATTGGAGTTTTAGTTGTCCACTAAATCTACCACTTAGAAAATTTTGTGTGCAAGTACTTACCATCCTCAGCAACTATATTTTTGCCTGCCCTATTGCTTAGTTGTTGATAAGAGGTGTAGGAAAATTGAAGTAATTACTTGTGGGTAATATATTGCTGTTTGTATCAGTTTGGGGAGTAAATATTTTTCCAGTAAGACACAGAGGTGATGACAAATTAAATGACACAGGAGAGAACAGTCAGTGTTTTGGTTTCCAGTTGCTGTTTTTCCAGGTAGGTCCTGCCTGACCAACCTGGTATCATTTTATGATCAGGTTCCTGCCTGATGAATGTGGGGCAGGCTGTGGATGTAGTCTGCCTGAACTGCAGCAAAGCCTTTGACACTGTCTGCCACAACAAGCTCCTGGCACAGCTGGCAGCTCATGGCTTGGACAAATTCACTCTGATACGGGTCAAGAACTGGCTGGAGGGGTTGGCCCAGAGAGTGCTGGTGAATGGTGCCACATCCAGTTGTCAGATGTCACTGATGGTGTCCACCAGGAATCAGTGCTGGGCCCAATCCTATTCAATATCTTTATTGATTATCTGGATGAGGGGATTGAGTCCAGCATCAGTAAGTTTGCAGATGACACCAAGCTAGGAGCAGGTGTGGAGCTGTTGGAGGGTAGGAGAGCCCTGCAGAGGGACCTGGCCAGGCTGGATGGGTGGGCAAAGGCCAATGGGATGGGATTGAACAAGACCAAGTGCAGGGTTCTACACTTTGGCCACAAAAACCCCAAGCAGCACTACAGGCTGGGGACAGAGTGGTTGAGAGCAGCCAGGCAGAGAAGGACCTGGAGGTACTGGTAGATAGTATCTGAAGATGACCCAGCAATGTGTCCAGGTGGGCAGGAGAGCCAATGGCATCCTGGCCTGGATCAGGAACAGTGTGAACAGTAGGACAAGGGAGATTCTTCTGCCCCTGTACTCAGCACTGGTCAGGCCACACCTTGAGTCCTGTGTCCAGTTCTGGGCCACTCAATTCAAGAGAGATGTTGAGGTGCTGGAACATATCCAGAGAAGGGCAACGAAGCTGGTGAGAGGCCTGGAACACAGCCCTGTGAGGAGAGGCTGAAGGAGCTGGGGGTGTGCAGCCTGGAGAGGAGAAGGCTCAGGGGTGACCTCATTGCTGTCTACAACTCCCTGAAGGGAGGCTGTAGGCAGGTGGGGTTGGTCTCTTCTGCCAGGCAAGCAGCAACAGAATAAGGGGACACAGTCTCAAGTTGTGCCTGGGGAGGTCCTAGGATGGATGTTAGGAGGAAGTTGTTGGCAGAGAGAGTGATTGGCATTGGAATGGGCTGCCCAGGGAGGTGGTGGATTCGCCATCTCTGGAGGTGTTCAGGCAAAGCCTGGCTGAGGCACTTAGTGCCATGGTCTGGTTTATTGGACAGGGCTGATTGAAAGTTTGAACTGGATGATCTTGGAGGTCTCTCCCAACCTGATTGATTCTATGATTTCTGCTGAGGGCTAATGGGGTAGGGAAGATTTTGTCTCTATGCCCTTTGTTAGGTACTGACAAAACGGAAGGAAAAACTCTACATTGATACCTGAGATGTTTTTCTGAAGAAGGAAGAGACTACATAGAGAGCAGAAAACAGAGGGTGGATAAAAACAGTGTCAGTCGGTGACAGAGCTCATAACTTAAACCTTGAAAGTTCGTGATGTGGTTTTGTATTCTTAGATTAGAAGTTTAACATTTATCAAATAACAAAATCAAGCAAACAGAAGACCAATGTTTATTGCATGTTTGAAGCAAGTAAATGTTTGAGAGAGGTTTGAAAGATGAAGTGCAAAGTCTTGGGGGAAAAAAATAGATTATTCACAGGTCTCCAAGGACCAAAGGGAAGCGCAATTGCATGCATAAATGAAGAGAAGTTGCTTTGGAAATTTCCTTTTCACTTTCAACAATGACTGTGCCAGCATGGCCACTTTAATTGAGCATTACAAGGGACTCAGAATGTTTCCAGTGCAGATGAATTAAACTCTTAGTGTGCCAGAACAGTTTTATGATTCATGGTATTATTCTAATAGATTTGCTAGTTTCTTGGGCGTTTAGCTCCTACTTATGTCATGGCACATTTGAGGTCTAAACCACAGAGAGGACTGGAGGGCTTTTTTTTTTTCACAGACTTGGCTTTCTAGAGGTTTTTCTTTTATTTTCCCCTAACGTTATGCAACTACTTTCAAAAGCCAACTGTTTGATGCTTCTGGTTTGAGCACATGCTCAACTGTGTCCAGTTCTGAGCTCCTCAGTTCAAGAGAGATGTTGAGGTACGGGAATGTGTCCAGAGAAGGGTGACAAAGCTGGTGAGGGGCCTGGAGCACAGCCCTGTGAAGAGAGGTTGAGGGAGCTGGGGGTGTGCAGCCTGGAGAAGAGCAGGCTCAGGGCAGACCTCATTGCTGTCTACAAGTACCTGAAGGAAGGCTGTAGCCAGGTGGGGTTGGTCTCTTCTGCCAGGCAATCAGCAACAGAAGAAGGGGACACATTCTCAAGTTGTGCCAGGGGAGGTCTAGGCTGGATGTTAGGAGGAAGTTGTTGTCAGAGAGAGTGATTGCCATTGGAATGGGCTGCCCAGGGAGGTGGTGGAGTCACCATGCCTGGAGGTGTTCAAGAAAAGCCTGGCTGAGTTAGAAGAGACCTCCAAGCTCATCCAGTCCAACCTGTCTCCCAGCCCTATCCAGTTAACTAGACCATGGCACTAAGTGCCTCATCCAGTCTTTTCTTGAACACCTCCAGGCACAGTAACTCCACCACCTCCCTGGGCAGCCCATTCCAATGCCAATCACTCTCTCTGACAACAACTTCCTCCTAACATTCAGCCTAGACCTCCTCCGGCACAACTTGAGACTGTGTCCCCTTCTTCTGTTGCTGCTTGCCTGGCAGAAGAGAACAACCCCACCTGGTTACAGCCTCCCTTCAGGTATTGTAGACAGCAATGAGGTCTGCCCTGAGCCTCCTCTTCTGCAGGCTGCACACCCCCAGCTCCCTCAGCCTCTCCTTATGGGGCTGTGTTCCAGGCCCCTCACCAGCTTCATCACCCTTCTCTGGGCATCTTCCAGTACCTCAACATCTCTCTTGAATTGAGGAGCCCAGAACTGGACACAGCACTCAAGGTGTGGCCTGACCAGTGCTGAGTACAGGGGCAGAATAACCTCCCTTGTCCTACTGGCCTACTGGCCACACTGTTCCTGATGCAGGCCAAGTTGCCATTGTCTCTCTTGGCCACCTGGGCACACTGCTGGGTCATGTTCAGCCTGTGATCCACCATGATCCAGAATTGCCACTGGGTGACACCTGGGCCCTAAAGCTTGACACTGCTCCCATGGAAATTAATGGCAGAACTCCCAGTGACATGCTTAGCATGAGTAGGGACCTCTGTGGAGCAATTTCGGTTTAAGAATGACTTTCAGATGAATGGGAAAACCCTAAAGTCCCTTCCACACTGAGGCCATGTGCTTACTCTGCAGTAAGTATTCCTCAAGCTTGTCTAAGTCCCCTGCAATTGTTTGGGGTAACTTAAAATTCCTAATTGTCTGTGTTCAATTTCCAGAGAGAGCTTGTGGGGCTGTGCCAGGTCAGCTGTTAACCCTTTTCGTTTTTTCAACTCCAGGTATGAAGCATTTTATTGTGTATTATATAATGTTCTGTTTCATTGCAAAAGTGTAGTAGCAGTGCTTTTCAGCTGTCTTTCCCCTCTTTATGTCATGGCTGGGGGATATATGGGGATGGGCAAGGTCCAAAATTGATTTTTGTGATTGCTTTTTGTACTCTGGAGCTGGGAAGGGTGGTCATGTGTGCATCAGGGGAAAGATGCAAAAGCTTTTTACAACTCCCAATGACTAAAATAACAAGAATAGGGGAAAAAATAATTTTGTTTGCTGTTTGATAATGCAGTTTAAAATTTTCAGACTAGTCTGGTGAAAGTGAGTAAGAAAGTTAATGTGAATCAGCATAGCTCTTGTTATACAGGTCAGTGCCAGTCACTACGAAACAATTAGCAAGCAAAGCTGTGAAATGTAGGAAGAGATCTTCACAAACATCCTCTTGCTTTTATTTCAAGGAGGCAAGCATTTGAAACCTTACTGTGTAGTGAGCCTAGTAGATGCCCTGCTTTAGAGTGCAGAGTTTGTGTACAAAGCCGGTGGTGCGGTGACTGGGAAGTTTCAGCGAGCACTGTGATGCTATAAGGTGTATTTTGTGATGCTCTAAGGTGCATTAAGCTCACCTCACTAGGAATGATGTTGTGTAACAGAGGGGATGTACCAGTGCTGATAGCTTTCCTTATTTTTTTGTTTTGCTTACAGCCTTCCTGTAGTTTGCTCTTGTTTTACTTGGTTTTAAAACAGTGCACAAGAAAATGTCCTCTCTCAGTGTCTTTGTGTGCCTCATGTCCTCTCTCTTTCTTCTGCTTGTTCTGTGGGCCCCTAAAAAGAGTCCATTGGAGTTTTGATTGTGTCACAAATGACCATCAAGTTATGGAATCGTAGAATCTATCAGGGTTGGAAGGGACTACAAGAATTATCTAGTTCCAACCCTCCTGCCATGGACAGGGACACCCTACCCTAGAGCAGCCTGCACACAGCCTCATCCAGCCTGGCCTTAAACACCTCCGGGCATGGGGCCTCAACCACCTCCCTGGGCAACCCATTCCAGGCTCTCACCACTCTCATGGTGAAGAACTTCTTCCTCAGGTCCAGTCTAAATCTCCCCATCTCCAGCTTTCACAGAATCAGAATCAGTCAGGGTTGGAAGGGACCAAAAGGATCATCGAGCTCCAGCCTGGGCCATCTGTCTGTGGAGTACAGAAGGCAAACCAGCGTCACACAGTTACTACAATCTAATAAGCTGCAGAAGAAATTCTTGACATTTACAAGTAGAGCTAAGCCTCATAACAAAATTAAGAAGATGGTATGTTTAAGAGCAATTACACTTCTAAATTGCTAATGAGTAGTCAAATACAGAAATCATTCCTCAAATCTACTGCTGTCTCTAATTTGTAGTTAATTACATTACAACTAATGTATTTATATTAAAAATCTGCAACATCTTACTAAACATTTTCAAAGTAGCAGCAGCAGAAGCAACTTCGCTATTAAAACCAATATAAAGCTTTTAAGGTTTCCTTTGGTACAAAACTGAGAATGATAACATTTATTAAATAAAGACATTTATTTTTAACAAATCTTTAGAACTTTCTTTGATCTCATTGTAATTATCAGTGGTAGTTGGAAATCATTCTGCAGAATCTAACATCTCCCAAAAGGTTGTTTTCTAAAGGAAAGCTGTATTTCAAATGGAGGAGGTTGCTCTCTTCTCTCAGGCAGCCAGCACCAGAACAAGAGGACACAGCCTCAAGCTACGCCAGGGGAAATTTGGGCTCAAGGTGAGGAGAAAGTTCTTCACTGAGAGAGTCATTGGCTACAGGAATGGGCTGCCCAGGGAGGTGGTGGAGTTGCCATCCCTGGAGCTGTTCAAGGCAGGATTGGACATGGCACTTGGTGCCATGGTCTAGCCTTGAGCTCTGTGGTAACAGGTTGGACTTGATGATCTGTGAGGTCTCTTCCAATCTTGGTGATACTGTGATACTGTGAAATGCAGTTCTGAATGCAGGCTCCTTTAACTGACATTAGCAATCATAGTCCATAGAATCAGCAGTTCTATCAGCATCTATTCTACAGAAAGTATTTTCAAGGAGGCTTATTGTATACGGTTAACACTCCAGGAGGAGCTACGGTTAACACTCCAGGAGGAGTGTCCCTGAACTTGAAACCTGACCTCAGGGGGTCCTGACCCCTCCTCAGGGGTGGATCTGGACAGCCCCAGGTGAGGGTTAGCCCACTCCCCCTTCCTGTCCCTTAAAAGCAGGGGGACTTCCTGTTCTCTCCTTCTTGGGACTGCGCTCTTGGGACTCAAGCTGCTCTTTGGACACTGCTCCCTTGGGACACTGCATCTTTCCACACACACGTGGCCATCAGCATCATCACCACCACAAACTCGGGTTGTAATCATACCTTTTTGTATTTGTTAACCTCCCTACCTTTGATACCCTTTTTAAATTATTGTTAAACTGGTTTTCCTTTTTTAACTTCCAAATTGAGTGAGACTGATTTATTCGGTGGGTTATTCTATCAAATTATTATTGTCTCTGGGGATTTAATTCTAACCCCAGACACTTATGTTGTAAAGGTGTTACTCTTTTACTTAATGTTTTCAGTATTTGGTCCAAAAATTGCTTATGAATTTTTGTGTAGCGTTTATGCCTACAGCAACAATGAATATGAGATCACAGAATCATAGAATCAGTCAGGGTTGGAAAGGACCACAAAGATCATTTAGTTCCAACCCCCCTGCCATGGGCAGGGACACCCTACCCTAGAGCAGCCTGGACACAGCCTCATCCAGCCTGGCCTTAAACACCTCCAGCAAAGGGGCCTCAACCACCTCCCTGGGCAACCCATTCCAGGCTCTCACCACTCTCATGCTGAACAACTTCCTCCTCGCTTCCACTCTGAACATACCCGTCTCCAGCTTTGCTCCATTTCCCCTAGTCCTGTCACTCCCTGAGATCCTGAAAAGTCCCTCCCTGCAGCCGCGGGAAGCCAGCGGAGGCAGGATCGGGGTACTGACGAGTGCGCACAGTCTGTGCTAGCTGCAAGCAGTATGCTGTGTTCAGGCAATACAGCGGCTTATATGCTACTTGGAAGAGGCATGCACAACTAACTTGGTTCAAGATTGGTACAAGTGGAAAGTACAGATTGGTAGCATTATATCAACAACCTGCAGGATCAGCCCCCTGCACTGGCTGACCCTGCCCCCTTGCAGCTGGCACTCTACCCCCTGCAGCTGCATTAGGGGGTGCCACCCACCGCCTGGTATCTTGAGTCCGAGATGGACTCAAGGACACTTCCCAGCACGGTTTTGCTTATTGCTTACCAGCTCATGTCCTGACAAGAAGGTCACCTTGGAGTCTCCTCTTCTCTCAACTGAACAGCCCCAACTTTTTCAGTCTGTTCTCACAGCAGAGCTGCTCCAGACTTCTGATCAACCCAGTGGCCCTTCTCTGGACACACTCCAGCATCTCCACATCCCTCTTGTAATAGTGGCTCCAGAACTCGATGTAGTACTCCAGGTGGGGTCTGACCAGAGCACAGTAGAGGGGGAGAATCACCTCCCTCGCCCTGTGCTGGCCACACTTCTTCTGATGCAGCCCAGGCTCTGTTTGGTCCTCTGGGCTGCAAGTGCACACTCCTGGCTCATGTTGAGCTTCTCATTCAGCAGCACCTCCAGGCCACTCTCCTGAGGGCTGCTCTCCAGCCACTCACTGCCCAGCCTGCATTTGTGCTTGAGATTGTCTTGACCTAGATGCAGGTCACTGCATTTGGTCTTGTTGAACCTCATGAGATCTTAGTAATGACAGAATGTTAGGGGTTAGAAGGGATATTGAAAGATCATCTAGTTCAAACCCCTGCTAGAGCAGGACCACCTAGAGCAGATCATGCAGGAATGCATCTAGGTGGCTTTTAAATGTCTCCAGTGAAGGAGACTGTACAATCCCTCTGGGCTGCCTGGTCCAGTGCTCTGGCACAATCACAGTAAAAAAAAAATTCCTTAGGTTTACATGCTCCCTCTTGCCCCCGGAACAACATGCATGGTTAGATGCAGATGGAATCATAGAATCAACCATGTTGGAAGAGATCTCCAAGATCATCCAATCCTATCTATTGCCCAGCCCTGTCCAGTCAACCAGACCATGGCACTAAGTGCCTCAGCCAGGCTTTGCTTGAACACCTCCAGGGACAGTGACTCCACCACCTCCCTGGGCAGCCCATTCCAATGCCAATCAATCACTCTCTCTGGCAAAACCCCCAGCTCCCTCAGCCTCTCCTCACAGGGCTGTGCTCCAGGCCCCTCACCAGCCTCGTTGCCCTTCTCTGGATATGTTCCAGCACCTCAACGTCTTTCTTGAATTGAGTGGCCCAGAACTGGACACAGCACTCAAGGTGTGTCCAGACCAGTGCTGAGTACAGGGGCAGAATAACCTCCCTCGTCCTACTGGCCACACTCTTCCTGATCCAGGTCAGAATGCCATTGGCTCTCTTGGCCACCTGGGCACACTGCTGGCTCATCTTCAGCTACTGTCCACCAGCACCTTCAGGTCCCTTTCTGCCTGGCTGCTCTCAACCACTCTGTCCCCAGCCTGTAGTGCTGCTTGGGGTTGTTGTGGCCAAAGTGTAGGACCCTGCACTTGGCCGTGTTCATTCTCATCCCATTGGCCTCTGCCCACCCATCCAGCCTGGCCAGGTCCCTTTGCAGGGCTCTCCTACCCTCCAGCAGGTCCACACCTGCTCCTAGCTTGGTGTCATCTGCAAACTTACTAATGCTGAACTCAATCTCCTCATCCAGATCATCAATAAAGATATTGACCAGGACTGTGCCCAGCACTGCTTCCTGGGGCACACCACTAGTGCCAGCTGCCAACTGGATGTGGCACCATTCACTAGCACTCTCTGGGCTGAGCCCTCCAGTCATCTCATGTACAACTTCCAAACCACTGAAAACTTGTTGGCTGTGAATGGAGTGGGACGCGACTGACATGTAATATTTTGGTGAGGCAAATGGCTGCTAATGAAAACATGAATTTGTAAGAGCTATATAGGGCCTTCCATGTCTTCTAAAAAAGGACAAAATTGTTCAAGGAAGTCACGTCTGTCAAACCTTGTTTAGGCCATGTAGACCTGACTGGAGAGTGAAAGGTGGAAATTAGGTCAATGAGGTGAATATTTAAATCAGCCTATCAGTTGAAAATATGAATTCTTATGGTGCACTTAAAACTGCTTACGCTTTTGTGAGTACTCCTGCAGCTGGTTTTGCTTCTTGGAGTCTGGCACTATTGCAGTTTAGAAACACTAATTGCTTTTCAGAAATTAATTCTGCTGCAATGAAGTACAGCTATCTGACTATATTTATTTAATTAGAATGAAATTTCATACCTGTCCAGTTTGGGGGCTTTTAAAGTTAATTTTTGTTCCACTAAATCTCAAGAAAGTTAATCTTCCATATAATTACACTCTAAAGTATGGTGTTTTAGTTATGAAAGTTAGAGAAATGTTGTTAGAGACCTGATTTTATTTGTCATGGCAGGGGAACAGACTAGATTAAAATCTTGAAGGGACTTTTTTTTGGTATACTTCCTTCACTTCACAGAATCTACTGAAAGCTCAAAGTTTTAATCAAACCCAATTCCACATAAATGTTCTACATCTGTTGGCTTCTGTGGATGGCCACAGGCTGGCACACCAGTTCATACTTGCCTAAATGTTCATGTCCTCCAAAATGGTGAGCATTTTGTCCATACTGGCTCCCTTGATCCAGAAGTGCCCTGATCCACCATTTCACTGATGACAAAGTGATGCTCTGTCTGAGTTTCAGATGCTGGAAGGCATAACACACCTCTTCATTCTTGGTGTCTCACCAATGGTAGTGCTTTTTACTCTTCATATAGTTTACCTTGTTCTTTTTCACACCTCAATCCACAGTCTTGGACAGATGGGAGAAGTTTGGCAGCTGGAGGACCCAGATGCCAAATTCTGGACTACAGCTTTCCTGTGTTGGCATGTGAGTTCATAGCTGGCTTCTTGGCTTGCACCTCTGCTAGCGTCTTGGCTAGCTGTCTTGCTGCCAGGTGTAGCACTGCCTCTGGGGGTATGTCAGGGTTAAGCTGCTATGGAGTTGGGTGACTTTCCTGATTTGAATTACCCTGCTGGACACCATTTTCACCTTAGTTTGCTTTGCCTCCCCTCTATTCAAAGACAAATGTCAGTGCTGCTTTGTTTTATTCTTGTCATTTTTAAGCCTAACTCAGAGCAGTAGCTCACATTTGTCACCAGTTCATAATGAAAATCATCATTGCAGAGGATGCTTTCACTTCTAAGGATTCCCATTCAGTTCATAAGGCCCAAGTCTTGCTTGCAATTCATCTGCAGGTCCACATTGTAACTACAGAGCACAGGCTTAGAGAAATATGTATTGTTTTCAGCCATGAGTTAATCTAGCCTCTGCTGAACAGAGAACATGCATCTGGAGAGGCATTCTGGATCATATTTATAGGGAAAGGATAAAGGATTGGCCAAGAGAGCCAGTGGCATCCTGGCCTGGATCAGGAACAGTGTGGCCAGCAGGACAAGGGAGGTTATTCTGCCCCTGTACTCAGCACTGGTCAGGCCACACCTTGAGTGCTGTGTCCTGTTTTGGGCCACTCAATTCAAGAGAGATGTTGAGGTGCTGGAACATGTTTAGAGAAGTGTGATGAAGCTGGTGAGAGGCCTGGAGCACAGCCCTGTGAGTAGAGGCTGAGGGAGCTGGGGGTGTGCAGCCTGCAGAAGAGGAGGCTCAGGGGTGACCTCATTGCTGTCTACAAGTACCTGAAGGGAGGCTGTAGCCAGGTGGGGTTGGTCTCTTCTGCCAGGCAAGCAGCAACAGAAGAAGGGGACACAGTCTCAAGTTGTGCTGGGGGAAGTATAGGTTGGATGTCAGGAGGAAGTTGTTGTCAGAGAGAGTGATTGGCATTGGAATGGGCTGCCCAGGGAGGTGGTGTTGTCGCTGTCCTTGGAGGTGTTGAAGCAAAGCCTGGATGGGGCACTTAGTGCCATGGTTTGGTTGATTGGCCAGGGCTGGGTGCTAGGTTGGACTGGATGATCTTGGAGGTCTCTTCCAACCTGATTGATTCTATGAAGTTGTATTTCATACATAGCAGTCTGCATAGCCCTTTATAGATGATAGCAGAGCAGAGATGATTCTTTTGACAAACAAGCTGGAAACAGCAACAGCATTATTCCCACCTTTTGCAGGAGGGCTTCTTTAACTAGCTTCTCAACAAACTCAGGAACCTGAGGTTTAAGTTCTCAGCACAAGCACCGCAGGCATTTTTTAATAATTTGGATCCTTGACAATGGAGCAGTGGAATCTGTCTTCTCCCTTCTGACTGAATTTGGGCCATTGTATGGACAGGAACCCAGAAGCCACAGGATGAGAAGTAGACTGTGTAAGAAGAGTTACTTCTTGATAGTTGCAGAGTTACCTTACTTCTGTGGACACTTACACAGAGACAGTGAGTCCTTATAGCTAGGTTATTCCTGGGATGGCAGAGATGCTGAATCCATCCTTCAATCTGAGAAGGGCCTACAATCAGACTTCTTCCTTCCTTGGGCAAATTGACCTGACTGCAAGGCTACAAAAGAGCACTTTAGCAGTGCCATCAAAACTCTGTCTGCGTTTTGGGACTTTTCCCAAGACACAGGCAAAGTTCAGGACATTGTCTTGCCTGCAGGTAGGAAATGAGCACCAGAATGAGTATGTGGAGGACAGAGCACTGGAACAGGCTCCCCAGAGAGGTTGTGGGGTCTCCTTCTGTGGAGCCTTTCAAGGCCTGTCTGAATGTGTTCCTCTGTGATCTGTGTTAGATAGTATTGTCCTGCTCCAGCAGAGGGGTTGGACTCAATGATGTCTTTGGGTCCCTTCCAACCCTTAACATCCTATGATCCTATGACCTCACGAGTTCAGGGACATGCTGCCTAGGACTGTTCATGACACAGTGCGTGGCAATGCAGTCATTCACCTAGGATGCCTTCCTCCCAGATCAAGGTTTCAGCATGTCAGTTCTCACACTTCACCCATGTATTTCACTTCTTCCTTTCAAATGAGGAAGCTTTCAGTGTTTTTTTTAATGTAATGTAAAATGTTTTTTTCTGTTACCTACAGTACTGCTTTTTCCTCTTTACCTGTTTCTACCCTTCTGCCTATCAAAGGATGGGCTTGGCTGTCCTGTAGTTTTGTTATCTCTGAGACAATTTCTGCCATTAAAGAAATTCTTGTCACTTTCTGTACCCCAGTGGCTTTGGAAATCACACTTAAAATGGATCAAATTCTCTCTCTTTCTCAATCACTCTTTTGTTTTGTTTTGTTTTTTAAAGCTACTATGGTTGTTGTCCCTTATGCATTGTTTTCAAGTGGAGAAACAGTGTGTGCTGTTCAAAAGGGAAAACAAACAGCTGCAAAGATGCCTTTCCCTTCCTTTGCACCTCCAGTACAAACTGTAACCCAGCTAATGTAATTATTTCTCCCAAAATGGAGAAGAGAAGACTGAGAGGAAATCTTATCAATGTATACAAATAACTGAGGAGTGGTTGTCAAGTGAATCAGGTCAGTCTCTTTTTGGTGGTCAGCAGCAATAAAACAAAGAGCAGTGGTTACAAACTGGAACATAGAAGGTTTCAGCTCAACGTGAGGAAAAACTTCTTTACAGTGAGGGTGACAGAGCACTGGAACAGGCTGCCCAGAGAGGTTGTGGAGTCTCCTCTGGAGACTTTGCAAACCTGCCTGGATGTGTTCCTGTACTAACTACCCTGGGGGATTCTGCCTTGGCAGGGAGGTTGGACTCAATGATCTCTGGAGGTCCCTTCCAACCTCTAAAGTTCTGTGATTTTTAAGCTTTTTTTAAACACACATGGAGTCAAGAAATTGTGGTAAAACAAGTGTTTCTCATCAGGCCAGTGTGACCACAAGGGATGAAAGAAGATGTTAGAGCAAACAGAAAACACTCAGTTTTGTTTATCAACTATTTTTTTTTCTTAATGGCAGATACTTGGAGAGAGAATCTATTTACTTCAATGAAAGACTAGATCAAAGTTTGCTGATTCCCAAGGCAAAAGGGAGACATAGTTTCCATATTGCAAGCTGTTTATTCAGTGTGTGTGGTGTGCTGGAGACATTTGTAGATTAATATGTAGCATTTTGACATGTTAAGTGTTTTAAGTCTATTGATTTCATGCTGGGGGATTAATGATGCTGAATGAAAGAGCATCAAAGAATAAAACATGTTTACATGCCCAATTAAAATACCTTATAAAAAGAGCCAGAGTACCTGTTACTGGGTAGGAATGAGGTAAGAGCAGCTAGGACCAGTCGTCCATTCTGTATTGAAAGGAAAATGAGCTGACTTCTTTAAGCACAGAAAGAAGAAGAGCAAAGATTTGATAAGGGATGACTGTACTTTCCTGAATGCTTAACACTTGTGTTTGACTCATTATTTTGGAAGAGGAGATTAGGGAGATTTCATTATCAGTTGCTGCAGATCTGTTTTACTGAATCAATCAAAGCATGATGCTTAGCTACTTGGGATTAATGAGATGATCTTTTAACCGGAGAACTTCTTGGTGACGTCATGGTAGTAAAGGACATGACCCAAAGACACCCAGTGCAACTGTGGACTTGAGATAGAGTAAAGATTATGTTTGCTGCTTTGGATTTGTGTTAATGCTATAAGATCTTTTTGCCTTAGCATATTTGCTCAAAACCATACTGCTTTCTGAAAATGTTCGTAGTGCTAATTGGTTTGTATCTACCCTCTGCAAATGTTCTTACTGGCTTCTAGATTCATGGGGCATATCTGCATTTGCAGTTAGGTGTCACATTCTGCTTACCCAGATAATAGAAGATGAAGATGGAAAAGATCAAATTGTTCATTAAATCCATCATGTTGAAAGCACAATTATAGACTCTTTTCTTAAGCTATTCGTACTCCTGATGTTAGCCGCAGTGACAGAGAGAGAATTTATTTGTGCTGTATCTGTGGAGAAGGACGCCTTAACAATCAAGTTAGGTTGTGAAACAGTCGATGCACATGAAATACTTCCTACTGTGCTAAAGAAAAGTTTTAAACATGCAGTCTGATACAGCTGAGTAAATATCTGATGAGACTAGCTCATGCACACATTACCTTCTTCTGTGCTGATACTCTGATCTGGATTAGCATATGTGAGATGAATTCAGCAGTCTGATACAAACTGCAATTCATTTGTCTCAGAAGAGGTTGAATGATTATCCTGGGTTTGGGGCAGCAGGGGACAGGGAAAGGGATTTACAATGCAAGGCTGGTTTTTTTCCCTACTTCCACTGCTTAATACAAGACCTGAAGCTCTTGGTTACAGAACAAAGTGTCTGAGCAGCAACTGAGCTTTTGCAGGCCCAAGAGAAGAGTAATGACTGTTCCTCGGAAGCTTCCTGCCTTGGTGCAGGTGCAAGAATCAGGAGGGCCTGAATAATTCATAAGGTGCAAATTATCCCCAGCTTGTTCCCAGAGCTCAAATTTTGCTTCTGCTTACCTACCTAGTTGCTAGAAAGAATAGAAATAAAGGCAGCTTGGGAAACTGGGGAGAGCAAGGCAAGAAGTGTTACAGTCTAAAGGCCAGAGTCAGAGATTGCTGAATGCTGGGTGTGCTTTGAAGCCTGGGTGCTTACTGAGAGTTTGGCCTGTGCATTGATTATTCATGAAGTGTTTTCTCAAGCAGAAGTTTTCTATTACTCTATAGGAGGGTTCAACTTCCTTTTAAGAATTAGTTTTTTCTTACTTTTATTGTTATTGTTTCTAAAAAATATTTGTTTAAAAAAATAATCTCTTAAAAGATCATTTAAAACCTGTTAAGCTGTTTGAAAGAGTATGCATTTATTGGGTTACTAAACTCAAGGGTTCCAGAGAAACTTCACAGGACATTTCAGATGTTAGGGTACTTACTTCTTCAGGTACACAATGGTTTCATAGGCTCACAGGATGTTAGGGGTTGGAAGGGCCGCAAAGAGATCATCGAGTCCAACCTCCCTGCCAGAGCAGGACAATACTATCTAACACGGATCACAGAGGAACACATTCAGACAGGCTTTGAAAGGCTCCAGAGAAGGAGACTCCACAACCTCCCTGGGAAAGCCTGTTCCAGTGCTCTGTGACCCTTACAGTAAAGACATTCCCCCTTGCGTTGGAAGCGGAACCTCTTTTGCTGCAATTTGCAACCACTGCTCCTTGTTCTATCCTAGGCAGCAAGTGAGCAGAGCCTGTCCCCCCACTGCTGGCCAGCCCTCAGATATTTATAAACATTTATCAAATCCCTTCTCAGTCTTCTCCAGACTAAAAAGCCCCAGGTCCCTCAGCCTCTCCTCATAAGCCATGCCCTCCAGTCATCATCCTCATAGTCCTCCACTGGACCCTCTCCAGCAGATCCCTGTCCATCTTAAACTGAGGAGCCCAAAACTGAACAAAAGGTCTTGTATTAAACTAGTTATATGTGTAGATGCAATGTGTACTTTTGTCATTTAAAGGCAGCACTCCTCTCTTTTAAATACTGTCAGTGATGGTTGCCTGGTACCTCTTGGGGTACTTAGCTGCTTTTCTGCCTAGAAGAAGGAAATCGGAGGCAAGTAATGCTTAATCCTGCTGTGCCGCATCGCATCTCACCCAAACAGCAAGTCAAAGGCTTTGCTGAGCACTGCTGTAATGGGAGAGGGGATTTCCTGACACAGATCTTTGTGTGTCACCATGCAGAACTGAGAGGAAACAATCTGGAAAAGGCAGATTGTTTCTGCCACGTACCTGGATATAGAATCATAGAATCATAGAATGGTCTAGGTTGGAAGAGACCTCAAGGATCATCCATCTGCAACCCCCCAGTGTAGGCAGGGAGTTCCCGCTAGAGCAGGTTGCTCAAAGCCTCATCCAGCCTGGTCTTAAAGACCTCCAGGGAGGAAGCATCCACAACCTCCCTGGGCAACCCATTCCAGTGCCTCACCACCCTCACTGGAAAGAACTTCCTCCTAACATCTAGTCTAAATCTACTCTCTTCCAGTTTAAACCCATTACCCCTCGTCCTGTCGTTACAAGACCTTGTAAATAGTCCCTCCCCAGCCTTCGTGTAGGCCCCCTTCAGATACTGGATGGCCACTATAAGGTGTTCTTGAATCCTTCTCTTCTCCAGACTGAAGAGACCCAGCTCTCATATCCCTTTGACATCTCTCTTGTGGAAGACAGAAACATCTGATGTACCCAGTAGGAGCAGGAACAAGGTAGTTCTCCCTATTGGTAGGTGTCCATCTGGAGAAAAACTCTCCTGTTTTTGCTGTGTATGAATAGGGAAGGGAAGCTTCTTTTTAGTGGTTTCAGGGTTTTTTTCTTCTTGTTTGTTTTTTTCAGCGTATGCCACTTCTTTCTCCATTCCCTTCTACCCCACCCCCTCTTGGCTCCCAGGTTCAGCAGCTAGATCACATTGCCATCATCTGTTTCTGTATTTCCCTCGTTTGGGTGGCTGGAATAGGAGCTGGCTCTGGTTTCTAGCTGATTCTGTCATTTCCGCTAGGCCCCAGCTTGGGCGAGCGCCAAGACCAACAGGTGATCCTTGTAGCTGCAAAACAGCAGGAAGGAGGCTGTGCATGTAGGAGACAGTGCACCAGAGGGGCTGCCTGGCCCTGTTCCATCTTTCTGTATAATTAACGCCCCCCTCCCCAATCCCCCATACCGAGCAGAAAATCTGTGCAGAAGAGTTCAGCTGCGGCAGCCATCGCAGGCAAAATGTTAATAAAGAGTCCGGGAAGAATGTCGGCCCTGCGATAGGTGTGCTCTGCCTCAGAAACTGTGGTTGGTCTTTTATAACAACAGGAGTAAAATTGTATTAGCTGCTGAAAAGTGAGGTACCCTCTGTCAGCCGTTGTGGGAAAATAAGCATTTCAATAGATTTCCTTACTGTGCTTATGGGCTTTCTTGTTTGTATAGGAGCTAATCTGGAGCGAGGTGATAATTCAGTTAAGTTTTTCCCTGCAAGAAGTAGCTTGTGAAGTCAGGTGGAAAATATTTGGGCAGAGAGTTAGCTCTGGGCAGGAAGCAACCATCTTGAGCTGAGGGCAGGCAGTGCAGGAGATGTGCAGGGTCTGCATTCTCTGGGCATCTGCACGACGGAGACATGACTGCAAGGCTTCACAGGGGTCATTTTTTCAAATGCATGAAAAACTTCCAGGAATCTTCAAGCCAGCCTCAAAAAACTCAACTATTTTTTTTTTCCCCCAGAGGAAACCCCTAAAGGCTCCTTCTTTTTTTGGTTTTGGTTTTTTTTTTTTTTTTCTTTAAATGAAAACAAAGTTATCTTTAGATGATTACAGAGGCTTAACAAAACCCGTTTTAGGCTTTGGTTAACCTTCTGGCATGTACTATAATATGAGATAATGTGTCCCTGGAAACCCTAACTTCATGTTTGTATTTGTGAGGCAGGCTGATGTTTTAAGATAGACACTTGGTATCCTTAATCCTCTGCAAAACAGATTTGTTTCTGCTCAGCACACATGGAGGCCAAATTGCCTCCCTTACCTGTGGAGACAGTGCTAGTGGTTTGAAAGCGGAAGGATCCACATAGACAAGGTGTAAATTTCCTGCATGCACTTCTGAAGGGAGCTGAACTCTCACAATGCGTCACAGCTTATTTCCACAGCAAGGGTAGGCAGGCAGCAGAAATGAGCTGGGAAGCCTCCATCATCTCCATTGGTGAAGATCATAGAATGATAGAATCAACTAGGTTGGAAGAGACCTCCAAGATCATCCAGACCAACCCAGCACCCAGCCCTATCCAGTCAGCTAGACCATGGCACTAAGTGCCACATCCAGCCTTTTCTTGAGCACCTAAGATGAGGTATTGCAGCAAGTCTGCACAGCAGTGAGCATTCACCCTGCCAGAGCCTGCCTGCCATGTGCAAATAAGAAACACAGCCATGAGAGTAAACTTAGCTAGGAAACATCAACATATTTAGTAGTGCTTCTAGCAGCTAGCCAACTGCAGGCCTTTTAACTAAGCCAGCAACCATTTCTCTCTGCATTGTTCTACAGTTTGTCACCCCTCTGCGGGGGGGGGGGGGGGAAATGGCCCTAGCAAGGCCACATTGCAACTCAGGGCTATGTCAGATGTGTGGAAACCTAAAGGCGATCCAAGCGACAGCAGATTGCTCATGAACACATGCTTTACTTGCCTTGGACTTGTGTCCCAATGCTAAATGGTGCACTGATGGACACTAGCATCTCAGTTATTTGTTTTCTCCATTGTGCCCTTGCCTTTCTCAGTGCTGGTTCACTGCATTTCCACCCTTCCAAAACCTACAGCATGTGAGGCTGTTAGCAGAGAGCCAGGGGTTTCTGCCAAAACATGACAATTTTTTTCTCTTCTCTACTCTGTGTCTTGTGAGACTGTCCTAAGCCCTGCATTTGCAGTGGGTCCTAGATGAAGTCAAATGGTCCCTCTGGCAGGTTCACAGGATATTAGGGGTTGGAAGGGACCTAAGGAGATCATGGACTCCAACCCCCCTGCCAGAGCAGGACTACACAATCTAGCACAGATCACAGAGGAACACATCCAAACAGGCCTTGAAACTCTTCCAGTGAAGGGGACTCCGCAACCTCTCTGGGGAGCTTGTTCCCATGCTCTGTGACCCTTACAGTAAAGAAGTTCCCCCTTGTGTTGAGGCGGAACCTCTTGTGCTGCAGCTTACACCCATTGCTCCTTGTCCTATCCCAGGGTGGAAGTGAGCAGAGCCTGTCCCCCCTCTCCTGACCCCCAGCCCTCAGATGTTTATAAACATTTATTAAATCTCCTCTCAGTCTTCTCTTCTCCAGACTAAACAACCCCAGGTCCCTCAGCCTGTCTTCATATGGCAGTGCCCTCCAGTCCCCTCATCATCCTCATAGTGCTCCACTGGACTCACTCCAGCAGATCCCTGTCCCTCTTAAACTGGGAAGCCAAGGTTCTCCTGTCCCTCTTGCTTCCTCTTGGGTTAAGTGGCTAGGAGGAATGCTTGCTTTCTCAGATGCATGCTCACCTCTGGCTCCATGTAAACTCCCATGGGCA
Source organism: Tricholaema leucomelas (assembly GCA_013400475.1). Taxonomy (NCBI): domain Eukaryota; kingdom Metazoa; phylum Chordata; class Aves; order Piciformes; family Lybiidae; genus Tricholaema lacrymosa; species Tricholaema leucomelas. The sequence continues at coordinate 189,036 of WAAF01014525.1, read as the reverse complement.
TGGCAGGCTGAAGCTTTTATCTGTAGATTGGTCAGGCAGCCCAGTGACTCCATTTTATCATGAGGCAGTAGTGCCAATTACTGGGAAGACTGGAGAGCAAGCAGGAATACTCCGTGCCTGCATTTGGCTCAGTGCAGCCTGGTCTGAGTGAAAGCCCTCCAAAGGGTACTGAAAGCGGGAGAAAAACATCCTTTGGTGGCCCCTAGAAAGTCAAGTTTTCCAGTGCCTTTGGCAGGAAGCCTGGAGCAGATCCGTTCCTTATGCCAGCCCTGTAGAGCACCACCCCTCGCAGCTCCCCTCCTGCTGCAGCACATACCTTACTATTATTACTGTTCTGGAGGCGCCAACGAAGTGCTTTGTTCTGGGTGGTATGCAGCTGCCCAGCAAGCAGGGGACTCTGTAGCAATTGGTTTTGTGCTGGTAGATACATTTGGCAACAAGCATTTCAGTTTTTCATTGTGGTTTTTAAAATGCACCTTCCCCTCTTCCCCTTCCCACATCACCCTGAGCAGGTGAAGGATGCTGTAATCTCTCTGGCAGACAGGAAAGAAGCACTGTCAGGACATGGAGGTGTATGGCAGTGGCAGGCTTAGGTGACAGTGTAGCACTTTAGTGGGAGTAGATTTGCTACACCAAGTGGGCTGGATGGTTCCCCTGACAAGTGAGCTCTAAAAATCAGGTAAAGAGATGGAGAGTGAGCAAAAGAAGCAAGTCAGTCACAAGTTCTTCTAACTTGCACCGTGAGAGTGCAGAGTCCTGCACTGTGGTTTGTTGGTGCGTTACGTACTGTGCGGGAAGCGAGTTGGTTTTGGCCAGGTGCGCCGTGGCCCCAAATCGCAGACCGTCTCGTGCCATCACTGTCAAATCAGTGCAAGTTTCAGAACTTGCGGCTGCTGTTCATCAAGGCATAAATCCTTAGTAATTATATTTAGCTTGGAACTGACAAAACTTCCCAATAGATCTGCTTTCAGGCTCCAAAATCTAAGAGTGAAGAAAGATGCAAATTAGCAGGCAAGTAAACAACACCTTTGGGGGAAAAAAAATAGATTTGGAAAGTGTGCTAATAAAATGTCCAGTCACAGGGATTCCTCTGAACTCGGCCTGGCTGTGTGCAGGAACCTCGTCCTCCAGATTAGTAACTGTTCAATATTATTCCTGTAACCATATACTTCCTCTTGTTACACTCCCTCTTGCTTTTCCACCCTGCGTAGTTCTACTGTTTCACCAAGTATTAGCACCCTGCAGCACATAGTTTGTTTTTCTAAGTACTTTGGGAAGTACCTACTGCTCTTTTGGGTGCCATAGAAGTAGTTGTTGTTGTTGTTGTTGTTGTTGTTGTTGTTGTTGTTGTTGTTATTATTATTATTATTATTATTATTTGCCAGGTGTACTGTATCGAGTTGAATTGTTTGTTACACAAAGTAAGGGTGACTGCTGAATGCTGATAACTCAGCTGTTAGGTAACCTCTAACACAGGAAGGGAAAGGGTCTGGTTTATTTATGAATACACTCAGAAGCGATGTCTGCCTGACGTTATGCCCATGCTTCTTTAGGGTGGCACATTTTACTGGGTAAAATGCAGTATCATCAAAGGTCAGCAATAATCAGGGCTTACAAAGCAAAGGTAATGAAGTGCTCTCATCACACCAGTCATCATTTTAATTCTTAATTCGGTGTTGTTTAAGTTTTCACTGGTTTCTCTGCTATGAATGTGGCAGCGAGGCAACCAGGCTGAGCCATCTGCCGCTGGCGATTGAAAGGTACAAAAAAGGCACCGCAAAGAAAATTGATTGACTGCGGTTGACCGTATTAGGGAGAGACCTTACTTGAACCAGCAGTAACTGGAGGGAAGTGTGAACTGGCTTTAATTCTCTAGTAGACCTCTGCATATTAAAGATGTACACACAGTTGGGAGGACACATTCAAAGTCTGGTCATGTTCGGGATCACATCCTCTCAGCTTTCTCATTGTCGCTGTGGTTGTTTGCAGCCAAAGGGAATTCTCTAGCTTGTGGACTTAATGTTAAAGATGTAATTGGATGGAGAATTAATGTAAACTTAAAATAATTCAGTTTCCTAGTCATTATACTTGTAGCTTTAAATTATTTAGCTTTGTGTCTCCCGTATCTCCCCAAAGCCCTGCCATTACCAATTGTCTGGCTCTCTTTATTAGCTTATATTTTTCCCTAAAAGCAAGGCCTCGTGTACAGTGTAATTATCCAGCAGTGCCGATTAACTGCATAATTCTCTTCTCCGTAAAACTGCTGTGTAAATTACTTTTCATTTCACAAAAAATGACTCGTCAGGCAATTTTGTGGAAGGTTTTTTGCTGGGTTTTGTTTTTTTTTTTTAGGTTCCACTTTCCCAGCCACCCTCTCTGTCACTGTGTCACAGTGATATCATTAAATACTGCTGAATATGATCTTGGTACAAGTGCTAAGCTCTACAATTATTTCAGTGGAGAAAATTAAAGTGCTTTCCATGGTGTTGTTACTTCTACCACTAGACCTGATGAGCAAAAGTTGTTAAGATACCCTGCTCCTAGAGTAAGGCTGTTATTAGAGAAAACAGCTTTAAAAAGATTGAGGAGTCTTGTTTAGTTGACCTAGCTGTTGGAATCTCCACTACTTCTTAACCTTTCAGACTGCCCATTTCTGCTTCCAGTATGTTTGAGTCACTTCAGCAGCCTGCACGTCATGTTCTTTTTTGTGGTTGTCCCTTCCCCGTTTGCCTTGGCAGTGGCACCTCGCTTTTTCTCCAACCCCTCACATAAGACCAAGAAGTCCCACTGGCACCTTACATACCCTTAAATATTTCATCATGCTCATCTACACCTGCTTCATGGACTAGATGATAACTGAGATGACATGTCCTAATGGGACTGTAAAATAGTCTTGAATAGGAAATGGTACTATGAAGTACTCAAGCAACCAGCAATACAACAAGGGGACACGGTCTCAAGTTGTGCCAGGGAAGGTCTAGGCTGGATGTTAGGAAGAAATTCTTCACAGAGAGAGTGATTTGCCATTGGAGTGGGCTGCCCAGGGAGGTGGTGGAGTCGCCATCCTTGAAGGTGTCCAGGAAAAGACTGGATGAATCACTTAGTGCCATGGTCTAGTTGACTGGATGGAGCTGGGTGCTAGGTTGGACTGGATGATCTTGGAGGTCTCTTCCAACCTGGTTGATTCTATGATTCTATGATTCTAAGTCATCAGCCTGTCATCTGGATTCAGCCTTGACCAAACAAAGATCAACGTACGAAGAAGAACCCTCCCACATTTGACTGAAAGATAGCCTGGATTTTGAATCTTTTCCTTTCTCATGAACAGATTCCTTGGATCTGTTACTTTTGAAGCTGTTGTGCTGTGTGTTTGTAAATGCTCCAATCAGTGTGGAGTTTGAAGGTCATCCTAGTCCTGCTAGCATAAGAACTAGCCTACCTGTTCCTCTGATATGAGAGTCTTTCATGTGAGCTAGCATTTGGTTTCAAAAGGGCATGTTTTGCTACCAGGTGTGTAGAACGAAAGAACTGAACAAAGTTTAAAATCCTTCCTATTGAGCCAGTCCAAATGAACCAAGTAAGCTGGCTAGTGTTTGCCAAAACAGCAGAAACCAGGGTTGCTATAGAATGATTCCTCCTCTGTAATGCTTGCATCTCCTCCGTCTTCTACTTCATAGCTTAAAAAAGCCGTTTGTGAACCTTCAGCCTCCGAGGCTGTTGCTTGGTCTTAGTGTTTAATATCCATATATAGCCCTGCCCTTTGTAAACTTGTCTAATCCTCCTTTGAGACCATTTATTCTCTTGCCCTCTGCAGTATGCAGTGGCAGTGAGTTCCAAGCATGTGTTACATGAAAGAAAAGAAGATAAAAAAAAGAAAAACAACAATAAAAAAGTTCTTTTTCCTCTGTTCAGTTTAAACCTTCAGTTCTTAAAAAAAAAAAAACCCTGAATAAAAATTTCCAATCATTACATTCTTGGCTGTGCAGAGCTCTGCTATCTCCCCTCAGTTATCTCACAAATTTGGCATTCCACAGGGTAGCATTGTTTGTGGGTCAGCTGTCAAAGGTGTGGCTAGAATAATTTTCACAGGGGGAGTTTTCACTCCATACTCTCTTCTCGAGACCAAATCAATCCTAGAATCATAGAATCATAGACTCAACCAGACTGGAAGAGACCTCTGAGATCATCCAGTCCAACCTAGCACCCAGCTCTATCCAGTCAACTAGACCATGGCACTAAGAGCCTCAGCCAGGCTTTTCTTGAACACCTCCAAGGATGGTGACTCTACCACCTCCTTGGGCAGCCCATTCAATGCCAATCACTCTCTCTGCCAACAACTTCCTCCTAACATCCAGCCTAGACCTCCCCTGGCACAACTTCAAACTGTGTCCCCTTGTTCTGTTGCTGGTTGCCTGGCAGAAGAGACTAACCCCACCTGGCTACAGCTTCCCTTCAGGTACTTGTAGACAGCAATGAGGTCTGCCCTGCACCTCCTCTTCTCCAGGCTGCACACCCCCAGCTCCCTCAGCCTCTCCTCACAGAGTTGTGCTCCAGGCCCCTCACCAGCTTTGTTGCCCTTCTCTGGACACGTTCCAGCACCTTAACATCTCTCTTGAATTGAAGAGCCCGGAACTGGACACAGCAGTCAAGATGTGTCCTGACCAGTGCTGAGCACAGGGGAAGAATAACCTCCCTCCTCCTACTGGCCACACTGTTCCTGATCCAGTCCAGGATGCCATTGGCTCTCCTGCCCACCTGGGCACACTGCTGGCTCATCTTCAGATACTATCTACCCATACCCCCAGGTCCTTCTCTGCCTGGCTGCTCTCAGCCACTCTGTCCCCAGCCTGTAGTGCTGCTTGGGGTTGTTGTGGCCAAAGTGTGGAACCCTGCATTTGGCCTGTTTCAATCTCATCCCATTGGCCTCTGCCCACCCATCCAGCCTGGCAAGGTCCCTCTGCAGGGTTCTCCTACCCTCCAACAGCTCCACACCTGCTCCTTAGCTGCAAACTTACTGATGCTGGACTCAATCCCCTCATCCAGATCATCAGTAGAGATCTGCCATAGTTAGAATCTTTCCTAGGAAAAAGATAGATTAAAGAAACAAGTTTCCCTTGAACTGTTCTATCACTTTTCACATTCAGAGCATCACTACAATTCATTTCTTGTGACACCAATGGTTACAAATGGTAGAACGATCGAACTGCCAATCATTTAGCTGCTCTCACCATTTGCTTCTACTGAGTCGGTAGCTTGTCTAGCCCTCTGTTTTTAAAGCTTGACAAAATGCTGCTTGTTGCGGTTCTGCTGTTCGAGCTATTGACATATCCCTGTAGAGCTCCTCATTTCTGCAGTGTCAAGAAGAACTAGGATTAGTGTACCAATTGTTCTAATTATTTCCAAATTTCTCTCTCTGGCTTGTATTTCTGCAGGGTTTTTTGTTGTGTTTTCACATTGGTTTACGTCTTTGCTTAATCCCATGCACCTGCACTTGCAGGCTACATGTCCTTTCTCTAATGTTCTGTGTGCTGCTGTGAGTTACAGCAGCGAGCAGATGGAGTCAGATGGATGAGTATCTTTTATGGTTTAAAAAAAAAGAAGTTGATGTAACGTCTCTAAAAATGCAAGTGTACATTTTACATTTTACATCTTGAATACTGTCTTCAGTTTTGGGCTCCCCAGTTTAAGAGGGACAGGGATCTGCTGGAGAGGGTCCAGTGGAGGACTACAAGGATGATGAGGGGACTGGAGGGCATGGCTGATGAGGAGAGGCTGAGGGACTTGGGGCTTTTTAGTCTGGAGAAGAGAAGACTTAGAGGGAATTTGATAAATGTTTATAAGTATCTGAGGGCTGGTAAGGAGTGGGGGGACAGGCTCTGCTCACTTGCTCCCTGGAATAGGACAAGGAGCAATGGGTGTAAATTGCAGCAAAAGAGGTTCTGCCTCAACACAAGATGGAACTTCTTTGCTGTAAGAGTCACAGAGGACTGGAACAGGCTCCTCAGAGAGGTTGTGGAGTCTCCTTCTCTGGAGCCTTTCAAGGGCTGTCTGGATGTGTTCCTCTGTGATCTGTGTTAGATAGTATTGTCCTGCTCTGGCAGGGGGGTTGGACTCGATGATCTCCTTGGGTCCCTTCCAACCCCTAACATCCTGTGAACGTTGCATGTTTTCCTGGTTTTTTTAGACTTTAACCATTTGTGTTAAAAAAATGAGACTGATACAGTTATTTCCTTGGTTCTTCTAGTCTCAGTGACCTTATAACCAGTACGTGTTTTTACACAGAGCTTGACAAATAAAGGCTGAAATAGTAAATGGGCTGTCCTCTTTGATGTATTTCATAACTGGTTCCCATCAGGCTTTTGCAATACTGGTTTGAAATGTTTAATTATACTCTAAAGTCATTAGAAATCTATTACATCTGTCTCAGTTTGAAGGGAGAGAAGTAAACACTTCAGTATACTTAGCCACCCCGCACCCAATTCCAGAGCAACATGGTAACTGACATTATTCGTTTCTATTACCACAGTATAGAGATCTCTTTCTTCAAATCTCTACAGATCTTCAACTAGAGTGGCTCCTGATACTGAGGGCAGGGTTTTTGTAGGGGATCACAGGCTCACAGGATGTTAGGGGTTGGAAGGGACCCAAGGAGATCATCGAGTCCAACCCCCCTGCCAGAGCAGGACAATACTATCTAATACAGATCACAGAGGAACACATCCAGACAGGCCTTGAAAGGCTCCACAGAAGGAGACTCCACAACCTCTCTGGGGAGCCTGTTCCAGTGCTCTATGACCCTTACAGTAAAGAACTTCCCCCTTGTGTTGAGGCAGAACCTCTTTTGCTGCAAATTACACCTACTGCTCCTTGTTCTATCCCAGGGAGCAAGTGAGCAGAACCTGTCCCCCGACTCCTGACCAGCCCTCAGATATTTATAAACATTTATCCAATCCCCTCTAAGTCTTCTCTTTTCCAGACTAAAAAGTCCCAAGTCTCTCAGCCTCTCCTTATAAGCCATGCCCTCCAGTCCACTAATAACAGGACATTATTGTTCAGAGCACTATAAACCCTGCATTTCCCATTACTTTATTTCAATACACCTCTGTGGTGCAGAAAGGATTTCCCTCAGTATGTACACTAAAGAGTTGCTCTAAGAATCCCATCCTTATAACTGGGAGGAAAAGACTCAAACGTGTTGCTTTGCAGCAAGGATCTGCTTAATTGTAACAGAGGTGGGGCTGTAAAACATGCTAAGTCATAAAGGTCACTGCTTCTGTGAAAAGTTTCTCTATTAATAGTCTATAAGTATTTTGTTTCTGCCAAGCTAGTGCTTATAACAAAATTAGTCCCTCATTACAAGTCTGATGCATTAAAGTCAAGGGTGTATTAGTGTGCCCTGCGTTGCCTCTAGACACCCTCCATGGTCCCTTGATCAAATTGCATTTTCAGAAATGTATGTATAGGGCAAATGCGAGGAGACAAATGACTAAGCAATTTGTTGGGCAGTCAAACAACTTGTAAAACAAATGAGTGTTGTTTCTTTCTTTGTTTATTTTTCTGTGCTCTGAAACACCTTTCACAAATGAGCATCCTTTTTTATCAGCGATGGGAATAGCTGCTGTGATTTCTCAGTGTGACAGCTAAAGATTCCACCTTTGTTAGTCTGAGGCTAACTGGAATATTTTAGTGAGAGGAATTAGATGATAGGCTCTGAAAAGGAAACAATGGTGATGTCTGCTGCACTCATAGGGTTGCTGAGATGTGTAAAAACAAGAACACAAAACACAGATAACACAGTGGCTCTCTGTTGCAGCTGATGCCTGTACTTTTCTCCCTGGCCTGCTTTCTGTGTAACTAATCCTTCTGCTTCCTAACCCCCCTGACCGATCCTCCAAACTCACCTTGAACGTAAGGCAAAATCTGGGATAAGGTAGAGGGGTGGGGAGATGGTGGAAGGGTGGTTGGGAGCCTCTCATGGGAGTCTGGTTTCTGGGAGGGCTGTTGTGTTTCTGTATTACTTCTTAACTTGTCTATTTCTGTCTGTAGCTGTATCTGTTGTAAATACCTACTTGGATATTGTGCTAAGCTGTAAATATAAAGCTTCATTTCCTTAATTTCCAGCTGGCTGAGTCTATTCTGTGTGATTTTCTTAAGTGGGGGGTGGCAGGTAGCACCCAAATCATCACAGATAGATATTCTGTGTTTCTTTTGGCATGACTCCTTTCACCAGTAAAACAGATAGATGGAATTCTTTCTGCATTCAATGGAAAGAGGTGAAAATCTCCATCCCATTTAAAACTATATACCTATAAGGTATGTCAGTTATCCCAAGAATTGCCAGTTTCTCCCTACGTTTGACTTTCCCTTGATCTAGTTGGTCTCACTGATTGGATACGGCTGGGTGATCAATTGGACTGGATCATCTTGGAGGTCTCTTCCAACATGGTTGATTCTGTAATCATCAAAGACATCTAACTAAAGACAGAGAAAGAGAAGAAGTTTTAAAGTGGGCATAAATGTGGAGGAGAGATAAGGTAAAAATATCATCCTGGAGAAAAATGCCATAAAACAAGCTTCATAAGATGAAAAGATGAGTTCTCTGGAATCAATAGACCTCTGCATTTAGTGGTATGCATTCAGACTGGGCATGAGGAGGAAGTTGTTCGGCATGAGAGTGGTAAGAGCCTGGAATGGGTTGCCCAGGGAGGTGGTTGAGGCCCCATGCCTGGAGGTGTTTAAGGCCAGGCTGGATGAGGCTGTGTCCAGGCTGCTCTAGGGTAGGGTGTCCCTGTCCATGGCAGGAGAATTGGAACTAGATGATCCTTGTTGTGCCTTCAAACCCTGACTGATTCTATGATTCTATGGTATGTGGGACTGTACTCAGGATTTGTTATTTACCTTATGCCACCCCTGCTATCATAGATTTCTTGTGCCCTGATTTTTAAGGATGCCCCAGTCACCCATCTTTTCTATTTCTATTGTAAAAATCAGAGAAGGGAAAAAAAAGAAACCAAAACCCCAAGGGCAGTTAATTACTCTGTGTCATTCCTTTGTCTGAAAAATGTCAGTAACATTGTCCATCAGCCTCACTTGGGTATTGAGACAATAAATTCATAAATCTAAGCTCTGTTCAGTTTATATGTTGATTCTCATAACAAAACCTATGAATTATAAATAAACCTGGTAACAATTGAGAAGAAAGGAAGAGGAAGGTTTACTGCTTTGTTTGCTCTCTTGTTGCTCCCTCTAGTAGCATGAAAATGAATTGTTCATTACTGTAGTCCTATGGGTGAGACCACTGGTGACTTCTGATGTTCTCATAAATTGTATTGGGCCCTTGAGATACAGTTTTTAAAGTGGTCATGTTTCATGTGTTATTTCTCAATCATAACTTTGTTAGACTCAAACATGGGATTTTCATCCCAGTGCTGCAAGTGCACTCATGTAAGCAATCCTCTGCACCTTCAGGGAGCATCTTTATTGTCTGTGAGGTCCCACGCAGACACTGATGCAGTCGTCTGCATCCAGCTGTGGGATTTAACATCCAGTAATTTCCACTTTCTGCCTCCCAACACAACACAAAACTACATATGTCAGTGTGGAGTAGTCAAGGCTTTCTCTTTAAAAAGCATTGCCATAGTGTTCATGTGGTCTTCTAGAAGACACTTTATGTCTTGGATGCTTCAGCTGTGACGTGAGCAGGAAGGTAAGTTTCAAAATGCGTGTTAGTGGAAATCCTCACCTGTTGGGTTGGTGTCTTAGTCATTTAGCAATGATTAACCTGGTGGTATTTATTACAGAAACAAAAGTAGGAAGCATAACTTTGTTGCACGGAAGAATGGGCAAATCTAAAGGGCAGAATCACATCCCTGTTCCCAGACAGGGGTTTTGTTGCTTCTCTTGAGTGGGTACTGAAGTTCAGACAAGTGATAGTGAATCATGCTGGGGAGGGTAATGGCACACATTAGCTCCCTAACCTGCTGCTCCAAAGGGTTAGAGGTGCCTATAGCTCGGAGTGGAGAGGGAGAAAAAGAAAACTGTTGCCTTTATTTAGATGCCTGTGGTTACATAATTTCAGGTGTATGGTAAAACCACACTGTGAAGCATGTTGTGATGTTGTAATTTCACCAAGCTGGTGACACATGGGTTTGATGGATGGACCGCTAAATGGATAAAGAACTGGCTTGATGGCTGCACCCAAAGAGTGGCTGTCAATGGGTCCATGTCCAAGTGGAGACCAGTGACAAGTGCAGTCCCTCAGGGATCAGTCCTGGGACCAGTCTTGTTCAACATCTTTGTGGGTGCCATGGACAGAGACGTTGAGTGCACCCTCAGCAAGTTTGCTGATGACACCAAGCTGTGTGGTGCAGCAGATAGGCTGGAGGGAAGGGAATCCATCCAGAGGGACCTGGACAGACCGGAGAGGTGGGCGCAAGTCAACCTCATGAGGTTCAACAAGATCAAGTGCAAGGTCCTGCCTCTGGGTCTGAGCAATCCCAAGTGCAAATCCAGGCTGGGCAGTGAGTGGCTGGAGAGCAGCCCTGAGGAGAGGGACTTGAAGGTGCTGGTGGATGAGAAGCTCAACATGAGCCAGCAGTGTGCACTTGCAGCCCAAAGGGCCATCCAGATCCTGGGATGCATCAGGAGAACTGTGGCCAGCAGGGCGAGGGAGGTGATTCTCCCCATCTACTCCGCTCTGCTGAGACCCCACCTGGAGTACTGCATCCAGTTCTGGAGCCCCTGTTACAAGAGGGATGTGGAACTGCTGGGGCATGTCCAGAGAAGGGCCATGAGAATGCTCAGAGGTCTGGAGCAGCTCTGCTATGAGGACAGACTGAAAGAGTTGGGGCTGTTGAGTCTGGAGAAGAGGAGGCTCCCAGGTGACCTTCTTGTGGCCTTCCAGGATCTGAAGGAGGCCTACAAAAAAGCTGGAGAGGGATGTATTAGGCTCTCAGGGAGTGACAAGACTAGGGAGAATGGAGGAAAGCTGGAGGTGGTGAGATTCAGAGTGGACGTGAGGAGGTTGTTGAGCATGAGAGTGGTGAGAGCCTGGAATGGGTTGCCCAGGGAGGTGGTTGAGGCCCCATCCCTGGAGGTGTTTTTAAGGCCAGGCTGGATGAGGCTGTGGCCAGGCTGCTTTAGAGTAGGGTGTTCCTGCCCATGTCAGGGGGGTTGCAACTGGATGATCCTTGTGTTCCCTTCCAACCTTGACTGATTCTATGATTCTATGTAGTTAGTAACAGTGGTGAAGTAGAATCTCGTAACGGGCCTGGTCTATATTCAGACTTCTTAAAATTGTCTCATCTTCTAGTAGAGTGAATCAGAGATGAATTCAGAAACTGAACTTGATATTTTTGGTTTCTTAAGTGTTCATGTGTTTCTTATGGTACTTATGTCATTCTACTGGTCTTAAGTCCTTGGTTCTCAGAATCCTTGTTTCTGTTGTTTCTATGCTGCTCACAGAAAAATGCATTTCCTGACTACAGCTTGAGAAAGGTGAAGATGAAGATACCTATTGGAGTTTTTGTGTATTTGTATAGCCTTTATCATTCCACAAGACCATGTGTATACTTCATGCCAAGAATAATAGGTCCATGCTTCTTGACTTCATCTTCACAAGCCTTTACGTATTTGGGACCTCATTGGCATGTTGGGGATTGAACTGTGTGAGTTTTATACAGATGAAAGTTGTGAGGGTGGCACAAACAGTGCTAGAATACAATGCTAACACGTTGATGTGTTAGAGCAGGGGTCCTGAAGCTACGACTTGCTGGTATTTACAGACCCCACACACACACCCCACCGGGGGTTGGGGGGGAAACCAAGCAGCCACTTCCTGCCACTTAATCCACTCGCAGGCCTCCACCGCCCCCAGCACCCACTGGGACTGACCTGGAACCAAACTATAGTCTGGCCCCAGACACTACGGGGCTGGAACCAAACTCTAGTCCGGCTCCCGACAAACTATAGTCTGGCCCCCAACAGTGTCTGAGAGACAGTGAACCGGCCCCCTGTTTAAAAAGTTTGAGGACTCCTGTGTTAGAGGGTTGTCAGGGTTTGGACAGAATTGAGCAGTCTGAAATAAGGAGAGCAGGAAGGGTAACATTAGGTCATTCAGATAAGGAAGCGCAGATGCAGGGAAAATAACCTGGAGAAGGCTGGCAGAGAAGCTGCAAAGTTAGCTGCTATCTGCAAAGTTAGCTATAGTTAGCTGTGCAAGGGAGATTTAGGGGGGGGCAATCAGTCAGATCTGCCTCTATGCGTGTGCACAGCCCATATTCTGCTATGTAACCTATCAGAATTATACACGTTGTATTAGCCACTTGTAGCTTCAATAAATGGTATTGACTTTATGCATCACATTGATGTAAGACTCATTGTATCGTGGATGTGGTCTATCTGGACTTCAGCAAGGCCTTTGACACTGTCCCCCACAGCAAACTGCTGGCTAAGCTGTCAGCCCACGGCTTGGATGGCAACACTGTGCTGGGTGAGGAACTGGCTGGAGGGCCGAGCCCAGAGAGTGGTGGTGAATGGTGCCACATCCAGCTGGCGGCCAGTCACTAGTGGTGTCCCTCAGGGATCAGTGCTGGGCCCCATCCTCTTTAACATCTTCATAGATGATCTGGATGAGGGCATTGAGTCAGTCATCAGCAAGTTTGCAGATGACACCAAGCTGGGGGCTGATGTGGCTGGGTTGGAGGGCAGAAGGGCTCTGCAGCGGGACCTTGACCGCCTGGACAGATGGGCAGAGTCCAATGGGATGGCATTCAATGGCTCCAAGTGCAGGGTGCTGCACTTTGGCCACAACAACCCCATGCAGAGATACAGGCTGGGGTCGGAGTGGCTGGAGAGCAGCCAGACAGAGAGGGATCTGGGGGTGCTGATTGATACCCGCCTGAACATGAGCCAGCAGTGTGCCCAGGTGGCCAAGAGAGCCAATGGCATCCTGGCCTGCATCAGGAATGGTGTGGCCAGCAGGAGCAGGGAGGTCATTCTGCCCCTGTACTCTGCACTGGTTAGACCACACCTTGAGTACTGTGTCCAGTTCTGGGCCCCCCAGTTTAAGAGGGACATTGAGATGCTTGAACGTGTCCAGAGAAGGGCAACGAGGCTGGTGAGAGGCCTCGAGCACAGCCCTACGAGGAGAGGCTGAGGGAGCTGGGATTGTTTAGCCTGGAGAAGAGGAGGCTCAGGGGAGACCTTATTGCTGTCTACAACTACCTGAGGGGTGGTTGTAGCCAGGAGGAGGTTGCTCTCTTCTCTCAGGCAGCCAGCATCAGGACAAGAGGACACAGCCTCAACCTGCACCAGGGGAAATTTAGGCTTGAGGTGAGGAGAAAGTTCTTCACTGAGAGAGTCATTGGCTACTGGAATGGGCTGCCCAGGGAGGTGGTGGAGTCGCCGTCCCTGGAGCTGTTCAAGGCAGGATTGGACGTGGCACTTGGTGCCATGGTCTAGCCTTGAGCTCTGTGGTAACAGGTTGGACTTGATGATCTGTGAGGTCTCTTCCAACCTTGGTGATACTGTGATACTGTGATACTCTGATCCCTGCATGGATTTGAGGAACACACAGCAGAGGGTTGCATTAGTTACCCCTCAGCTATAAGTATTCCAAAAGGCAGTTTCCTGGCTTGTCTCCAGTGGTCTTGTGTGCCCCATAGTTAGCAGAAACAAGACCATGACAACATCTACATAGAAATCCTCAAAATGCCAATAATAAATGTTAACTTAGAAGCCTAATTGCTTGGTTTTGAAAGCATTTAGAAGGCAGCCCACAGAAAGGACTCATCCAACTGAGCTAGAATTGTTTGCCCAAATAACAGTGATAGATGCTTGAGGGCTCACAGAATAGCCTCTAATTGCAACAGTTTACAGATGTTAGGGAATGGTGTAATGCCTGGACTTTTAGAAATCGCTGTTTAAGGTATTTCTGTATTTGAGTCATTTGCATGTCAAAGATCACATTAAAGAGCATGTGAGAAATGCTCAAGTTGGAGCAGGTCCAGTACCATCCCTAACACACGGTTATGGAGGAAGGCAGTGGCAACAGAATGGGGCAAAGATATGTGCGGAATAATAGACTTGCTAAAACTGGTGGTGGCTGAGTGGTGAAACTAAATGCAAGAGAGAAAAGAAAGATGCTCAGACAAGTTGTCATCGTTTGAGCAATACCTTTCCTTATGTGTTAAGTTCGTGATTCATAGCCTTGGCTCATCTAATAAGCCCCACCAGCACTGTATCAGTATACTGTGCCCAAAGAAAGAAACTTGTAAAGTTGTTCAGTGCTTTAAAGCCATGTTCTTAGGTAGACTTTTTCCCAGTACAAAACCGTAATGAAATGGCACCTTTTTGTTCTCTTACTTCTGTGTCTCTTTCTTTTCTTTGTCCTTTGCCCCCTCTCTTTCTATCTAAGGGTCTCTGTTAGACAAAAAGAGTATTTTTCTAACATTTCTCCAGGTGACTGATAGGGAGAGGTGAAGAATCTTTTCTTTTTTTTTCCCCCCACTTCAGGTCTCAATTATTCAGCATGCTTTGAAGAATCGTGTAGCTTAACTGCAGGAATGGCCTGATTTCTTCTGGTGAAAATACCTTCCAGTCATCTTTTCCAAACTGTTCAGCTTGGAGCAGTGAAGTCTTTATTTTGGGGGAAGAAAAGGGAGTATAGAATTGTTTTGGGGGTTTAAGGAACAAAGATCAGGATACTTAGGAGAAAACCAAAAGCTAAAGGAAGCTGCTGCCATCTAGAGTCGAGACTTAATGTTTGATTGTATTTCCAAAGTGGCATTCACTGTTGTGTATGTGAAAACAATAGAATCTTAGAATCATAGAATCAGTCAGGTTGGAAGAGGCTTCCAAGCTCATCCAGTCCAACCTAGCACCCAGCCCTGTCCAGTCAACTAGACCGTGGCACTAAGTGCCTCATCCAGGCTTTTTTTGAACACCTCCAGGGTTAATGCCTAAAGATTCTTAAGTTGCATACAGCTCACAGAAACCAGAAACTAAGGCCTCATGCATTCTTTTGGAAACCTGCTATGCCCAACATAGCAGGCATAGAAGGACAGCGACTCCACCACCTCCCTGGGCAGCCCATTCCAATGCCAATCACTCTCGCTGGCAACAACTTCCTCCTAACATCCAGCCTAGACCTTCCCCACAACTTGTGGCTGTGTCCTCTTGTTCTGTTGCTGGGTGCCTATAGTAGATGAAAACATCTCAGAGTGGTAGAATTACTTTCTTTGCTTTTCATTTCAGTGGGAATAGTAGCAACAGCTGGAAGTATTTTTGATTTTTAGTAAGTACTTTGGGTCCTTTTTCGTCTAGAGGTAGTCTGGGTATAATGTGTGTAACTCTGTACTGGGGATTTTACACTCAGAACAGGTGGAAGTGTACAGGGAAGATTCAATGCAGAGCTGATTGGAGTAAGGGCAACAAAGCTGGTGAGAGGCCTGGTGCACAGCCTTAAACACCTCCAGGCATGGGGCCTCAACCACCTCCCTGGGCAACTCATTCCAGGCTCTCACCACTCTCATGCTGAACAACTTCCTCCTCACATCCACTCTGAACCTACCCATCTCCAGCTTTGCTCCATTCCCCTTAGTTCTGTCACTCCCTGATATCCTGAAAAGTCCTTCCCCAGCCTTTTTGTAGGCCCCCTTCAGATACTGAAAGAACACAAGAAGGTCCCCTTGGTGGGTTGCAGGTAGGGCAGGGGAACAAGGATAACCATCAGGTGGAACAGAGCAAGACTGGACTCCGCATGATACACACAAGCTCACAATATCATTCTCTAGTATTTTATGGTGGCTGTGCTTTCAGAATGGATACTTACTGCCGTTACAGTATACTTAATGTCTTTGCATCACTGGCACATCCTAGTTCCAGAGCCTGGATACAGCTGTTAATTAGCAAAATCATTTAAAGTTTACATATTTCCATTCTCTGTATAGAAGACAATGTTTCAATTACCTTCCTTTCCACTTGCATAATTTGACAGTATTTTCATTTTCAGTTACTCAGATTTTGATCTTTTTGGTTTAGTTAATTAAATGTATAAACACACTTTCGTGTTTTGGAACCACATTTTAGAGAGAGATTTGTGTCTATACATTCAGCACTTTCTAATTTAAAATTAGAAAGTGGTCTTTGTCCTTTCCTGTGGCTTTCATATCTTTTCTCTGACCTCCAAAGAGAAAGGAGTCGGATTCTGGTTTTATGGAAGTTCAGCTTAGGATGAAACATTTTGCACGCTTTGATAAATCCGTTCAGCCCCTTTTTAAAAAGAAGGCTGCCAAAAGGCACTTTATGGTTTTACTCTTCTGTTTTGTTCTCCTTTCTTTGAATTAGCCTATTCTGAGTCCTGAAAATAACTTCACAGATGATAGTAGTTTTGTCTCCTTCCATTTTCTCCCAGTATGCTCTTGTCTTGTTATTGCAGCCTAGGCACAACTATTAAGAAGTTAAATGCAGAAAGTATGTGAACTCTTTTCCTTCATCTCCTTTGAACTACTTGATCTCTGTATTTAATTTGAGGTCTAAAATGTAGCCCTGGCACTGTATCTTTTGCTTTACCTTGCAAAATTCTCCACAGCTCTGAAAGGAGAATGAGAGTTATGGCAGATTACTCCTACTGGTTTTCTTTGTAGTTGCTGCAATTAAGAAGATTCACCAAAGAAAAAAAAAACAAACCAACTTTTTGAGGGTTTTGAAGAGGATTAACATTCTCTGCTTGCTGTTCTAACACGATTACCTCCTCACATCTCCTTTACTGGTTTAATAGAGTTTTAAACTAACATAATATTTCTGTTTACTTTCTTATTTGGGCATAACCATGTCTAAATTTATAAGCAGGAGCTGTGTTTAAGGCAAACTAGATTAGTTTGTTTGTATTGTCTGGCAGATTGAGCATTTAGTTGTTAAAAAATTGCTTGCATTCTTCAGGGCAGAGTTTTACATGAAGAAAATGTGGAGGGGAAGAATGTTCTGCGCAGGAGGGATTTACCTGGTGTTTAGATTTTTGCCTATTTTCTCCATTCTCCATGCCAGCAATTCCACCCACCCCTATTTACAACAGCTTCTCGTACATGGCATCCACACAGTAAAACCTCCTTAGATTGCACATACAGCATGTGGTTCTCATCCTGCAAATGCCACTGTCGTGCTTCTTCATTGAAAATGTAACATTCTTTCAGGGAACTGTGCTGCATTCAGTACTGTTACAGGTTTAGGACTAATGCGTTACTCTAAATAAAACTTTTCCAGAGAATTTGAGAGTCCAGGGAGCTGGACATGCCAAGGGAGCTGTACAGGACATTGCATGTATTATGGCTTGTTCTTTCTTCTTCTTTCCCCCCTTTTCTCCTTCTGCACTTTCCTTGCTTTCTTCTCGCCTTGTTTGGGTTATGGTAAGAACAGTGGTGGGAACAGGAAGAGATAGTATTTGTTAGCTGTGCAGCAGCCACTAGGCTTTGTCCAGAGGGTCTGGGCTACTGTTGGGTTTTATGTATGTATGTATGTGTGTATATATATATATATATATATATGTAGCTCATAGAATCATGGAATCATAGAATCAACCAGGTTGGAAGAGACCTCCAACCTCATCCAGTCCAATCTATCACCAAGCCCTGTCCACTCACTTAGACCATGGCACTAAGTGCCTCATCCAGGCTTTGCTTGAACACCTCCAGGTACAGTGACTCCACCACCTCCCTGTGTAGCCCATTCCAATGCCAGTCACTCTCTCTGGCAACAACTTCCTCCTAACATCCAGCCTAGACCTTCCCTGGCACAACTTGAGACTGTGTCCCCTTGTTCTGTTGCTGGTTGCCTGGCAAAAGAGACCAACCCCACATGACTACAGCCTCCCTTCAGGTAGTTGTAGACAGCAGTGAGGCCTGCCCTGAGCCTCCTCCTCTCCAGGCTACACACCCCCAGCTCCCTCAGCCTCTCCTCACAGGGCTGTGTTCCAGGCCCCTCACCAGCCTTGCTGCCCTTCTGTACACATTCTCGTACCTCAACATCTCTCTTGAATTGAGGAGCCCAGAACTGGACACAGCACTCAAGGTGTGACCTGACCAGTGCTGAGCACAGGGGAAGAATAACCTCCCTTGTCCTACTGACCACACTCTTCCTGATCCAGGCCAGGATGCCATTGGCTCTTTTGGCCACCTGGGCACACTGCTGGCTCATCTTCAGCTACTATCTACCAGCACCCCCAGGTCCCTTTCTTCCCGGCTGCTCTCCAGCCACCCTGTGCCCAGCCGGTGCTGCTGCTTGGGATTGTTGTAGCCAAAGTGTAGAACCCTGCATTTGGCCTTGTTAAATTTCATCCTTATATATTTATTACCTTTTATATTTAGTTTACTTTTGTATTTAAATTGTGTTACGTATTTTTTTAATATTATGTTCATTTAATTTCCAAATTCTGTGCAGTTGTGGTTATTTACTCCTATGGGGGTAAATCCCAGATTCTGTGTGGTGCAAAACCACCACAAGTACACTTAGAAATATGAACAAGACCTGAGAGGAGCTGTGAACAGCTTCGATTGCTGGAGGGGAGAGCCAAAAGGACAGAGTGAATATGTATAGCTTGGCTAAACAGCAGTTCAGGGGAGTACAGGATCACTTTTAAGGCCAGGCTGGATGAGGCTGTGGCCAGGCTGATCTAGGGTAGGATGTCCCTGCCCATGGCAGAGGGAGTTGGAACTAGATGATCCTTGTGATCGCTCCCAACCCTGACTGATTCTATGCTTCAATACCTTGAAAATGTAAAAGAGAGAAGATAGAACAAGAAAGAATCAATTAAAAGTGTATATTAAAGTATTGGGTAAAAGCAGCAGCAACAGATTAATTAAATCTATTTAACACTCAGTTTAAGATCTTTGTGCCAGTACTTTTCTTTTGCGTCACAATGTATGGTGGAAAAAAACCTTTAGAATATTTAAGTGGAGCTGCTTCCTTGGATGGTTTATACTGCCTCCCCATTTCTCCTGTCAACATGTCTGTAGGAACTTTCTTATTACTGTTGATGTCCCCATGTAGTTGCCTCCACGAGACAAGATGAGGTGTCAGGTGAAGCATCTGTAATTCAAAATTCTGCTACACTGCACTTTGTGTCCCATGCTGTGTGCATGCTTCCTTGTACTTGGATCACGTTCTTCCATATTTCTCTATCAGTTGTCACACTGTTAATTGTAGGCCTAAATCCAGGCTGAGTTGCAAAGGCAGTAGGGAGAGACGGGTGAAATTACATCTCCGTGTAAATCAGTAGGAAGTTTCTAGCCAGTGTGACCACAATTTCCCCCCAGGTCAGTGATGTATTAATTGAGCTATCTTGTAAGTTGGCTTTTCTGCATTGCATAATTAAAGCCATTAGAGATTTTACTGTTTAAAAGAATTGTTTCCTTTTCTCCAGATACTTACTGAACAGATCTTTGCCAAGATGTCCCACTAGATTTTAGTTAGCTCAGGTTAAAAAATACTTCTATTAGCATGTCTCCATTTAAATAGACACTACTGTCCTTGAAATGTCAAATGTAATATGACATGTCAATTACTGTACGTCAAGCACATGGTGTATATTCAGCCCCTGTTGATGGAGATGAGGTTTGACGTGTACTTGACGTATTCTAATGGTGCTTCTTCAGTTCAGTGAATGCCTTGAAAACAACATTGAACGGCACATAAATCACAGCACCACCACCTTTTGCAGGGACATTTGCCAAAACGTGAAGCAGGCAGCTTTGTGTTCTGCGATCATTTGGTCAATAAAGGCTCTCTTGTCCCAGAACTGGGAGCCTGCAGTAACTGGCAGGTTTGCCAGCGTAGCGGCAGCAGCAGCCTGATCACAAACTTGCTTTACTCAGTGTTTTTTCTAAATCTTTACTTTAGAAAAAGAAAACATAACATTTTATTCGGAGGCCATTTGAAAGTTTTATGCCAGGATTTGGCCTGCATTCTGTCAGGCAATGTGCATGTGGCAGGAAATAACGAGGTCTGACCATAGACCTCATCACGATGTAGCGTGAGTAAATATACCTTCCTAAGTGTATTCATCTAAAATACACACCTACAGTAAGGATTCAAGCAGCAAGTAGCATTTGCTGACTGTTAGCAGAGCCGGAAGGGGGGAGAAATTATGGTTTTATCCTCTATAGTGTGTACTTTCAGAATTTCTTAGTTGTGTCTAGTGCTGACATTTATGCTGCTGCCTGGAAAATGTCTGTGTTCACACAAGTGTGAGTCAGCCACTTCCCAAAAAAAGCGTGGAATTGTTTTGATTGAGAGACAGACCTCTAAGATCATCACAAGTCCAACCTTTGACCTAACACCAACATGGCCATTAAACCATGTCCTGAAGAGCCATACCTACAGGTTTTTTGAGCACCTCCAGTGTGTCCACCCCCCTGGGCAGCCTACTCCAATGCCTGACCATTCTTTCAGTAAAGAAGTTTTTCCTAATGTCCAAGCTAAACATCCCCTGGTGCAGTTTGAGGCCATTTCCTCTCACTGCATCACTCGGTACTAGGGAGGAAAGACGAAGACCCACCACACTGCAGCCTCCTTTGAGATAATTGTAAAGAGCAGCGAGGTCTGCCCTCAGCCTCCTCTTCTCCAGACTAAATAACCCCAGTTCCCTCAGTTCCTTCTTGTAAGACTTGTTCTCTAGACCTTCCACCAGCTTCATTGCCCTTTTGTGGACACACTCCAGCAACAAGATGTCTTTGTAGTGAGGGGCCCAAAGCTTATCACAGTGCTCAAAGCATGGGCTCACCAGTGCCAAGTACAGGGGTACAATCACTTCCCTACTCCATCTGGCCATGGTATTCCTCATACAGGCCAGGATGCTGTTGGCCTTCTCTTGGCCACCTTACCACATTCAGCCAGCTGTCAGCCAGCACCCCCAGGTTCTTTTTTGTTGGACAGCTTTCCAGCCACTATAACCCCAAGCCTGTGGTGTTACTTGAGGTTGTTGTGACCCAAATGCAGGACCTGGGAATTGGCCTTGTTAAACCTCATACAACTGACCTCGACCCATTGATCCAGCCTGCTCAGATCCCTCTGCAGAGCCTTCCTCCGCAGATCTTAATACTCCTCCCCAGTTTGATGTCATCTGCAAACTTAATTGAGGGAACACTCAGTCCCCTCATACATATCATCAGTAACGATACTAAACAAGACTGGACCCAAAAATGAGTCCTGGGTAACACCGTTAGTGACTGGCTGACAATTGAATTTAGTGCCATTCATCACCACTCTGGGCAAAGAGATGGCCCAGCCATCCAGACATTTTTTAACCCAGTAAAGTGTCTGCCTAAGGTGGTGGGAGTTTGAGGGAGAAAAGAAGGAAGAAGGGTAGTATCATGACACTTAACAAATCAGGAACCAAACCAAAAGGGCCAGACAAAAGAATACCCAGAAAATGAGTTGCGGCATTCTGGAGACCCAAGCCACGTATTGATCTTTGCTACTGGTTGAATATGGATTGGTTTGAGGAGAAGCTATACATTTAATTTGAGTATATTTTCAAATTATATTGTTGAGTCAGATGGGCTCTGAAGGAATGTTGGACTTCGTAACAAAGTTGTCCTCCAAAACAGCTTCTAAATCCAGTGTCTTCAGATGAGTATAGTTAGCCTTCAGCCATTCAGAAAATCAAGCTCAGTCAGACCCCATCCACCTAAACCATGTCTCTGCTCTTTGAACTAGAGAAACTAAAATTAAGGCTACCTGACACAAAAAAAAAAAAAAAAAAAAAAAAAAAAGATTAATAATTGCTCTCCTTTTTTTGTTGCAGAAATAAGATTTGCCACCTTGGTGTTCAACAGAGGGCAGTGCAATGTGCACTGCTGCTTTGACTGATACTCTGTAATTTTGCATATCATCTCCCTACCTGCATTACTTTTTATGGAGGATGTTTGCCAGACTTTTAGCATGGAAAGATGCAAAAACCCTGAAGGGAGGCTGTAACCAGGTGAGGATTGGTCTCTTGTCCCAGGCAACCAGCAACGGAACAAGGGGACACAGTCTCAAGTTGCGGTGGGGGAGGTCTAGGCTGGATGTTAGGAGGAAGTTGTTGCCAGAGAGAGTGATTGGCATTGGAATGGGCTGCCCAGGGAGGTGGTGGAGTCACTGTACCTGGAGGTTTTCAAGCAAAGCCTGGCTGAGGTACTTAGTGCCATGGTCTGGTTGATTGGATAGGGCTGGGTGCTAGGTTGGACTGGATGATCTTGGAGGTCTCTTCCAACCTGGTTGATTTTATGACTCTATGAAAAGGCCACTGGCTGCTGAACATGTTTTGAAAATATCTATAGTTTACTGGACACAAAACACATAGGAACGCTGACACCCCATTTTTATAGGAAAGAACAAAACAAGAGAGAGAAAGGCCAGCAAACATGGCCTTTTAGTGCTACCTCAAAAGAATACACTGGCAGAAGCACTACTTTTTTATTCTCTGCCTTCTGCAGGGTGAGCAATGGAGTGGATATCCCTGTCCACATCCTTCATCCACCCCTTGTACAGCAGGAGAGAGATTTTTGTTGTGCCACAAGATGCTTATCATCACATGTAACATTTTTATTGTTAAAAAAATCCATTGTATCAGTGTTCAAGCCTTCTCTGCCTCAAGTTTTTCAAGGCAAGATTGGACATGGCACTTGGTGCCATGGTCTAGCCTTGAGCTCTGTGGTGAAGGGTTGGACTTGATGATCTGTGAGGTCTCTTCCAACCCTGATGATACTATGATACTATGAAGTTTTGTAACAAGTTTGGTTATGTTTGAGTGGCCAAATAGGAAACTTAAATAGAAAATGGAGTTTGTGGTTGCTCTTCAGTTAATACGTAATTCCTGATGGACCTCCACTTACCCAGGCAGAGGGGGAAGAGGTGGTCTTGGAAATGGCGATTTCCAAAGAAGTTTCAGGAGTGTAGTTGAGTGGATTGATTTCCTACAGCAGTACTTCTTAAAGAAGTGGATACAGAAGCATCCAGTCAGATATCGTGGATCCAAGTAGTGATCTTGTGCCAAAATCTCAAGTTTTGCTGAAGGAGGTCTAGGCTGGATGTTAGGAGGAAGTTGTTGCCAAGAGAGCGATTGGCATTGGAATGTGCTTCCTAGGGAGGTGGTGGAGTTGCCTTCCCTGGAGGTGTTCAGGAAAAGCCTGGATGGGGCACTTAGTTCCATGATCTAGTTGATTGGACAGGGCTGGGTGCTAGGTTGGATTGGATGATCTTGAAGGTCTCTTCCAACCTGCTTGATTCTACAATTGTATGAAAGTCGGTTTCAGTTTTGCAATGACAGTCGTCTTCCCTCCATCCCTCCTCACCTGTAAGAAGGTGTCAGCAGGGATGCCTGCCCACTACAGTGAGCAGCTGCACAGAGCATGTTGTACATGAAATGCCATTTCCATGGTCAGAGATCTAAGCTTGTCTTTCTCAGGGTAGTTGGAGCTGATGGTCATGGCTGTCTGGTCTGATCTTGTGCCAAATGCTCCTCTGATGTCTCCCTCCACCTGCCTACCAGTGTTTGTTACTGACTGTAGTTACAGTGATATCATTCTGGCATGCTGGGAAATTTGGATTTGGTTTAGTGGGTTTTTTTTTCTGTATCTCTTCCAAACAAAAAATTGTGGCTGCAGAATGTTTTGATAATTACTCTTTTTTACTGCATGCAAAAGCTCCAAATGTTTTAAGAAATTACGGGGAGGGGTGTGAGGGTTGGTTCATAGATCTTTAAAGTTCTGGTAGGTTCCATCCCATTTAACTAAACAAAACAAAACAGCATATGTGCAGGGTTGAGTTTTGCTTGATTTTAACAGACTCTGATTTCTTCAGTAGAAGCTTGAGTGTAAGCATGCCGATTGCTCTTAATTACTGTATTGGCAGTACTAGTTGGTGCTTTATTTCATGACTGAGACTGTAAGATCTCAGATAGTAAACAAGCAAAGATTTTAATAGATTAAGAAGAGAAGCAAAGCCAGAGGGTGTTGAAGATTTTTTTCCCAAAGAGTAAATTTAAAACATACAACTGAAGAAAGTCTGATGTTAATTTATGTTATTGATCCAGACATCCTGTTGGTGAAGGTTTGAAAGGCTGATGATTTCAGGAAAACAGTAGGAATTCCAGAGATTAACTGGATCCTGGGTCAGCATAGCTGGATTTGGATTTGGATTTGCAGGAAACCAAGGGACAAACCAAGCAACCACTGGGTCTTAAACCACTGCTCCTGACCACGCATTTAAGATGCTTGAAATTCAGAGCACTCTCTTCTCACCACTCAATTCTATTGACCTGCCTTCGGGACTTAAAAACTACACTTGGCAGAGCACTAATGAGCAACATGCATAAATTAGCAAGGTGAGCAGAGTGGCCTGTTATTATCATCCCTTGGTTCTCGGCGTTCTAGGAGACACAGTCAGGAGGGATGTGCTGGCTTCAGAGAGAGCAGCTCTGGACAGATACACTTCTTTGCAAGGTTCTTTTGTAATGTGAGTGTGCTTCCAAGTGTGAAAATAAATTATAGTGGCAGTAGTGTAAAAGATAAATACAGCAAGTAGTATCAAGGCCATAGAAATACTCTTTAGCACTGAACAGGACAGCGAGTCTCATGCAGATGAAGGATATCTGATACACATTTCTAAGACAGCTGAAAGAAATACCACTGGTGTCTGGGTGATGTTTCTGCGTAGATGGAAACCAAGTTCCCTCCTTCCTGAGACATTTTCAAATCAATGGAGAAAGTCTGCTAATCTGAAAATGGTGGCTGTTGAGCCCCTGTATGAAAAAGTGTCCATTTAACTGCAATACTGTAAAGAATTATCTCTCTTTATTTGGCAACATTCATTCTAAATCTTTATCTAAATCATTCTTGTGGGATTGAGCTAAACAACATTGATTTCATAAAGCCTGCAAACATACTGTTTTTTCCTGGGAGGGGCTGGGTCAGAAAACTGACAGTCGTAAAACTTATTCAACTAAATATGTTTTTATTCTCTTCTGAAGAAAAAAGTCCAGTGTCTGTTGGAAATAGCAGAATAATTTCCATCAAATAATGGAATACTTGATGCCCCAAAGGGAGGTGTATGCCTTTAAGCTAGCAGAGAACACGTTATTTTGTTACCTTCCAGAAAACCTGAAAATGCAACTTGATTTTAATATTACCCAATTTAAATCCTCACATGAGAGCTTTCCTATAAAACCACATACAAATTTATATTTAATGTAACTAGCCAAGTCCTTGGTCCATTTTTTTCCTTAGTGTTTGTAGGGTGAAGTCTTGGCCCTCCATTTTGATGGCAAAAAATCGTTATGATTTTGTTCTTGCCTTTCTAAAGCAGATTATTGTCATCCTAAAGGCATCTGTAGTATTTCATGACTGTGGAATAGCCACAGTGAGGATCACCTCATTGTTCCAAGGGGAGAAGCCTGAAAGCAAGCCCACACAGCTACCTTGTCCTGTGATACCCAGAGGAGTAGAGCTGCTTGGTTGTGGAAATGCAGTGTGAGAAGGAATAATAACAAGCAGACTGAGCATTTCAACCTTAGTTCCCACAGCTTCAGGATTCCTCCCCATGGGGGAGAAGAGATAGTGGACATCTGGTTAATGAGAAAAACAAGGCATGATGTATGTAAACGACTGGGTTGTGCTTGCCTAGATTATGCTAATGTGTAGGTGTGTGCTCTATGCTCAAGTCTATATAAACAGAGTCAGAACAACCAATAAAGGTCTCTGGTGAGATTCACATTGAATCGTGTGGAGTCCATGTGGCATCGCTCTGATCATATTGTCTGTGTAGCTTTGTCCATTGATCTCCCGCAACACTTGGTCACCAGCCTGGACAATGCTCTTGAAAAGGTGTCATGGGGTGTTTATAATGAAGAATAGAGACTTTGCACTAAGAGTGCAAATGGAGCCATTTCTGACGTGACAAACAGATTTGTTACAAATGGATTTCTTTAGATTCCTTAGTACAAAACATACCTTACAGCCATGTGCAGTCTGCTTACAGAATTAGCTTTGCTCTTAATCAAACCTTGCCCTGCCCATGAGCACTTAAGATCGTAAATGTAGTGCTGCTTTAGTGAGAAAGTGTTAAGAGAACCAATTCATGAAAACTGCAGTACTCTGATTTCCTTGTTCTCTTGGTCAAGCTTATGTCTAACTCCACTGAAGGCAATGGCAGCTTTGCCAAAGTTTTCCAAGGCCTGCATCCAAGCTCAGTCTCTGTCTAAATGCTCAACTGGTATAATGATAAATAAGAAACTGTTGAAATTTGCCTTTTTGCTACGTCAGGCATTGGAATGGGCTGTCCAGGGAGGTGGCTAATACCCACTCTGGATGTGTTTGAAAGTTGTTTGGATGTGGTGCTTGGGAATGTGGTTTAAGGGTGGACTTTGTAGAGTGGGGATAACAGTTGGACTTGGTGATCCTGGGGGTCTTTTCCAACCAGAATGTTTCTGTGATTTCTGTGATTGAAGTGTGTGCTCTGTTGCCTATTTGATGACAAGACATAGTGGAGAAATCAAATGGAAAGAGAAGTGGAAAGACTCTACCTAACTGCAGTTATTCAGAGTCGAGATTGAGTATTTGTTGGATGGAAATCAGGTTGATTTCAGTGATAGAGAAAAGAAAGGAAGTGGTTGCCCTTATGGCCCAATGAATCTGTGCAAGGCAAGTCAAAAGATGCAATAACTCTTCTGGCTCACAGATGGTAGTTCTGGGTTCCATTCCCAGAAGTTATGTCACTGAGACATTCCCTACAACATTCAGAGATGCTTTGTATCCAAGTGTGCAGATTAAGCCACTAAAAATCTTTTGGATACTAGCAAGAATGGTGAAACTGCAACTCCATAAATTCTACCCTATGCAGAGGTCTTACTAAGTGACAGAACATGGCCGTGTGATTCTCTAAAGAGGTGGTAGCAAGTCTGAGGGAAGAGGGATAGAAAATAAAGGGAAAGGAAGCTGAGTAGCTGGACCTAGTGGAGTCCAGAACATTGACTGGTTTTGAGACAAGACCACTTCTGGTAAATCACAGACACAGGGAGAAGCAGAATCATAGAAGCAGAGGAGCTTCTTCATGTCTTAGTAGTGTATTAGTACTCTGTTCCTGGCTTTGGACCTCACTGTAATTAAGTTTGTTTTCAAAACACAAAACAACAAAAAAAAAGTGTTGCAAGACTCTGATATGAGTCATACAATCAGCCAGGTTGGAAGAGACCTCCAAGATCATCCAGTCCAACCTAGCACCCAGCCCTAGCCAGTCAACTAGACCATGGCACTAAGTGCCTCAGCCAGCCTTTGCTTGAACACCTCCAGGGACGGCGACTCCTCCACCTCCCTGGGCAGCTCCAGCACACTTGTGTCCCCTTGTCCTGTTGCTGGTTGCCTGGCAGAAAAGACCAACCCCCACCTGGCTACAGCCTCTCTTCAGGGAGTTGTAGACAGCAATGAGATCACACCTGAGCCTCCTCTTCTGCAGGCTGCACACCCCCAGCTACCTCAGCCTCTCCTCACAGGGCTGTGCTCCAGGCGCCTCACCAGTTTCATCGCCCTTCTCTGGACATGCTCCAGTAACTCAACATCTCTCTTGAATTGAGGAGCCCAGAACTGGACACGGCGCTCAAGGTGTGTCCCGACCAGTGTTGAGGTCTACAAAAAAGATGGGGAGGGACTTTTTAGTCTGTCAGGGAGTGACCAGACTAGGGAAAATAGAGCAAAGCTGGAGGTGGGCAAGTTCGGAGTGGAAGTGAGGAGGAAGTTGTTCAGTATGAGAGTGGTGAGAGCCTGGAATGGGTTGCCCAGGGAGGTGTTTGAGGCCCCATCTCTGGAGGTGTTTAAGGCCAGGCTGGATGAGGCTCTAATCAGGCTGCTCTAAGGTAGTGTCCCTGCCCATGGCAGGGCGGTTGGAACTAGGTGATCCTTGTGTTCCCTTCCAACCCTGACTGATTCTATGTTCTATGAGTACAGGGGCAGAATAACCTCCCTTGTCCTACTGGCCACACTGTTCCTGATCCAGGCCAGGGTGCCATTGGCTTTCTTGGCCACCTGGGCACACTCCGTCAGTATGCATGACTGTAAGGCCAGGTACTAGTTAACATACTGAATGGATAAGATAACTTCTTGTGTAACCTAAAGATACGAGGATTCCTTGCTGTTAACACAATCCATGTGGCTTCTAAGGTATAATAATTCTGATTTATAGAATATTTCTCATGTGTTTTTATTAAAAAATCAATAGGAAAGGGTGCTCTGGAAGGAGAAGGGGGAAAAAGCCATAAATCTCCAACTTCATTGATAAGTGGTTTTGGAGGAAGAAACTTAGATCCTTGAAGTACTATCCTGCCCTCAGTAATGCTTTTGACACAAATGAATTGAATTATTTAGCCCCTGCTTCCCTGCCCAGATCAAATATGTACTATACTTACCTCTGCAACAGATGAATTCTTTGTAATATATATTCACAGACAGGAGCTTGTAGAGAGCTGTGAAGCATGCAAAACTAGGAATTTTGAGCTGACATTCTGTTCAAGATGGCAGGTGATCTTTACAAACACACACATATATATTCACACACATAGAATCACAGAATCATAGAATCATAGAATCAGTCAGGGTTGGAAGGGACCACAAGGATTATCAGAACTGAATTGGAGGTGCTCAGAGATCCAGTTTTCTGCTCTGTTTAGAAGAGGACAAAAAAGAAAGAACAAACTCAGTATTGATGCAGCCTCTGTCTGGAAGGAGCATTAAAATCATAGAATCAACCAGGTTGGAAGAGACCTCCAAGATCATCCAGTCCAACCTAGCACCCAGCCCTAGCCAATCAACTAGACCATGGCCTCAGCAGTCTCTTTGAACACCTCCAGAGATGGCGACTCCACCACCTCTCTGGGCAACCCATTCCAATGCCAGTCACTCTCTCTGGCAACAACTTCCTCCTAACATCCAGCCTAGACCTCCCCTGGCACAACTTGAGACTGTGTCCCCTTGTCCTGTTGTTGGTTGCCTGGCAGAAGAGACCAACCCCCACCTGGCTACAGCCTCCCTTCAGGGAGCTGTAGACAGCAATGAGATCACACCTGAGCCTCCTCTTCTGCAGGCTGCACACCCCCAGCTACCTCAGCCTCTCCTCACAGGACTTACGTTCCATGAGGACAGTTGTTAGGACAATGTTAGCACAGTTGGTGCATTTGTGAATGATCACTGCTGTTCTGCCAGCTCTGAAAGAGGAGATAAAATAAGATGTGCTTTCTCTACTAGTCCAGGTTCACCTCCCAGTCCTGAACTAGCACTCATCAAACACATTTGGCATACAGGATTTCAGAAACCATTCTTGATTTCAGGAAGACATACAATATTTTGTTTTCAGAACCAAAGAACGGACCTCTTCTCATGCTCTTTATTTCACCTTCAAGTTGGTTGTGAAGTTATATTTTCCCTACTGCTTGAGGTTTCCTTATTTTCACAGATTTCTACTTCAGCAGGAGAGCATTGTGCTAAAGCAAAGTAAGGTATTTTGGTTTGTTTGCTTGGTTTAAGAAAGAAATTCAAGCTTATCTTAGCTCATGATCTGCCCATTATCTTTCATTGTAGTGTGTAGGTAGGGTGTATTTATAAATATTTATGTAGGAGATACTTAGAAAAAAGGCATTAATTTAGAAACTCCCTTTAGAACGTGAGTGTGGCTGAGCACATTGCCTCAGAAATGCAGTTTTTACATCTTTGAATATCTTCAGGCTTCAACAGCACAAGGCCATGAGCAGTCTGATCTAGCTCTGAAGTTAGCCTTGCTGACCAGAAAGCTGGTCTCTTCTCAACTGAGTTTTATCAATTACTTTTAATTGCAGAGCAATTAAACTAATTAAATTTAGTTAATTAATTATAGTTAAATCGTTATATTTATT
>WAAF01014525.1:76612-159117 GCA_013400475.1 Tricholaema leucomelas | reverse complement strand
GCCAGCACCAGAACAAGAGGACACAGCCTCAAGCTATGCCAGGGGAAATTTAGGCTTGAGGTGAGGAGAAAGTTCTTCACTGAGAGAGTCATTGGACACTGGAATGGGCTGCCCGGGGAGGTGGTGAAGTTGCCGTCCCTGGAGCCGTTCAAGGCAGAATTGGACGTAGCACTTGGTGCCATGGTCTAGCCTTGAGCTCTGTGGTAACGGAATGGACTTGATGATCTATGAGGTCTCTTCCAGTCTTGGTGATACTGTGATACTGTGATCCAGTCTTTTCATGAACACATCAAGTCCAACCATCCTGCCAAAGCAGGATCACCTAGGGCAGGACACACAGAAACACATCTAGGAGGGTTTAATATTAATTATTATAATAAATAATTAAATTAAATTAATTAAAGATGTGCTCTATCATCCAGAGCAGTCTTTGTACTACATTCAGCCATCCTGACAAGCTGGAGTTGTCAATGATGCAGCCACAAATATCCCACATTTGTAATGTATTATGATGTTATGAAGGGGAAATTAATTAATGTGAGATGATATTTTTTCAAAAATTAATATTGTTTATTTGGATATTCAGAACCACTAATTTTAGTAATAATAATTGTTTCTTCACACAGTCATGGAAACCTTTTACAGATAATAACTAGCAAAATATATAAACATTAATTAAACTGGAAGAATAGATTCCTGCTGTCCAGTGCAGCTTGTGGTCAACATACGGCTTGCCCATTGGATGGACTCAAGGAGCTCTTTCTGCTTATGGCAAAAATCAATGGAGAATTACAAAGAGGCTTTTAAGCATTTACTCACAAATTATTATTACCCAACTCGTGGGTGTTAGCCACAGTACAGACAGTGCACAAATGCTTTCAAGGAACTCTGTCTTGTTGGCTGCTGAGACTTGATTCTTCCCAGCTTCTGGGGAAAGGAGGCAGACAATCTCTGACCTTGTCTCCTGGCTCCTCTGGACCATCTGTGTATCTCTAGGATTTCTAGTCTTAGCAGGAGACTTTCAGGTGCAGGCAGGATGTCTTGCCATGTGCAGTCTCAGCACAATGTCACACTGACCATGCAGGCCAGTCATGTGCAGGCATTTAGAGCCTGTTCCTGGTAAACTCACAACAGTGGAGTTTCCAGGCAAACAATAAGGCAGTAAGCAATGGCAGCAGGCAATGGCAGGCACGAATAGAACGGCAGAGCATGGCAGAGCATGGCAGAGCATGGCAGAGCACACTGAGTTAACCTGTGTATCTCTTTTTATCAATGTGGACTGAGATTAATTGCCCTCTGGACACAGAACAGCCAATCAGAATGGCTTTTAACCAAGCCTGACCATATTAGGTGAAGCCATAGCTTTGCTTTACCCAAATTTGGGAAGAGCATAGGCCTTGCATAAGGCAGGCACAAGCTAAGTGTGTGTACCTCGCTTACCACAGGACCAAGACAAGCCTGGGCAGGCCAGAGTCCTTAGACTTAGTGGATCCAGGTTCTTTTGTCTTCTTTCCCGCAGCTGCTTCTCCCCTTAACAGGAGGGGGAGCAGAAAAACATGCCTGGGTAAGCCAGGAGATGTATAAACCTATCAGGCCTACCATGACATAGGATAAAAAAATAATTTCTCCTAAACAGATTTAAACAACTGCCATCATTTGTTACCTCAAAGTCTATAGCAAAATCTAAGGATCTTGCCAAATGTGAGTCCATCTATGCGAACTGAGAGAAGTAAAGGGGGCATTAAAGAGGAATTACATTTTAAATGGATGAAAATATTTTTCTCTCTGTGTAAAACCTCATAGCCTTATTGTCAAAAGATTTTTAAAGTTTTACAGCTAGAAACAAGCTCTAGGTGTCCTGTCTTGTTAGGAGAAATGTGACATTTGTCTTTGGTTAGCAGCAGCCGAGTACATCTCTAGAGGTGTCAGTGGTCCAGCTCATGCCTGGCTATGGCTGGGCGTAATTGTTCAGAAATAAGTTTGTCTTTTCTTAGATGCTAGCCCGGGTTCTGGATCTTACATGCATGTGGGTGGTACAAGTTGTCACGTGGCCATGAACTTTCTCAAAACCAGGAATAAAGGCTGAGAGGGGACCTTATTGCCCTCTACAACTACCTAAAAGGAGGTTGTAGTGAGGCTGGAGCTGGTCTCTTCTCCCCAGTTACTAATGATAGGACAAGAGGAAGTGGCCTCAAATTGCGTCAGGGCAGGATTAGGTTGGCTGTTGGGAGGAAGTTCTTTCCTGAGTGGATGGTCAGGCACTAGAACAGGCTGCCCAGGGAGGTGGTGAGTCACCATCCCTGGAGGTGTTTAAAAGGAGAGCGGATGTGGGGCTTGAGGCTATGGTCTGGTGATGAAGGCTGCTGGGATGAAGGTTGGACTGGATGCTCCTGATGGTCCTTTCCAAGCATAGCGATTCATAGTAACTAGATGTTGTGCTGAGGGATTTGGTTGATTCAAGGCCTTGTCAGTGTGAAACTAATGATTGGACTCGATGAGCTTGAAGGACTTTTCCAATCTGAGAAATTCTGTGATTCTGTGATAAACATTTAAGTATGCAGGCAATGCTTGTGTACAAGACAGTTACCATGTTTCATTTTTCACACTATAACTCTCTAAAGTAAAACTTTCCTGTTCAATGATAAATGTAAAGTAGCTAAAAAGTTCTGGTGTGGTATTTTTTAGTGACATTTGAGAGTTCATCGTAGGCTTGCTTTACAAGTTTTCTCTATAAGAAGTGTGCTTTGCAGTTCCATGTCTCCAGTCATTACGTCCGGGGTGCATACTGGAATGTGTTGTAGGTACTTTCTGGTCCAGCTTCCTCTCTTTAGAAACTCAAAACAGAGGAATAGTGTGAAAGAGGGGAACATGATATGGATTCACGTCTCAGCCCAGTATGGAGCTGGGATACATCTCCAGGACACCATATGAGCACTACCTTATGAGCTGGAAAGTCCTCCCGAATCCATAGCACAGTTAGATTGAGTAGGATCAGGCAACTGTCTCATTCTCATGTCTCAGCCTAACACAGATGCTTATGGAGGGGATGGATAATTTTGGTAAGGTGTGTCATGGTTGCCATTAGGTAGACCTCAAAGATCTTTCCCTCTGCCAGAAGTTTGTTTCACATATAGTCATGCTTTCAGTTCCACCACAACCAGAGAGGTATTGAAGTGCACTTGAGTATTGCGAGCCAGCTAAACAGTTCAAGTAACTTTAGCTGGTCCTGATGGGAATAAATGCTTCAGATAAAGACATGGTCAGACATTTGCAGGGCATTTTGTTTGCTTCCCACCTAAGACACGGATGTAAGAGCATGGGAATGGCCGTATAGATAAAGACATGGTCAGACATTTGTAGGCATTTTGTTTGCTGCCCACTCAAGACAGGGAGGTAAGAGCATGGGAATGGCTATAAAGAGCTGAAGCAGAAGATATGCTTGTGCAGGGCTCTGCCTCTGGCAACAGCCAGAAGCGGACACCTAGGACAGATGACACCAGCGCAAATTTACCATGCTCCTGCTCCCATGTACCACCAGTGCAATTTCCTACCACCTCCAGCTGAGACACTTTCTGAAGCAAATGTACTCAAAGTGTGTCTTGTCTGTGTCTTGTTTACCCATCTGATTTTCCCATTAAATACATGTACTGTTTGTGTATGCTGACAAATTCCTCCATTCTTTCTTGACAAAAAGTATGATTTCCAGTATAACATCACCTTGAAGTGCACTGATTGAAGTAACTACTGCTAATAAAAGAGTACTACATATTTTCCTTTTATGATCGCCTTAAGAACTGCTTGATATGTTTTAATGTCTACCATTCCTAAGGCAGATGTTTGCCTTTCATAAAACATTAATTAGGATCTAAGAATCAAAGAGGAGAAAATATATATATATATATATGCATGTGCATCTGTTAGTGAGTGAGAGACTGCAGAAACTTTGTATTTAAAAGAAAAAAAGACAGTAAGTAAATATTTGAGAGGAAGACTTTATCAGGAGATTATAGTGATATTTAAGCATGCTAACCTGAAAGGAGGCTGTAGCCAGTGCGGTTGGGCTCTTCTGCCAGGCACCCAGCAACAGAATGAGGGGACACAGTCTCAAGCTGCCCTGGGAGAAGTCTAGGCTGGATGTTAGGAGAAAGTTCTTGCCAGAGAGAGTGAGTGGCATTGGAATGGGCTGCCCAGGGAGGTGGTGGAGTCGCCATCCCTGGAGGTGTTCAAAGCCTGGATGAGGCACGTAGTGCCATGGTCTGGTTGACTGGCCAGGGCTAGGTGCTAAGTTGGACTGGATGATCTTGGAGGTCTCTTCCAACTTGGTTGGTTCTATGATTCTATGATTTTGGCAACTCGCTATTAGGTGAAATTTTATGAACTGTAATAAAAAAGAATCCACAGCATATTTCCTGACATACTAATAGGTAGTGTTTATAGGGATGCTTTCACCAGTATCCCAAATGGAGAGGTAGCATTGTACAGACTGTCAGGAAATGAAATTATGTTATGTGAAAAGCTGCTACAAAAGAAAGTAGTTGAAAGCTGGAAACTGGGAAATGCAGTTCAATTCCCCTTTTCAAAATCCCACAGGATGCCCAAATAATGCCTTTTAACATCTAAATCTTGAAGGTCTTGACAGAAAAAGGGTAATTCATCTTAAGCAAGATTAACTCCCTGATTGAGTGCTCTTCACCACTCAGTTCAGCAGTGAGCCGCAGGAAACAGGCAGAGGTGTTGGGGACCATGGTGATCCCAGCTTCTGACTGTCCTTGCAAAGCAGCTGCTCTGTGAGCTGTGTGTGGTCGCCATTACCTCACTTCACTCAGAGAACGCCTGACACTACGTATTTTCAGCTAGAATAAAACAAACAGGCAAGCAAAACGTGAGCATGAGGGAAAAGCAGCCACTTCCTCATGGTCTGCTGATATTGCAGAGGGCAGAGGCAAAGCACCTGGAATGGGCTGTCCGGGGAAGTGGTGGAGTTGCCATCCATGAAAGTGTTCAACATAAGACTGGATGAGGCACTTAGTGCCGTGGTCTGGTTGATTGCATAGGGATGGGTGCTAGGTTGGACTGGATGAGCTTGGAGGTCTCTTCCAACCTGCTTGATTCTGTGATTCTATGACAGCAGCTGTGGGTTTGCCTGAGCACACTGCTCTGTTTTCAAAAGATTTTCAGAAACAACGCAGAAAGCTGCCAGATATTTCTGCAAAAAAACACAGAAAGAACAGCCAAAATGATCCATTCAGGAGTCCTTGTGTCTGTAAATGTGGAGTGGTCAAAACCTGCAGGCCAGGCTCCTGAATGTCAAACAGATGCTAGAGCTCCAGTGATTTCATTCAACCATTCGTTGCCCTCGGAATATTGACATGTTGTACTCAAGTTTTCTGCTTTTGTGTCATTTGCCTGCACTTTTAAATGTAATAGCTGGCATGTTAGCCCGTGTGTCATAAAGTAAGGATTCATATTGCTGAATTTATACTCTATTTTTGTATTTGAACACTGCTTATTGGTATCTGGCTGGAGAGGTGGGCACAAGCCAACCTCATGAAGTTCAATAAGACCAAGTGCAAGGTCCTGCATCTGGATTGAGGCAATGCCAAGCACAAATCTAGGCTAGGCAGGGAGTGGCTGGAGAGCAGGCCTGAGGAGAGGGACTTGGGGGTGCTGCTGGACAAGATGCTCCATATGAGCCAGCAGTGTGCACTTGCAGCCCAGAAAGACAACCAGATCCTGGGATGCAGCAGGAGAAGTGTGGCCAGCAGGATGAGGGAGGTGATTCTCCCCCTCTACTCCGCTCTGGTCAGACCCCACCTGGAGTACTGCATCCAGTTCTGGAGCTCACATTACAAGAGGGATGTGGAGATGCTGGAGCACGTCCAGAGAAGGACCACGAGGATGCTCAGAGGTCTGGAGCAGCTCTGCTATGAGGCCAGACTGAAAGAGTTGGGGCTGTTCAGTCTGCAGAAGAGGAGGCTCCAGGTGACCTTCTTGTGGCCTTCCAGGATCTGAAGGGGGCCTACAAAAAAGCTGGGGAGGGACTTTTTAGGCTCTCAGGGGGTGAGAGGACTAGGGGGAATGGAGCAAAGCTGGAGATGGGTAGGTTCAGAGTGGAGGTGAGGAGAAAGTTGTTGAACGTGAGAATGGTGAGAGCCTAGTATGGGTTGGCCAGGGAGGTGGTTGAGGCCCCATGGCTGGAGGTGTTTAAGGCCAGGCTGGATGAGGCTGTGTCCAGACTGCTCTAGAGTAGGATGTCCCTGCCCATGGCAGAGGTGTTGGAACTGGATGATCCTTGTGGTCCCTTCCAACCCTGACTGATTCTATGATGCTATGATTCTATGATCTTTTTTTCTCTTTAGAAACAAACCCAAACCTGTTAATACCTGGACATTCAAAATGGGCCTGAGGGTGAGATATGAATGTTCACCTATTGGTCATATTTTGTATTCCCAAGGTACACTGTCACCTCCTAAGTATTTAGCGTGGTGATATCTGCTAGGTTTTGGCTTCAGCCTTTCTATTTACATGTTGTGTGCTGAGTATTTTCATGTGTTGTACATACACAGGTATCACAAGAAGAAACTTTGTTGTGGACTGAAAGGCAGATTTTCCATTTGTTCCTTGTGTTGATTCCTGCCTCTGTACTTTGCCCTGGTGAGGCCACATTTGGAGTAGTGTCCTGTTCTGGGCTCCCCTCTTCAAGAGATGCAGTAATACTTGAGGGAGTCCAGTGGAGGACTGTGAGGATGATTAAAGGTCTAGAACATCTGTCTTACCATCTAAGGTTGTGGCATTGGTGATAATCACAGCTAGTTGCTACTGAACTAGATGATGGCACTCCCATAACCCATGGCCACAGATTCCAATCCTCTCCCACATCTCAGTGCAGGTATTTGGCAGACTCCAGTATTTGGGGAATTAAACCAGCAAAAGCAAGTTGCTCAGGGTGTTTTTTTTCAGCATTGATTTTTTCATCATTGTGGATCCCTGAAGTGGCTCACTGCAGGATCAAACAAGTGCCAGTGCCAACACAAGGGAAAGTAACTGTAACAGGAATGTCCTGGTATGCCACCGGGGCCAGGTCACATCCAGTAACAGCACGTGGCCTGAGAAACATAAGAGGATCATGACTTGCATTTTGTGCCCATCTTGTGGCACAGACTCTGGCTTGCTAAGCCCCTCATCTGGGCTGAGCAGTTGCTACATCGTGGTGAGCTCGGTCGGCTTCTCTTTCTGTGGTAGCAAGGGTGGAGAGGACACAGCTGATACATGCCTGGATCTCACCCCAGAGTGAAGTTAGGATCTGTTTTAACAGCTGTGTACTGTTTAAGATGCAGCCATAAGTCTTTCATTTAATTACAGGGCCATCTAGACAGGAGGTACAACGTGAGTGCTTCACAGAGAGAGGTAGGGTAAAATCAGGGGGACTTTGGATACAAGCTGGTGTATACTTCTTCTCCCTGGATTGGTGTTTTCCAAAAGGTCTTTTTCAAGGCAGATGGGAGACATAGCCAGAGAGCCTGAGCTCATAGTGGAGCAGCCGGGTTCATAGAATCAACCTGGTTGGAAGAGACCTCCAAGATGATCCAGTCCAACCTATCACCCATCCCTAGCCAATCAACTAGACCATGGCACTAAGTGCCTCATCCAGTCTTCTCTTGACCACCTCCAGGGACGGTGACTCCACCACTTCCTTGGGCAGCCCATTCCAATGGCAAATCACTCTCTGTGTGAAGGAAGAGTAAAAGTGGCAATCACAAAGACAAATACACAGCACTGGGGCAGTGTTTGGGTTTGTGTAGCAAATAGCAAAGCACAGCTCAGTGCACATCACTGGCTTCATGCTGGCCATGTCAGCTAGCCGTTGCCCGGCTTGCTGGGAGGCTGGCAGCACCAGGAAGCTTGTACTTTGGTGACCAAAGGTAAAGGTGCACGTTTGGCACAGGGTGCGAGAGCACAGGAGCAGGCTGCCTGCGGGAAGCAGCCGGTGTGCAGTGACCTGTCACCACACGGCATGTTGTCCGTGTGTCGCAGCCCTGAACGCAGTTCAAGGCTGTAATAAATGGAGTGTGTCCCCGAGCAGTTTTGCCCTGCATGCCACTCAGAAAACACAGGATCGGTATAAAAAGCCTTGCTGCCTGTGTTTTTAACTGTGATGCTGCATATGCCGGGGCCTTTCACAGTGTGTATGCAGAACAGAGGCGAAACACCGAGGCAGTCATGGGCAGCGTTTGCAGAAAGGAAACATAATCCTGCGTTATCAGGGTAGTTCTCATCCCTGCCGCATGCAGCGCAGGTCCCATTTAGCAGAACTTGACGGCCATCTACTGGCGAAGCCCCAGCCTTTGTTTTACTGTGTAGGCTGATCTGCACCGTGGCAGGCAATCAGCTGGCCGCGGGGGAGTTGCATATTTTCTATTCTAGTTGGGCACAACACAGATGAAGTTTTGTAAATCATAGTAAATGCTCACGTTGGTTTCATTCACGTTCACCCTATGAGCAATACTGACTACAGGTGTTCACAGGCTCCCAGGATATTAGGGGTTGGAAGGGACCCAAGGAGATCATGGAGTCCAACCCTCCTGCCAGAGCAGGACAATACTATCTAACACAGATCACAGAGGAACACATCCAGACAGGCCTTGAAAGGCTCCACAAAAGGAGACCACACAACCTCTCTGGGGAGCCTGTGCCAGTGCTCTGTGACTCTTACAGTAAAGAAGTTCCCCCTTGTGTTGAGGCAGAACCTCTTTTGCTGCAATTTACACCCATTGCTCTTTGTCCTATCCCAGGGAGCAAGTGAGCAGAGCCTGTCCCCTCTCTCCTGGCCAGCCCTCAGATACTTATAAACTTTTATCAGATCCCTTCTAAGTCTTCTCTTCTTCAGACTAAAAAGCCCCAGGTCCCTCAGCCTCTGCTCATAAGGCAGCCCTCCAGTCCCCTTGTCATCCTCGTAGCCCCCTGCTGTACCCTCTCCAGCAGATCCCTGTCCCTCTTAAACTGGGGAGCCCAAAACTGAACACACTATTCAAGATGAGGTCTCAGCAGGGCAGAGTAGAGGGGGAGGAAAACCTCCCTTGATCTGCTGGACACACTCCTCCTAATACACCCCAGGATCCCATTGGCCTTCCTGGCCACAAGGGCACATTGCTGTGCCATGGTTAACTTGTTATCCACCAGGACCCCCAGATCCCTCTCCACAGGGCTGCTCTCCAGCAGATCACCTCCCAGCCTGTACTGGTGCAGTTTATTATTCCTCCCCAGATGCAGGACTCTGCACTTGTCTTTGTTGAACTTCATCTGATTTGTGTTGCAGCTGCTTATGGAGGAAACCAGCAGTCTGCCGAGTTTTCTGTTGTTAAGTCTTACACTGGTTTTAGAAATAATGAACTGCAAATAAATAAGCTTCAAACTGACAGATCAGAACCCTGTTTTCTTCTTATTTAATCTCTCTTTCAAACTTGAGATATCAGCAGTAATTTGATACATCCTGCAGTTTCACTGGGATGTTAGGTATGGTGTCATTCCTATTGCTAAATCCCACCTTGAGCCTTAAAAGTTGCATGAGATCTTGGCCAGTAACAAAACTGGCATCTTCTCTTCTGGACATCTGGTATTCCTGACTGTTTCCAGGTCTTCACTCTGGGCTGTCTATGTAGGACACTTGAAGGTGGTTGTTTTGGTTTTAATTTATTCATCTTACATAGTTTTAAAGCACATTGTAAACAGAAAGAAAGCAAACTCATTAAAAAACACAAATCTGTGAGATCATAGAATCAAGCAGGTTGGAAGAGACCTCCAAGAACATCCAGTCCAACCTAGCACCCAGCCCTTTCCAATCAACTAGACCATGGCACTAAGTGCCTCATTCAGGCTTTTCTTGAACACCTCCAGGAACAGTGACTCCACCACCTTCCTGGACAGCCCACTCCAATGGCAAATCACTCTCTCAGTTTCCCATCATGTCCATTCTCAAGGTCGTTGCCCACTATAGTGCCATCGAAGAGGAGCTTCTGAAGCCCTGTGCTGATGACCAGAACTACCTGGCAGAACTGCCATGGCCTTTAAAAGGCACAAAACACGATTTAAGGCACTTTTTAAATGTCTCTGTGGTCAGGGAGGTTATTTTATAGAAATGCTCCAGAAAGAGGAGGGTGTCCCATTACTGCTGTGTGGCCAAGGGAAAGAACATAAGCAAATCAACTGAAAGTTACTGTGAAAGGGACTAACCTCAGAAACTTCAATAAGGCAACTCATGTTCTTTTTAGCAGGAGTTGTGATATCCCCATTTTGAAAAATGAGAGAGCTTCAGTAAGGCTAGAACAGAGATGGTGATATTGGGTAGGATCTGACTGTCACCAGGAAGCGTGTCTGCACTGTGAGTCCTTCTGTGCCATGGGAGCTGGACTGTCAGAAGAAGACCACCTTGGAGATGTGGTCCTTGTCACATGAAGATGTGTCCTTGTCACATTAATCTCTTCTGCTGATTAGCCATTTAGGCTGCACTGCTGTGAAGAAGTCATGAGGTTACATTTGGTGATTCCAGCCGGTGGGAACCTTCCTCTGGCTATGAAGCTCTCCAGCAATGGTGGCAATGCATTCTGTGGTTATTCAGTGATTTTCCCTGTCAGGAAATATGTGGGGTGCTTCCATCTTTTAGATAGAGGGAGCAGTCTAGTTAAGAAGCAGTGACATCACTTATGTGCCACCTTTATGGCACTGTGTTATGCCACCCTCTCCTGCATAAATACCCAGGAATGCACAGAGTGGTTTCCAGCAGTGACGTCACTTTCTTGTGAGTGATAAATAGCTTTTTTATGACATGCTGACTTTGCTCAAGGTTTATTTTGTCTCAGGACTGGAAATTGCAGCAACATTATACGTTCAATCCTCCTCCCGCTTAAATGAGCTGTATTATGCAGGTTCTGAATGCTCTGTTGCAAAACAAGCTTTTAAGATGGCTCATAAATCACATGCAGCAAAAATGATGCACAGATTTATATTTAAAGATAAAAATCTTCTGCTTCTTGATTTTGTACCTTCAGTAATGACCATAAAGACTTGATTTACATGTTTACTTTTTATTTTAACTGAGGGGCAATGTTAAAAAAGCCAAACTGGAAGAGCAAGGCTGTTCTAAGTGAATCACCTCACC
This sequence comes from Tricholaema leucomelas, assembly GCA_013400475.1. Lineage (NCBI taxonomy): Eukaryota > Metazoa > Chordata > Aves > Piciformes > Lybiidae > Tricholaema lacrymosa > Tricholaema leucomelas. The sequence goes on along the minus strand of WAAF01014525.1, from coordinate 147,962 downwards.
CAAGATTTTTATTTGCCCTGAAATGCAGATGCTTAAATGCATTTCCTAAGCCATTTCTGTGATAGCTAAATGTACCTGTATTTCTGTGTCCCAGTTTCAGCTTCCCAGTTTTCAGTCTTCCCAGTAGCTGGTGCAGTGCTGTAATTTGTATTTACTGTGGGGATAGAATCATAGAATCACAGAATCAGTCAAGGTTGGGAGGGACCACAAAGATCGTCTAGTTCCAACCCCCCTGCCATGGGCAGGGACACCCTACCCTAGAGCAGCCTGGACACAGCCTCATCCAGCCTGGCCTTAAACACCTTCAGCAATGGGGCCTCAACCACCTCCCTGGGCAACACATTCCAGGCTCTCACCACTCTCATGCTGAACAACTTCCTCCTCACGTCCACTCTGAATCTCCCTATCTCCAGCTTTGCTCCATTCCCCCTAGTCCTGTCACTCCCTGAGAGCCTAATACCTCCCTCCCCAGCTTTTTTGTAGGCCTCCTTACGTCAATATCAGTTTGGGTCTTTTTTTGACAAATGCCTTTCTTAGTGTCTTAACTTCTGCAAAGGTTTGTGTTTACTTCTTTTCATGATCAGATTCATTTTCTTTTCCTGCAATTTGTTTTTATTTGTCAGTCACAAATTCTTTCAGAAGAACCAAGGAGCAATGGGTGTAAGTTGCAGCAAAAGAGGTTCCACCACAACACAAGGAACTTTTTTACTGTAAGGGTCACAGAGCACTGGAACAGGCTCCCCAGAGAGGTTGTGGAGTCTCCTTCCCTGGAGACTTTCAAGGCCTGTCTGGATATGTTCCTCTGTGATCTGTGCTGATAGTATTGTCCTGCTCTGGCAGGGGGGTTGGATTCTGTGATCTCCTTGGGTCCCTTCCAACCCCTAACATCCTGTGTGCCTGTGATTTTAAGAGTTGAAAAGAGCTGGCTGACAAATTTCTTGATCATTTACCTTGAATGTCAATAAACCCAGGAAAGTGGGGGAAACCCCAGAAACTTGATGAAGGACAATGTTGTTTCGGTACTGAAAGTAGTTAAATGGGGGAGTACAACTGTCGATGAACATGACTGCTGTGTAGTATAACCATAATGAGATTGATAAGACAAATCAATTGATGATGATTTATAGCTGAGTAATATAACTAATGGAAGCCAGTGAGGGTTTGGATCTTTGACATACCAGCTCAATAATAGTTTATGACACAAGTTTATTTGTCGTCAGTTTAGAGTGGACAGAAGCTCTTTCAATTCTCCCCAAAGGAGTAAAAGGAAATGTTCCACACAGGGTTGGAAAGAAGTGGAAATATAAATGGAAGTACTATTCATAGCTACGTATAAACAGCACATAAACATACAAAATCCACAACATTCACATTCAGCCTCGGCCCAGCTCTCTCCCATCTGGGCTTTACCAAACCTCATTAGGCCAACATCATCTAAAAACTTCCCTTTCAACGAGACCTCAGTGCCCCAGGCCTCAAAGCATCCTCCATACCTCTCTACCCAGGCACTAATGACACGGTAAAAATCAGCCAAGCCACTCAAGGCTAAAAGCCTCAACTCGCCATAAATACCAGAGCTCGGTGCACCAGGAGAATAGAGAGAAAGGGAAAGGGCAGAATAGACAGAAGTATCCATTTATATAGAATCAACCAGAGTCACAGAATCATTGAATCAACCCGGTTGGAAGAGACCTCCAAGCTCATCCAGTCCAACCTACCACCCAGCCCTATCCAGTCATCTAGACCATGGCACTAAGTGCCTCAGCCAGGCTTTTTTTGAACACCTTCAGGGACGTGACTCCACCACCTCCCTGGGCAGCCCATTCCAATGCCAATCACTCTCTCTGGCAACAACTTCTGCTTAACATCCAGCCTAGACCTCCCCTGGCACAACTTTAGACTGTGTCCCCTTGTTCTGTTCTGTTGCTGGTTGCCTGGCAACACTGGCCAAAGCAGCTGCAATATTGTTGCAAATGTTATTCACAGAATCACAGAATGTTAGGGACTGGAAGGGCCCCCCCTGCCTGAGCAGGATCACCTCTACCAGATCACACAGGAATGCATCCAGGCAGGTATTGAATATCTCCAGAGAGGGAGACTCCACTGCCCCCCTGGGCAGCCTGTTCCAGTGTTGTGTCACTGTGATGGTTTGGGTGTTCCCCACCCCCCCCCACTTTAGAAAATCACCCAGACTATACTCAGCAGCTCTGGAAATTGAACGAAGCTTTGTGTTTACAGCTTAGCACAATATCCAAGCAGGTATTTACAATAGATACAGCTATAGACAGAAATAGACAAGTTAAAAAGTAATATAGAAACACAACAGCCCTCCCAGAAACCTGAGTCCCCAGGAGGGGCTCCCAACCACCTTTCCACCTTCTCCCACCCCTCTCTCTCTACCTTATCCCAGTCATTGCCTTGATCCCAAGGAAGAATGGAGAGTTGGCCACGGGGGTTAGGGAGCAAGTGGATTAATCAGAGAGATGGAAGGTGAGGTAAGAGATGCAGCCCAGAGCCTGGACAGAGAACATCTGTGTTTGGATTCTAGCTCTTATACCTCTCAGCAAGCCTGTGAGTGAAATAGACATCACCATTGTTTCCCTTTCACAACTTGTAATCTAGTTCTTCTTACCAAAACATTCTAGCTAGCTTCAAAGTAGCACAGTCACCCTCACAGCGAAAAAAATTCCTCCTCATGTTTCCATGGAACTGCCTGTGCTTCAACTTCCAGCCATTGCCCCTTGTCCTGTCATTGGGCATGACACAGCAGAGCCTGGCTCTGTCCTCTTGGCACTCACCCTTTACGTGTTTATAAACGTTGATGAGGTCACCCCTCAACACACTGTATTTAGAAACTCAAGCAACACAACTTCAATGTTGTATTTCATAATTCCTTACATTTGGGATAACTGATAGGCCTTAGAGCATTGCTGTGAATGAATTACCTTTGATGAGCATTGATGTTTCTGTGGAGATTGTTCACTGGCCCTGTGCTAATCTTTTTATTTATCAAAGGTCTGAAAGGAAGTAAAAGCCATTGAGTTGCAGAAGGCAGATTGAGAATTGTTAAATGAGGGAATGGAAAAATCACTACTGCAGGTGATATGGATCTGTTAGTACTCTGTATGCAAGCAAACAACAGGTGTTTGGCCAAGTGTGAGGATCTGCAGTCCAGATCTGGGAACTGGAAACATTTTTTCATATAAAAGATTTCAGAATTTTAATCTATCTCAACTTGTCAAAGAGAAAATACAGAGACTATAGAATCATAGAATCAACCAGGTTGGAAGAGACCTCCAAGATCATCCAGTCCAACCTAGCACCCAGCGCTAGCCACTCAACCAGACCATGGCACTAAGTGCCCCATCCATGCTTTCGTTGAACACCTCCAGGCACGGTGACTCCACCATCTCCCTGGGCAGCTCCAGCACACTTGTGTCCCCTTGTTCTGTTGCTGATTGCCTGACAGAAGAGACCAGCCCCCACCTGGCTACAGCGTCACTTCAGGTAGTTGTAGACAGCAATGAGGTCTGCCCTGAGCCTCCTCTTCTGCAGACTGCACACCCCCAGCTCCCTCAGCCTCTCTTCACAGGGCTGTGCTCCAGCCTCTCGCCAGCTGAGTAGCCCAGAACTGGACACAGTACTCAAGGTGTGGCCTGACCAGTGCTGAGCACAGGGAAAGAATAACCTCCCTTGTCCTACTGGCCACACTGTTCCTGATCCAGGCCAGGATGCCATTGGCTTTCTTGGCCACCTGGGCACACTGCTGGCTCGTGTTCGGCTACTCTCTACCAGCACCCCAAGGTCCCTTTCTTCCTGGCTGCTCTCAGCCACTCTGTCCCCAGCCTGTAGTGCTGCTTGGGGTTGTTATAGCCAAAGTGTAGAACCCTGCACTTGGCCTTCTTAAGTCTCATCCCAGTGGCGTAAAGAAGTTGTTTAGAAAGTAGTGTTAAAAAAAGCTTAGATCTTGACATGAGTAGAATAGAAATAAAGCTCAGATAAAGTCAGATTACCAATATTGGAGCAGTATTTCAGGCATCATGATGGTTTCTCTGGCAATAAGCACTTTTAAGTCAAAACTTTAAAGTATTTCATACTGCAACAGATGCTGTGGGTCAAGCACCAATTGTTTCAGATATTTGCCATGGAGTACGTTGTCAGAAAGAAAACATTTAATTAATCATTAGGGTCACTTCTAGCACAGTGATATGTCACAACTGATCTTTTAGGGCCCAGGATATACACCACACTATTTCTTAATTTTCTTGTTTCTGTTCTGGTTTTTAGTTCAATTTCACCATTCAGTATTGAGAGCACAAGGCGTCAGAGGAGGTCTGAGTCTCCAGACTCCAGGAAGCGACGCATCCATCGGTGTGACTTTGAGGGATGCAACAAAGTATACACAAAAAGTTCCCACCTGAAGGCTCACCGGAGGACACACACAGGTAAGACTGTGCTGGTGCTCTGTACTTAAGACAAGCAGGTTCCTTTCTGCCTGATTTAGGTATTGTGGTGTTGGACATACTGAACTTGCCATCCCAAACTGTGGGAATGCAGTGTGAGAAGGAATAATAACAAGCAAACGTAGCACTTCAACCTTGATTCCCACTGCTGCAGAATACCTTATCTGGGGGAAGGAGAGATAAGTGGGCATCTGGTTAATGAGAAAAACAAGGCGTGGTGTATGTAAAAGACTGGGTTGTTCTTGCTTAGATTATACTAATGTGTAGGTGTTTGCTCTATGCTCAAGACTATATAAATGGAGCCAGAATGAACAGTAAAGGTCTCCAGTGGAATTCACATTGAATCGTGTGGAGTCCATGTGGCATTGCTCTGATCATGCTGGTCTGTGTAAGCTTTGCCCATGGCTGCTACACCAAACTAAGAGCAAAAGGCCTGCAGCATCGCAGGAGATGTCTGCAAGGCACTAGAGTTCTGGTGCAGATCAAGAGAAGACTTTTGATCTGAGCTTCCCTGTTGTCCCCACTTCACAGCACAATGGTGTCAACACAAACCAGACTCCTTTCAAATGAAACTAGACATAAAACTGACCTGCAGGGACACTCCTACTGTGCTTCAGTGAGCCAAGGGTGGTCATTGCTTGAGACCAAACAGAGCTGTTGCAAAGAACACCCTCAGTAATAGTATAGTGTGGACATGAATATTCAGCACCATTTTTTTTCATTCTGCAGACCTACTTGTATTGACCTACTATTTGCTTTCACAGATGTAGTCTTTGCATGCTGGATGCCAGTAAATGCCTTCAGTTCAATTCAAGTGTATACTCAAGAGCTCAGTATTTCTGGAAGCTTTCAGAGGCACCTAGCACATGCTGCAGGGGGACGTCAGTAGCTTTGTAAGAATAGGCTGCAGTAGTTCTCAATAACAGAGATGCAAGAGTGGTGCCTAGGTGAGCTGTGTCATATTCAGTGATGATAATACTTAACACTTAAGTCAACAGATGGTGTCCTTCACGGGCTGCTACTAGTCAAAATGACAGGCACATAAGGATAGCTGAAGCAATGAGGTGTAATTTTCTGATTTTATTGTGAATAAACTCAGGAGCAGCAATTTGAAATCAAGAACAATTAAAAGTGGATCACTGGGATGACTAGAAAGGCGGTGGATAGAACGCTCAGCATTTCAGTGCTGTTCCTAACTGCTGCTGATTTGCTTAATTTAATTCCATTGATCATAGAATCATAGAATCAGCCCGATTGGAAGAGACTTCCAAGATCATCCCGTCCAACCTAGCACCCAGCCCTATCCAATTAACTAGACCATGGCACTAAGTGCCTCAGACAGGCTTTGCTTGAACACCTCCAGGGATGGTGACTCCACCACATACCTGGGCAGCCCATTCCAATGCCAATCACTCTCTCTGGCAAGAAATTCCTCCTAACATCCAGCCTAGACCTCCCCTGGCACAACTTGAGACTGTGTCCCCTTGTTCTGTTGCTGGTTGCCTGGCAGAAGAGACCAAACCCACCTGGCTACAGCCCTTTTTCAGGTAGTTGTAGACAGCAATGAGGTCTGCCCTGAGCCTCCTCTTCTGCAGGCTGCACAGCCCCAGCTCCCTCAGCCTCTCCTCACAGGGCTGTGCTCCAGGCCCCTCATAAGCTTTGTCGCCCTTCTCTGGACATGTTCCAGTATCTCAACATCTCTCTTGAATTGAGGAGCGCAGAACTGGACACAGGACTCAAGGTGTGACCTGACCAGTGTTGAATATAGGGGCAGAATAACCTCCCTCATTCTACTGGCCACACTGTTCCTGATCCAGGTCAGTGCCTGATCTTTGTCTTCTTAATGTACTTCAACGTTCTTGTAACTTCTTGGAGAAAAGGTGTTGTTTGTCCAGCATATAGCACAGTGTTTTTCTTTGCTGAGAATCTGCTGGCATTTTCTGTGGGGAGATGGACTCTAAAGAGTATGAGATACTATTTACTAAAAGTTAAGTGATGGCTTCTCCATTTCAAACGAGGCCACCTCTCCGTCACTCTTTCCAGTGTGTCTTTTGGTTGGTAGAACTTTTGTTGAGAGGAATACTGCACAAGGCTTCATCCTAATACCCCCCTACTAAACCACTTTCTGTAAGGTAAGAGTCCCTTCCTTAAACAGCAATCTAGGGGATTCATTAAGTTTCCCTCCAGGTCAATGACTGCAGTTTCTTTATATCTTCCCATTAAAGCTTGTACCTTTTTTCTCTTACCATATCTTGTCCTAATTCTTTTGTTTCATCTTACCTATTCTTTCTCATCTTCAGTGTGGTCTTTCACCCCTGTTCTTCTGCTATATTTTATACACCCTTATCCTATCACCTTGCCTGTTGTCCTTGTTTTACTCCTTTTGTGTCAATCTAACGTTGCTTGGTCCCTTTTTTTCTTCCTGCCCTGATTTCTATGTTGTGTCCCTATTCTTGCTTCATCACCCTTTCAGCATTGGGTGATAATGGCTGCAGCACATTAGAAGAGAGACAACTCAGCAGAAAACAGTAGACTGGTTTGGAGAAAAAGTGCTATTTTATGTCTTTATAGCACAGTGAGGTCACTCTTTTCTAGCCTGCAAGACTGGCAGCCAGCCCAGAAGTATAAGCAAGCATCATGTAAGGAGCTCAGTTATGAAACTAGATGTGAACAACCTCAGAAATGTCACACCCAAGTTAGCTCAGGAATACAGAAGGCTTTTCTTTGCCATGACGTTGGAAGACACTGAGAATCACATTTGTCATGAGTCTGTAATTCATTAGTGATCTGATCAGCTTGTGGGTGACACACCCAAATCAGCATTAGATAGTGTGCACTGCTGAATCTCAGGCTGTGCGCTTACGGTGCTCAAAGCTAGGTGTTGAAGGCTCAAAGTGGTAATTACAGATTTTTGCAGTTGTAACTCTCCATAAGCATGAAGGGAGTTCCTCTACCTGCCATAATCATAGGATCCATCTCCTCAGCCTTGGTTCCTTGGCAGCTGGGTGTCTAGGCTGTGCTATCTGTCTGGGATCTCTGGGCAGTCAGAGTAGAGGGATTGGCACCTCTGAGGCACATTATTCCTTTTTCAGGTAGGCCCAGGGATTGGCTTGTGAAGGTTTGCCACTGAATACAGAGAAAGCCTGTTAGACGGCTGAAAAAGGCAGCTGCCTGAAGTACTTTGCAGTCACCTTGGATGTTGCTTTATTCCATTAGGGAGAAAAGAAAAATAGCATCGAATCACAAATCTTCATTAAATTGTCAGCTGTGAACTGTTGTTATATTGTCATGTCTTCATGCCTGCTGCAGTGTAAGGCATTTAACTATAGCCTGGAGAGAAGGTGAGCACTGAACCTAGTCAGTGGCTCCATTGTATAAATCTATGTCCGACTGTTAACATGTTCCTTACAGAACATTTCTCAGGCCTGGGTAAAGAAGTTCATATATTGAGATGTACATGGAGCATCAGCAACAAGTCTACTCTCTGTATTCATCTCATTTTACTGTTTTTTTATCTTAGCCTTTCTGTTTGCTTCAGGCAAAAGAGGTTACTTATTTACGTATGACCCACAGTAATTAGCACAGCTCTGAATAAGTATAAATGAAGTATGACAGCTATGCACACAAAGGTGAGCAAGTTTCAGTAGGAAACTTTCTGACAAAAGATCACAGAAACTCAGCATTGCATAATAGGGACTTTTTTTTTTTTTTTGCCAGGTAGAATGTTCTTGCTGACAGTTGTTACATAGAATCATAAAATCAACCAGGTTGGAAGAGACCTCCAAGATCATCCAGTCCAACCTAGCACCCAGCCCTAGCCAGTCAACCAGACCATGGCACTAAGTGCATCATCCAGGCTTTTCTTGAACACCTCCAGGCACAGTAACTCCACCACCTCCCTGGGCAGCCCATTCCAATGCCAGTCACTCTGGCAAGAACTTCGTCCTAACATCCAGCCTAGACCTCCCCCAGCACAACTTGAGACTGTGTCCCCTTGTTCTGTTGCTGGTTGCCTGGCAGAAGAGACTAACCCCCACCTGACTACAGCCTCCCTTCAGGTAGTTGTAGACAGCAATGAGGTCTGCCCTGAGCCTCCTCTTCTCCAGGCTGCACACCCCCAGCTCCCTCAGCCTCTCCTTACAGGGCTGTACTCCAGGCCCCTCGTAAGCTTTGTCACCCTTCTCTGGACACGTTCCAGTATCTCAACATCTCTCTTGAATTGAGGAGCCCAGAACTGGACACAGCACTCAAGGTGTGGCCTGACCAGTGCTGAGTACAGGGGCAGAATAACCTCCCTTTTCCTCCTGCCCACACTGTTCCTGATGCAGGCCAGAAACTGGCCTAAGCACGATGTGTTTGAGAGCAAAAAAACTCTTTTTTTTTTTTCTTTTTTCTTTCTTTCTTTCTTTTTTTTTAATTTACTATCTATTCATAGCCATGAAAAAGTTTGCAGTCATTTAGATACAGGAAGAAAAACAATGTCCCATTTTGCCGGGGTGAAAAGCCTGGTTAGAAGGTATACTACTTTTATCTTAATTTAAAAAAATGTAAACAAAAGATTATGCACTGAAACAGTTGCATTTAATTCTTCTTCCAGTAACTTTTGCTGTCTTCTAGCTCCCCAGTACTTCTCACCAGCGTCTTCAAAGCTTCTAAGTGTTCTGGTGTGGGCAGGGAGTCCACTGGGGGGCGAGCTTGAATTACATATTGTCTCCAACTGGAAGACCTGCAAGTGAAACCTGTAGTAGTTAGAGCATTTCAAAAATCACAAGCACTGGTATTAAATTTCTCTTTCTAGTATCAGCTTCTTGCTGTTTTGCCAGATCATCAAACAAAGCCATCGGGAGGTATTGAGTGTGATGGAGAGCCTTTGGGGCTTACAGGCATTCTCACAGCTCAGGTTTATCAACAATTCCTGCAAGGAGAAACTGTGAGAAATTGGCTTGCTGCAGTTGTGTTGAGTTAGTTTCTGCTTCAGTGAACTTGAAGAAAATTACTAATGTGTGACTCTACAACTGAGTGATCATTGAAAATGGGAAATCCAGCAGCCCTGGGTTGCATTCCCAGTCTACATATGCCTGCATTGTGCTCAGCATAGGTGCTGATGTCAGCCCCAGGAATGGTGAGAACTGTACCTGCAGTTCCCCATGAGGTCTGTGCCCGTGCAGGCCTGGTGAGACTTGCCTTCTTCAGTTTGCTGCTTTTACTTTGACGATGGAGAGGGAAACAACTGTAGTGGGTTTTTAGTGATGTGTAATGGCTATTTCAAGCCTTTTAGGCAGTACCAAAGTTGTCATTGACATTTCCAGTAGGGCAGCTGAGTACTGTAGGTTAAATAATAATGGTTCCTCCAGTGTGGATTTTTCACCCCACTGAAAATTCAATTCTAAGAACATTTAAATTTATCGCAGTGAATTGCTGTTTCCTTTCTGGACCTGGTTTGTGAAAGACCTACAGACTCAGCTCTCTCTTGTGATGGTTTGGGAGTTACCTGCACCCCCAACTCTTATGAAATCACCCAGACTAGACTAAGCTGAGATGGAAATAAGAATGAAGCTATCTAGTTACAGCTTAGCACAATATCCAAGTAGGTATTTACAATAGATACAGCTATGGACAGAAAATAGACAAGTTAAAAAGTAATACAGAAAGACAACAGCCCTCCCAGAAACCAGAGTCCCCAGGAGGGGCTCCCAACCACCCTTCCACCTCCTTTCTACCCCTCTACCTTATCCTAGACTTTGTCTTACATTCAAGGTGAGTTTGGAGAATTGGCCAAAGGGGTTAGAAAGCAGAAGGATTAGTTACACAGACAGGATGTTAGGGAGAGAAGGGCAGGCAGACAGAGCCAGAGAGAGCAACTCTGTTACCTATATTTGTGTTCTTGTTTTTATACATCCCAGCAAGCCTATGAGTGCAGCAGACATCACCATTGTTTCCTTTTCACAGCCTATCATCTAATTCTTCTCACCAAAATACTCCAGCTAGCTTCAAACTAGCACATCTCTGAAGAGAGATGATGAAAATCTGCTATGTTTTATGTAAATCACAGCATTGAAAGACTGGTATGGGTTATAAAAATGAGAGTTCAGTAACTGATTAGTGAAGTTGGTGAAATTGGACATCACAGGTCTGTGAAACCGTAAAATACATTAAGTAGTTTAATTGTGTGGCAGAAAGCAGACAACTTCTTGCTGTAAAATTGAGAGCACATATCTTGACCTCTTCTTTAGCTGGATGGACATTTCTGAAACGTCATTGGAAAGCTGTGAGAGAATCAAAAATGTTTGCAATTTCTCTTGACTAGTCTTTTTATTTTTTTTCCAGTCATCTGTCACTGTAATAAACTAAGGTTTGTAAACTAGATTGGTGAGCAGAGTAAAGCCTTATGGTTGTGCCATTTAGGAGGTTAAATGAAAGGCAGAAAAGTGAAGTAATGCATTTCATTATAGTCTCAATCGATACATAAGTTGTGGATAGATAAAGCGTGTGTATGGCAATATGAGAGCACAGGGGAGTCTGTGTTGAGGAAATTGAGGGAAAACAAGAGCAAACATCCAGTACCCTTTGGGCCAGTTGCCATAACAGAGCAAAAGTTGAATAAGAAAGTCAAAATACCTTTTGGATAGATGACAGCGGTCGTATGAAAAACACACAGTCCCTTTTTTTATTTGTTCTCATTTCAGTTGCCTTATTAATTTATTAATAAGCAAAAAGTGTGATCATCACAAGAAAAAGATGACAGGTTCCAGCTGCCAACAGAGACACAGTGAGGCAGTGGCTGCTGGCTGTGCGTGATGTCCCAGGGCACACATCACAGTATCACAGTATCACAGTATCGTCAGGGTTGGAAGAGACCTCACAGATCATCAAGTCCAACCCTTTACCACAGAGCTCAAGGCTAGACCATGGCACCAAGTGCCACGTCCAATCCTGCCTTGAACAGCTCCAGGGACGGCGACTCCACCACCTCCCTGGGCAGCCCATTCCAGTGTCCAATGACTCTCTCAGTGAAGAACTTTCTCCTCACCTCGAGCCTAAATTTCCCCTGGCACAGCCTGAGGCTGTGTCCTCTCGTTCTGGCGCTGGCCACCTGAGAGAAGAGAGCAACCTCCCCCTGGCCACAACCACCCCTCAGGTAGTTGTAGACAGCAATAAGGTCACCCCTGAGCCTCCTCTTCTCCAGGCTAAACAATCCCAGCTCCCTCAGCCTCTCCTCGTAGGGCCTGTGCTCAAGGCCTCTCACCAGCCTCGTTGCCCTTCTCTGGACACGCTCAAGCATCTCAATGTCCCTCTTAAACTGGGGGGCCCAGAACTGAACACAGTACTCGAGGTGTGGTCTAACTAGTGCAGAGTACAGAGGCAGAATGACCTCCCTGCTCCTGCTGACCACACCATTCCTGATGCAGGCCAGGATGCCACTGGCTCTCTTGGCCACCTGGGCACACTGCTGGCTCATGTTCAGGCCATCACATGTGGTGATGCACCTCGTCACGGACAATCTGTCCCACTGGCTGACCACATGGATAAAAGCTATTTTTCCTTTTCATCCACAGGCTACTTAGTCTGCAAATCCTAGTGTTTGATACTCTGTTTTAATCTGAATTGTGTTTGCATATCATGGCCCGGTTTTCATAGACATCATCTGTCTCCTCTTAAGTAGGGAGGGCATGTAAATTTGAGGTGCATTATGTAAAATAAAGAGGCAAATTATGGTGTCTGTTAGGAGGCCACAGAGTCTAGAAACATAGAATCATAGAATCAACCAGGTTGGAAGAGACCTCCAAGATCATCCAGTCCAACCTAGCACCCAGCCCTAACCAGTCAACTAGACCATGGCACTAAGTGCCTCATCCAGTCTTTCTTGAACACCTGCAGGGATGGTGACTCCACCAGCTCCCTGGGCAGCCCATTCCAATGGCAATCCCATTCCAATGGCAACATGTATATTGAGTAGTACATGTGAGGGAGATTTAAGTCTCTTACCTTTTTTCTAGGTGTGCAGAGTACATGCTAAGTGGTGTGCATGTGTCCGAGAGTGATGACTGGCATGTAGAGTGACCTGAGAACTCTAACCAACTACACAATTACTTGAAGGGAAGTTTGATTTCTCCTGTATTTTTAAACCTTGAGTTGCTGATGGCTAAATCCAGTTCTTGTTCATTGTGGCTATCCTCTTACTATATAGAGAAGCCCACAGAGCTTAAAACATGTGAGTCATTCTGAAGAAGAAATAAAGAAAGAAGATGCCTGCTTTAAGGTTATCTGGGATATGATTTTACAACATCTGATACAGAAGAGATTGCTCCCTCTTAATTCCAGAGGATTTTCGTTTATTTTAGGAGTAACCAGCATTCCATATTTTTGTGAAACTTTATTTCAATTATTAGTTACAAATTTATGTAGGCACATGGCAGAGTGGCTTTCTGGGGTCACTGGCAGTAAAAGCTTGGGACTTCCCACTTGGTGTGAAGTGGTAATGGGCTTAGTTCGTGAGTGTGACCAGCAGGAGCAGGGAGGTGCTCATGCCCCTGTACTCAGCACTCGTGAGACCACACCTCAAGTACTGTGTCCAGTTTTGGTCACCACAGTACAGGAGGGACATTGAGGTGCTGGAGCAGGTGCAGAGAAGAGTGATGAGGCTGGGGAGAGGTCTGGCAAACATGACCTGTGAGGAGCAGCTGAGGGAGCTGGGCTTGTTTAGTCTGGAGAAGAGGAGACTGAGAGGGGACCTTATTGCCCTCTACAACTACCTAAAAGGAGGTTGTAGTGAGGCTGGAGCTGGTCTGTTCTCCCCAGTTACTAATGATGGGACAAGAGGAAATGGCCTCAAGTTGCATCAGGGGAGGTTTAGGTTGGATGTTGGGAAGAAGTTCTTTCCTGAGCGGGTGGTCAGGCACTGGAACAGGCTGCCCAGGGAGGTGGTGGAGTCACCATCCCTGGAGGTGTTTAAAAGGAGAGTGGATGTGGCACTTGAGGCTGTGGTCTAGTGATGAAGGCTGCTGGGATGAAGGTTGGACTGGATGCTCCTGGTGGTCCTTTCCAAGCATAGCAATTCCTAGTGATTAGATGTTGTGCTGAGGGATTTGGTTGATTCAAGGACTTGTCAGTGTGAAACTAATGATTGGACTCAATGAGCTTGAATTGGCTTTACCAATCTAAGAAATTCTGTGGTTCTGTGTGATTCTGTAGGACATCATACAGCCACAGCCATAGCTTTCCCCTCAAAAGGGTCTCAGATACTGGGCTGCAACTGCTGCTTTTCATCTGCGAACCCCAGTTAGCAGCAGGTCTGAATCGCTTTTCTCAGTGCCACTGCTGCAAAAGCCACAGCTCCTTCTCTAGGTATTTACAGGGGCAGGCTGCATACAGCCCTCGGGCCAAATGCATGTTTTAGTGCTTGGTGCTTTGTCCCTGATTAGCGCCTCTGTCATTCCTGAGAGATGAGATACCTTTGCCATATACATAATGAAACCTCTTTGTCATTTTCTGGGGGTCTTCAGTGGTGGTTAGATCTCAGAAATACGAGTTTGTAGCAGATAAAATGACAGCATTCCCTCCCTAAGATGTTCCTTTGTAGCTGGGTTGAGACACCACCCTGGAAGGGAGAAGGCTAGCAAGTACATGGCTCCTTTATTTAGTCTCTGCTTTTGCAAACAGTGCATTCCTCTCGCTCGCTTTTGCTCTCTATATTGTTTTCATATGAAAGGGCCCCTGTCATTAGTCTTTGTTCACATTTTCCTTTGAGCAGTTTCAGAGTGAATTAAGAAGACCAAAAAAAAGTTATTTTTGCTCTGTGTTTGAAAACTCCATTCATTACCTGTTGTTTTCTTAAGCTTTGTTTAATGCCTTTCACTTGCTATAAGTTCCAGCGAGATATTTACAGATTTGTAATCCCTTCTTTAGGCAAATATTGGGAGGAAGCAACATTTTTCAAATCATTCCTCTGGCTTTGACTTGAATCCTGTAGATCTTTGGCCTACTTTAACATTGACACCTCTTTGTCACCTACCCTCTAGACTTGAAATCAGTCAGGGTTGGAAGGGACCACAAGGATCAGCCAGTTCCAACCTCCCTGCCATGGACAGGGTCACCCTACCCTAGAGCAGCCTGGCCACAGCCTCATCCAGCCTGCCCTTAAACACCTCCAGCAATGGGGCATCAACCACCTCCCTGGGCAACCCATTCCAGGCTCTCACCACTCTTATGCCCAAGAACTTCCTCCTCACCTCCACTCTGAACCTACCCATCTCCAGCTTTGCTCCATTCCCCCTAGTCCTCTCACTCCCTGAGAGCCTAAAAAGTCCCTCCCCAGCTTTTTTGTAGGCCCCCTTCAGATCCTGGAAGGCCACAAGGAGGTCACCTGGGATCCTCCTCTTCTGCAGACTCAACAGCCCCAACTCTTTCAGACTGTCCTCATAGCAGAGCTGCTCCAGCACTCTGAGCATCCTCGTGGCCCTTCTCTGGACATGCTCCAGCATCTCCACATCCCTCTTGTAATGGGGACTCCATAACTGGATGCAGTACTCCAGGTGGGGTCTGACCAGAGCAGAGGGGGAAAATCACCTCCCTCATCCTGCTGGCCAGACTTCTCCTGATGCATCCCAGGCTCTGGTTGTCTTTCTGGGCTGCAAGTGCACGCTGCTAGCTCAGATAATATTGATAGCACACTGATGTTTTAGTTATTGCTAAGTAGCACTTACCCTATGTTGAGGATTTTTCAGTTTCCCATGCTCTGCCAGTGAGCCAGTGTGCAAGAAGCTGGGAGAGAGTGTGGCCAAGACAGATGCCCTGAACTATCTGAATGGATATTCCATACTGTAGAATGTCATGCCCAGTATACAAACAGGGGGAACTGGGCGTGGGAGGGCAAATCACTACTCAAGCACTGATCAGCAGGTCGTTAGCAATTGCATTGTGCATCGCATGTGTTCATGGGGTTTATTTCTCTCTCTTTTAGTTACCTTCCTTTTTCATTACTATTATTTTTTATTATTGTTAGTGACTGAACAGCCCCAGTTCTTTGTCTGTCCTCACAGGAGAGGCGCTCCAGCCCTCTGCCCAGCTTTTCTCTCTCATATTGTGCTAGTTTAAAGCTAGCTAGAGTGTTTTGGTGAGAAGAGTTAGATTACAGACTGTGAAAAGGAAACAGTGGTGATGTCTACTTCACTCACAGGCTTGGTGAGATGTATAAGAACAAGAACACAAACACAGATAACAGACTTGCTGTCTGTATAAGAAGCTGCACTTCTCTCTCTAACCTAACCTGCTGTCTGTGTGACTAATTCATCTGCTTCCTAACCCCCTGGCCGACCCTCTAATCTACCTTAAACATAAGGCAAGATGTAGGGTAAGATAGAGGAGTGGGAGGAAGGTGGAATGGTGGTCAAAAACCCCTCCTGGGGACTCTGGTTTCTGGGAGTGCTGTTGTGTTTCTCTATTACTTTTTAACTTGTTTATTTCTGTCTATAGCTGTATCTATTGTAAATACCTGCTTGTATATTGTGCTAAGCTGTAAATGTAAAGCTTCATTCAATTTCCAGAGCCCCTGAGTCTAGTCTGGGTGATTTTCCAAAGTGTAAGGAGGGCGGGGAACACCCAAACCATCACACATATCTCATGTGCTCCTTAGGACCTTGTCCCAGCGCTCTCCCTCCCCCACATAAATCTATCTGGTGAAAAAAAGCTGCAGCAGCAGGTTCACATGCCGTTCCAGAATCTGGGAATTTAAATAAACAAAGCAAAATTTAAAAATTAATTTGCTTTAGGTAAACCAGGAGGTTCTGTTTGTATTGGGCCATGCTTTTATTTTTTAAGAAATACTTTCTTTCAGTGTTTAAAATATACTGCCAGTTTAAATAAACAGCAGAGCTTTCCAATGTGGAAAACAGTATATTTCATGGAAGTTTTCACTTCTAACTTTTCTGCTCTTTCTTCGTGCAGTTTCTATTTAGAATATAAACAGGTTATTTAATAAATGGGGCTGTAGAAGCCTCAGCTGAAGCCTCAGCCTATTCCCGTTGATGTGATGGGATCAAACTGTATTTACAAGTGGATGTCTGCTGGTGCAATATGTACCAGGGTATAAAAGCAGGCTTCCCAGTGTCACCACAGCCGAGTAAATTGATGTTCAGAAATGGGAAGCTCTGGGTGTAATGAGATAGTTGTCTGTGTCCAGCTACTTACGGGCAGGTGTCCATACCACAAGGAGCTTGTACGTCCAGTTCTCTTCCAATAGCCGCTCTGTGGAAAGTTAAATTATTTCATTTCTGGCATATTTTGTGAGCTCTGAATTCACCTTACACACAGGGAGTCATTCCTCTGCATTGTAGGTCTGATGTTGTGCCGATATGGAAGAGTGCCTGTGTGGTTATTCCGAGGCACTTTGATGGGAAAGCAAGTCTAATTGCGTCTGTGATTGCTTTCAGTCTCCAGGTTATGAAAAATATTTGCAACAGTGCCCCTTGACTTTGTAAATATGGGGTGCATATGTGTTTTGTCTGTGTGTGGCACGAGGGAATAATGATAATTTCATTATGCAGAGTTAATTTTTCTCTAAGCAAACCTTTCAGTACTTAACATTCTACCTCCAAAGAACTGTAGTTCATCTAAGGTCTCAGGCATGATTGTGGTCTACCATATGTAACCCTGCAATGGCATGAAGGCAAGAAAGACCTCTTTACTCTCATTCTCTCCAAAATACTTTCCCAGATGTTGCACCCAGACCTGGAGGAGTAAATGCACAGTACAGGGCTTCCAAGGACGTTAACTCTTGCAGCTCGCGCAGTTCTCAACAGAGACAACAGGAATAGCAATTTCCTACTGAAATGCACACTGCTGGTGATACCCCTTGTCTTTTGGGAAGTGTGTCTGGAGATCCTTGTGGTGCCCACCCTGTCCTTTTCAGGACAGCCTTCGATTGGAAACATGGTCTTTGAGAGTGGAACCTACTCAAAACTGCAACTAAACTTCACAAAGCCTTTCCCCCCCACACCCCGAGTGCTTTATTCAGGTTTTCTTTGTCTCCAGTTTATTTTTTCCACAGCTAAAAGGAAAGAAGAGGCAGTGGCTGAAAGGCAGTGTTTTCAATCTTCACTGTTTGAAAGTGCACAAGTAGGAAGTTGGGGAAATTTTCCAGAAATCTTGTTTTCTTAGGAAAGGAGAAAAATTAGGTGACCCCTATGTAGAACAAGGGGTTATTGGCTGCACTTCAGCGTTTTCTCCACATAGGAGATGAAATGTAGTACTATCTTGGTCCCATTAAGAGTTATTTTCTCTTGTCATGTGTGTATTTTGCAGTTAATATTGTTCTTTAGTAAGACAGATACTTCTTGTGCTTTTTTATGGTAATAAAAATCAGCATCTCTTCATTTGGGAAGTTTAATTCCATTTGTAACTAATTGACTTTAATGGCGGGAGGAGAAGTTTTCAGTAATCTGTTTCTGCGGACAGCCCAGCACACCAGGGTTCCAGTCTCTTCTTCAGCTGGCCTTCAGTGCAAACAACAAGTGGTTGGTTGTGCAAAGCTGAGTGAGACAAAGCTTATCCCTCAGAGCTTTTATTTGTCTGTTTCTTTGGGAGGTTATTTTAGAGTAGAGACTGTCACTG
Source organism: Tricholaema leucomelas (assembly GCA_013400475.1). Taxonomy (NCBI): domain Eukaryota; kingdom Metazoa; phylum Chordata; class Aves; order Piciformes; family Lybiidae; genus Tricholaema lacrymosa; species Tricholaema leucomelas. Next base: position 129,891 of record WAAF01014525.1, on the reverse strand, counting down.
AAGAAACAGTTTGTTTCCAGTTTTCGCATGAAGAAACCATGTCCCTGTGCTTTGCCTAAGTCAGACTGAGAACAGGGAATTAAAAAACCTGAATTTCAGGACGTGCCACAGGCAGCACAGTACGTTCTTGTTTCACTCACAGAAATTGTTTTCCCAGGCTTGCTCAATTGATACGAAACTTTAATCTCTTCCCTTATTTGCATATTTTGACAAGTCTGAAACACAAAAGTCAAATGCATCATGTTGGCCAAAGAGACACAGCGAACCAGTAACTTGGAAACAGAGATCCCAAGTGACCTTTAGCAAGACATCTAAATAATTGAACTGCGTTTTTGCATCGAATTGATTGAATATAGTTCACATTTTTAATGAGGTGAAGCTTGACATCTAGCAATTTCACTACAGAGCTAAGGTGTTCCTAGCATGTGAGTCACAGCATTGCTCTGTGACTTTTTTCCATGTGACTGTTGCTCTGCAGTTTGGGGCAAGCTGCTGATCCTCTCACTATGTCGGTTTCCCTACCTGCAGAATGGACATGATAATTGTTATATTGTGCTGTTACAAAGACAGACTTTACAAAGGATTAGGGTTTGGGTTTTTTTTTTTTTTACTTTATAAGGCACTTTGAAGTTGGAAAGTGCTTTATAAGTGCTCTGATGTGTTTTCATTAAAAAATTATACTAGTAAAAATATCACACAAAAAGTTAGAGTTGTCTTTTTTTCACTTTCCCTTGTGTCTAAAAGCTAAACTGCCCTCTACCTCTGGGAGTGCCTGAGGATGCTTATTATCAGATAGTGTTTTTGCTGTAGGAAGATTCTTTTTCTGCCTGAAACTGCTTATTTTTAGTAGAAATGCAAAATCTAGTTTACCGTCATTGATGGTTTATGATTTCCCCTTGCAGAATCACAACAGTATGGATGTGGATTGAATGTCCTATATGTTTTGGAGCAATTCTGGTGTTTACAAGGGAGCCAAAACCACCAGCTGGCTTAGATACTATACCTTTTATATGTATATGGCATAATATCTTGCATCAGAAACCAAAACAGGGTTCACCAGATGTCTTCAACCCTGGAAAGCTGCAGATCTGTTGACTTGGACTAGGAAAATTAACATCAAATGTTAGGCAGGGCCCTGCTTGCTGGGTTGTTTATTTTCTTTCTACTTGTTATGAGCTAAATCTTTAGGACCTCTTTCTGGTTTTATGTGGGGAATACTCCACCAAGAGCAATGGCAGTGGAAACGGAGTGTATAAAGATGTGCCTATAGATAGCAGGGCTGGGCAGGTGCCACTTATTAAATCATACAGGTTTGATTCAAACCCGTTGTATTTTGTGAACAGAGTGAGGGACAGTATCTGCTGTACATTCCTTCCCTCACCATCTGGAATCACTACACAAACCTCTAAACCAAGTTTCATTTCCAGGTGCTTTCATAACCTTGTCCTTCTCAAAAGCAGAATTCCAGCATGTGTTACTTTCACAAAATGATGAAAGATCAAATACAGAAAATTCTGAGTGGATGGCTGAGCCTGTACCCCTGAACAGTCCTTGGCTGACTCTTACTTGGAATAAAAAATGTTAGCAGTGTTTCAAAATGCTGAGTACCTTTGCAGCAAGGGGCTACAGAAAGTGGTGATGACTTAAAGTCACAGTGACAATTCCATGTGCCAAAAAATTGTCTGAAGAGGGATAATTGTCTGAAGAGATAAGAAGTGATGTGACAGTCTCCTGTAATACCAGAGGGAGAAGTGAGTTTAGGCCAGGGAATGAAATCAGTTTAGTACTTGCTCACAGAGCTGTATTTTGTCCTGGTAGTAGACAGTGTTACCTCATCATTACTTAATGGCATGGTTGCTAAGAGCCTGCTAAACTGATGAATAAATGAAGCTTAAATAATACACAAGTAAAAGGAACTGCAAGTACACAAGGAGTACACAGGGTATCTGCAATTGCAGTAAATAAAGTTCCTTGCCCAGGGGAATAAGCTCAGCTCTGTTTCCCCACTGGCAGAATAACCCATAGCTATTTACACGGTGGTTTTGTGGTACTTGTCTTTGAAGCATTTGGCATCAAGTACCATGATACTAGCTAGCTGATGGATAGAGAATAACTGCCTGTGAACCTACTTCATGGGAAATTCTGAGACTGTGGTCCCTTCATGAGATGAGATTTAACAAGGCCAAGTGCAGGATTCTACGCTTTGGCCACAACAACCCCAAGCAGCACTACAGGCTGGGAACAGAGTGACTGGAGAGCAGCCAGGCAGCGAGGGACCTGGGGATGCTGGTAGATAGTAGCCGAAGATGAGCCAGCAGTGTGCCCGGCTGACCAGGAGAGCCAATGGCATCCTGGACTGGACCTGGAACAGAGTGGCAAGAAGGACAAGGGAGGTTATTCTTCCCCTGTGCTCAGCACTGGTCAGGCCACACCTTGAGTACTGTGTCCAGTTCTGGTCTCTTCAATTCAAGAGAGATGTTGAGATGCTGGAACGTGTCCAGGGCAACAAAGCTTATGAGGGGCCTGGAGCACAGTCTTGTGAGGAGAGGCTGAGGGAGCTCTGTGTGTGTAGCCTGGAGAAGAGGAGCCTCAGGAGTGACCTCATTGCTGTCTACAACAGTCTCAAGTTGTGCCAGAGGAGGTCTAGGCTGGATGTTAGGAGGAAGTTCTTGGCAGAGAGAGTGATTGGCATTGGAATGGACTGCCCAGGGAGGTGGTGGAGTTGCAGTCCCTGGAGGTGTTCAAGATTTATTTCCTTCAGTGAATGATCTTCCAGATGTTAATGTACATGAATAAGAACATGGGAGGACAGATGTTGGGCAGTGGGGAAAGTGGAAAATTTTGGAAGAATTGGTTGAAGAGTGGTCATAATTCAGCATTATTAATTCATTATTTGCTTGACTTCAGGGAGATTTAATGAGTAACCGTTGTAACTGCATTCTTAAGTGCTTAAGTGAGAGGAGTCATGGCAAGGTAGGAAAAATAGTATGGTAAAAGTAATTAAACTAATTTGGATTGTGGCATCTGGACTACAAATGGCAAGGCCTTGAGGCCTTGGGCGAGCTGCTCTAGTGGGAGGTGTCCCTGCCTGTGGCAGGGGGTTGGAGCTGGATGATCCTTGAGGTCCCTTCCAACCTAAACCATTCTATGATTCTATGATTCTAAGGTTTTGGAGGGCTCTTAGAAATAAATGTTTTGTTAATAGGAGATTACAAAAATGACTAGTTCCATTTAGGGCACTGAGTCATACCTTTAAAACTTTGTAATTATCTTCCCCAGACAATAGAAAGTACTTTTTTTCTCTACAAGGAACTGTCTAGAAGAACTTCTTCATGCTCCAGAGTCCTATCTGATCATGCAAATGCCTCTTGTGGCATACTGTTTGCTATCCATGTATTGCAATACAAAGCTACAAAATAGCACCAGAACACATGGTGTTTTGGGACCATTCGGGGTTGGGTTTTTTTGGTCAGGTTTGGGGTCAAAACAACAGAGCTTTCGAAGACAAGTTCAAAAGTAGAGGGTCAGCTCCTGTGAAAATGTTCACAGCTTCAGGCATTTGTTTGTGATTGTGTAGCTTCTTTAAGTCTAAAACTGTACAGATTCAGAAGACTGAACTAACTAATAGGATTTTCCAGATTTCTTTCTCTCCTTGTGTTAGTTACTGCAGGTTCTCAGTCTCTTTCTGCAGCTCTCTTTGCTACTATTTTCCAAAAACTGTGTCCTGTTTTGTTTTCTCTTTCGTACCCATATTTCCACTACCCTGAGCAAGACCCACCACCTGCTTTCTCTCCTTAGAGCTGAAAGAGAATGTGAGTATCTGGGTGCATGACAGTAACTCTGCACCTTTGCTGCAGAGGCTGCCAAGCCATCCAAGGAGCCGAAACGTGCCCATGCTTTGAACCCAACTATTTGTTAAACACTTATGCTTGAGATCACACAGAGGCAGAAGTGGCTGAACCAAAATGGTTGAGTATTTGACTTCAACTTCTTGGCAATCCAATCCTGAAATGGAAATTAGTGGATAGATAGATGGATGGATAGATAGGTAGGTAGATAGATAGATAGATAGATAGATAGATAGATAGATAGATAGATGGATTGAAACACTGGGGCTGGTTTCTTTCAGGTAACTCACTATTCTTTAGGCTACACTGGTGAGGTCCTGCTTCTCTCTGTTGACTGTACTGAGAATTTTAGCTATTGAGTGCTCAAGCTCATCAGCCGAAGCTTCCTATCCTCTGGGGATTCTGCCCCTGCTGGTCGTTTCGGCATCCTTTCAACTTTTGATTATCTGTTTTTTACAAACTCAGTAGTTAGTCTTTGTGCCTTGGATGTTACAAAACAAAAGGTTAGGCATTAGTATAATACTGCTTATGAATAACACTTATTTCTCTAGCACCTGTCCATCCACAGTCAATGTAGGTGTTGAACAGAAAAGCAATGGTATTATTCTTCTACTAAAAATGAGGTTTATGTGAAATGTTTTTGTTTAATCCTGATGTATCTTTCTTAGTTTTCCTTTTTTAAGGTGCACATGAGTGAATATCTTGAGAGCAATGCTACTTTGCCTGGGGTTTTTTTTTGCCTTTTTTGCTATATGTGTACGTTCAATTGAAAATAATGAAAGGTCTTTTTAGGTTGAGCTCGTAAGAGTGATATTCCTTCCGTGGCATAAATAGCTTGAGAGGAATGTGGTTAGTCCTGTCTCTTTCACATAACTCAAAAAGGGGCTGGGTAAGCAGGGCTCCTTGAAGAGCAAGGAAGAAACACCTGGGAACTCCAGCCAAGTGATCTGTACTCACGTCCTTCTATCATCTGGCTCTCCTTCTTGCTCAAAAGGATGGTGCTTTAATGGATTAGCACACTATTTTTGGTATTTGTCTTGCACCAGCTCTCCATTCCTGCATCAGGTTCTCCGTTTGCCTTCTACCGCAGGAAAGATCTGAGATTGCAGGGGAAGGATCTCATGGTTGGAGAGACCTAGAATTTCAGATGCCCTTAAATGAGAATGCAGAACTTAAGAAATAGCCCCATGCTTTGCTCTGGAAGTCTCTGTGATCAAAAACATCAACTGTGACTGTATCCAGAGTCTAAACAATATGAGAGTTTAGAAGTATATTGAGTGTGGACGAAGCAAGCTCTCCACTTGGAAACTGTTGATGTAGTGTGAGGAGACTGTTGGAATAGGCCTGCCAAGTTGGACAGGGATACTGCTACATTTGATTGGTGCTCCAGATCAACTGTTTGTGGTGAGGATACATATCTAAGACAAATCAGTGGTGAGTCTGAGCACATTTTGCAGCACTATGTCATTGACAAGAGTGTGTGACCCTCCATCTGCCGTTTAGCTCATGCCCATCCACCTTGTAGCAGCTGCCAGATTGCAGGTGCCTAATGCTGCAGCCAGGCAAGGGACCCAGGGCAATGAACACTATTTGGTGCTTTGTGCTTGGGTGAGGACTATAAAATGATTTAGGCTAATTTGCTGCTGGTACAGCCATGAGCTGTGGTCACCTGAGAGCCTGGATTGTTGGGTTCTCTTCACAGCAACTGTTTCTCACCCCCATCTGACATTAAAACTATAGCACAGCTCAGATGGTTCACAGAAGGTACCAACACAAAGGGCTCAAATGTTGCTGACAACCCTTTTGGCAGCTTCCAGTTTCCTTACAGAGGTACCCATGGCCATTTCAGATGGACTTTTCTGGGCTGTTTGAACTTTGTGATGATATTCTTACTCAGGAATTTTCTTTTGAAACCAAGGGCTCTCAGCAAAGCATTGAATGACTTTTGAAGAGACACATGGAGGGAGGTGCTGCCTACGACAAAGCGAGTGTTGTGTTACTGGTTCATGTAATTGAAATAGTTTCTTGCAAACTGCTCATGATTCACAAGCGATAGTAAATAACTGAGGAATGACTGTGCCTGATGAAGGAAATGATTGCTGCAGCTCCTTAGTTGTCCTGGTTGTGATTAGTCCGTTGCAGAACGGGAGGTGAAAAATAACCTCTCACCGTTTCCCATCCTTAGTTCTGGTGCATGCTTGACTCTGGGATCAAGGTAACTGCCAAAAGCATTTAACATGTAGACTCTTGAGGGCTGGTGATAGAAATGTGATAGCCTACAAACATGGCAAAAATCTCCACTTAGCCCAAATCTGATCTCATTGAAGTAACTGGGTCTTTATCAACAGTGTAGCTCAAGTCTCAAAGGCTGAGTTCATTTAAAACTTGTACACCACTCCTGGTAACATCTTACATCTTAGTTTTGCTGAAAGTAAGTGCAGTAAATAAAGAGGGCACTTCACAGATTGATTATTTATTTTTAACTAGGGAATGGTAATTCAGTTTTACTCACTTGCTCAGAAGGGTCCTGCAGTGTTGTTTATGCAAATAATTGGAAAGCTTCATAAAGTTCATTAAAACAATTGGAAAACTGTGGCAGGCTGTGATGAGTTGCTGGCATATCAGGTAATCTGTCCATTTTTGAAGAGAGCATAGCCTGGCAAGACAAAAGTAGCAAACATGTATCGTAACCATGAGAATAATTGCACAGCCCTTTGTCCTGATTTTAATCCTTGTATCACCCCTGCGATGTAGGAGCTGTATTCTTCCTTTAATCCTACTGATTTTCTTAGTCGTGTGAATGCTGCAGGAATGATAAATCTCAAGGCCCTTTCCTTATATTCAGCAGATTCAGTACCCCGCAATTGTGTAATTTGGCCTAAAGCAAGCCTTAGGCAGTGGGTGTTCATGGGAAGCGTGCAGAAGGGGTTGCAGGGATTAAGAGCAACAAGGGGAAAATCACCACCTGTTTTTTTTCCCCCCCTTCCCTCTCTCTTTTGTCTCTCCCAGGAGAAAAACCCTACAAATGTACCTGGGAAGGCTGCACCTGGAAGTTTGCTCGGTCGGACGAACTGACGAGGCATTACCGCAAGCACACAGGAGTGAAGCCATTCAAGTGTGCAGACTGTGACCGCAGCTTTTCCCGCTCAGATCACTTGGCGCTCCACCGCCGCAGGCACATGCTGGTTTGAGAAACGCTACCTGTTCCAGCTGAGTTTAAGAGCTGGGTCTCTTAACTATCCAGAGTGAATTCAGCAGGGCTGAATCCCCCTCTACAGTGTTAACAGGCAGGGCTTTCCTTGATGTCCATAACAAAACAAACAAACAAGACATTCAAAAAAAAGCAGGAAAAGAAGTGCCACTCTTCTCCTCACCATCCGAAGCTAACCCCCTCTGCCCTTTAGCATGGCTACCCCCTGAAAGTGTCGTCACAATCACCTGGGAAACAGCAGCCGAAATGCTACAGGAATGGGCATTATTTTACATGCTGCATCCTTTGACAAAAAAAAATGTTTATAGCTAGTATGTTTTTCTCAGCTGTTGGACATTTTGTTCCTGAAAAAAATCACTGCTGATTGGAGGATTAGATACCACAAACCGATGATGATGATGATGATGATGAAAGCAAGACCGCTAGACCTGTATTGTCCTATCTTTTCCCCTTTTTTTGAATACCATCTGGCTGGTGTCAGTGTCATGACCCATCTGTGCTGCAGACAAGATGCATGTGAGTAGGCAAGAGGAATCTGCTGGAGAGGTCCCATTGCAGAGCGAGTTGAAGGGTTGCTTGAGCAGACTTTTGCAATAACGATGGTGGCATTTTAATATTGTACCACAATTTGTCAGTATGCCCTAGAGGACACCAGCCATTTAACCTTTTTTCTTGTTTGTTTGGTGTTTTATTTTTCAGTTCTTTTCTTTTATTGTTGAAGTCTGTAAAATAAACAAGGGTTAGCAGCATCTCTGCTGAAAGTACAATATTAAGTATCTGTATTTTACCATGGGCTTATTTAGAACTGTTTCCTGATTCTTATAGAAAGAGATCATCTGAAAACTACTACCCCATTCTCAACATGCAGTTTTCTTTCATACAGCTAATCCACTTCCCCATGACGGTTATTTGAACACGAGGAAGTAGATCTTACAACTCACTGGTACCAAGATAAGTGCTGTAGCCGTTCATGAAATGGAATTGCATGTACCAACAATACAAACCAGAGTAAACGGCTGCATCTCTTGCAGAGAAAAAGCAATAATGATTAAATGGCTCTCGAGACAATAATTTACTCCACACCAACAGAAGGGGTGGAGGTTGGGCAGGGGGCAGAAAGGTATGCAGAAATAGCACATAAGATCATTTGAGTTAATCTTTCTTATTGTTTCACTGACCTGCTAGGTACCACAATTAAATACTTTCATTTCCTTTAGCATAATACCTGTGTCTGGAAAGTGAGAAAGATAAAGGAAAGAGCTGATTGTTGAGGAGTCAGTGGATGAACTGTAAGTAGAAAGGAGAAATGTTTCTGCAGTGGTGCTCTGCAAGACATTAGGTTTCTCCCTGGGAATTAGGGAATAACAAGATTTTGCCAGCTGTCTAGTATGATATAAATGGCCCTTTATATGGGTACCAGTGGCTTCCTCTGCTGGGATTTTCAATCCAAGCCTTTTCAGATTAAATAAAAGGAAATTCTTGATCATTCCCATACAGCCCTATAATTGTGAACCAATTTGTATTAATTGAATTATGTAGGAAAGAGAGAAACTCTTAGTCATCAGTTGTTCATGCGAACAGGATAGTGTTTCTCTGTTCTCTTTCCTCACAAGGATCTGTCTATTCAGCTAGATTTGACAAAGAGGAGGCTTGGCGAGACTTTTTTAAGTGTTGAGACTTTTTTATAGCTTAGAGGTGAAAGATGTATACATAAAAGTCTTTTGCAATGTATTTAATGATGAATATTTGGTTCCAGGGATTGCACAGATTAAACTTGTGATGTCACTTGTCGATTTTTGAATGTTTGACCAGTCTGAATTAGTTTCTGATCCTGAAGTAATCGTGGTAATGTTGGGAGAATTCTGAAATTGAGGTTATTTTTAAGAAATGCCAGCACTGAATACCCATGCAGATACCGAAAACAATTACTGTTAATATGAGTGGGATATACTTTATAACCGCTTTCACACGCCCTCCAGTTTGTCTTTAAATACTTGCAATATTCCCCAGTACCAGTTAGATTATCAGTGCTCTGAGAGGGCTTCAGTACTGTCAGAGCTCAGGCTCCGCTCCGCCAGGTGATCGGAAAAACATAGGACAAATCGTTTGCAGGCATTGACTGCACTGCTAATCAACTTCCACCACATCTGGCTCCAAATCAGGGACGAAGCAAAGGTGCTGAGCGTCTGCGCAAAGCGTGAAAAGGCTGCCGTGGATAGGGGCTCCTGGGGAGGCCATGAGGCGTTGAGGGGCAGCAGAACTGGGGCTTTGCCAGCAGTTACTGCCGTTGGCTTTAAAATCCGTTGTCAGTGTTGTGCGTGAGATGGTTCATGGATTACGTCTGAGGTCTGTCTTTTATGTGCTTCACTATCATCCCCTTAAGTGGATCTGGCATACTCAGCATTTAGGGAAAGAAGTCTGGCCAATTGATAAAATTGTTTTCCTGCCCCAAAACATTCTCCTGACTGATTACTTGAATAGCAGTAATTTGGTCAAAGAATCAACTGCATATAGAATTCTTTTCAGAATGTGTGATTTTCCCCCCCCACTCCCCTAGAAAATTAAGTTGGTTTGACCAGAAACTCTTAAGGCCACTCCATTAACATACAAGAGGAGCTACGAGAGAGGCCATCTCTGGTGTTATTCACAAAGGCAGAGTATAACTGTGAGAAACCAATGTCCTCTTCAGGTTTTCCCTGCAGTCAGTAGAGAGGGAAAGACTCCTCTGAGAGAAGGTGAGGCCTTAAATTACAGTATGCAGCTCTGATCTGCCTCGAGAACGAGTATAAGTCTGGGGACTCATGTCCCAAGGCCAAGGTTGGTCTGTGTGAGTCCCTTGTGTCCAGTTCATTGCCCATTACTTTGTGCATAGGAAACACTGCAACAGAAAGAGGATCTGGTTTCATTCAAAGAACTCCAAAGTGGTACAGAATTAAAGGAGCATTCACACCAAGGTATCTAGGCACAGAGCATGTCAATGGTAATGGAATGAAGCCAAAGGTAAAAGAGTGTACACTAATTTTTCTTCTTTCACAGACAGGAAGTATATCCTCAACTTTGCCAGGACACATATAAGGGCTTTTTTGTGCTGCTGTTACTCTGAGAGCACTTGCACAACCAGCAGTAGTCCACCACTGGGTTTCAAGTACCCAGTATGGTTCTTGGCAAGTTTCTTATTTATACCAGCACACACAGCCTTTGACTCCAAATACTCTACAAGGTTGTTGTCTCATTTTTGGGTTTTTTATTCCATTTCAGAATTTTAAGATAAGTTACCCTGTGAGAGAGTGGTGTTTGGATGCAAAGCATGTATCTCCCAGATTTTAAGGATGTCCTTCCCTCAGTGACTGGAGTTCAGACCCATCAAATGTCTGTGCAAAGACCAAAGGTGGTTGCTCCCAGATTGTTTCCTTGAAAATCCTGGTAATCCCACCACAGGTCAATGGCATTTCATAATCACAGCAAAGGCTTACCATCATATGAAGCATGCAGAAATACCAGATCTCAGCTCGCCACAACATGGCAAGTCCATCCTAATTAAGCAGTTGGGAGAAACAAATACACAGTGTCCCATTCTTTCAGAAAGATGGAGGTTTATGCTTTTAAATATGCGTCAAGGATGGGTCATTCCACTGTGCCTATTTCCCTACAAGGGAAACTGTGCCATAGAGTGTCAGGTTTCCTATGTTTTCAAAAGGATCCAATGGATTTGTCAGGAAATCTCAGTAGCCAGCATCGTAGGGAAATGCAATGAGCAAGCAGCTTTGATACAGAACTTTTTAAATTTCAAATGGTCATTATTTTTTGAGCACCTGTTTTATTCAGCACTGTAAAAGTGGCTCGTTGCAACAGCAGTTTGTACTTGGGAGATGAAGATGCAGTATTCTTTATTCTCTGTCATGCTTACACAATTAATTACATAGATTTAGGCTGACTTGTATATATGATTATTTGCTGGAGTAATGTATAACAGAATTAACAGTGTTGAACATGACATCAGTGCTGTTGATATTTGGGGTAAAATCACAGTGCAGAGCATGGACAAATTGCCGGGCAACCTTTCTCCCCTTTCATTGTGGGAATAACAGTGATCATAAGTCTTGTTTTCCATTAGCCACATTGCAAATGTATTCTAGCTGCCATTTATAAAATTATCTTCTGATAATAAATGCTGTTTAATGGAAAAAAAATCTCTTTCTCCTTTATTGAAGGTGGGGACATCAGAATTGGAGTAAATTTCACTGTTAATATCCCACTCATTTTTTAGTTTGAACTTTGGTTAGGAGAGGTCAGTGTGCAAAACTGCATCTTCCACAGCAGAAAAGTCTTTGAGATCATTCAGTAAATCCACCCTGCTCCCTCCTGCTCATCCAAACATTCATCCATATCCCAATACTCCCATCTAGGTCCAGGTAATAAAAGTGGGGTTTTTGTTGGGTCATCTATGTCCAGGTAATAAAGGCAGGGTTTTTTGTTGGGTCGTCTACGTCCAGGTAATAACGGTGGGGGTTTTGTTGGGACATCTATGTCCAGGTAATAAAGGTGGGGGTTTTGTTGGGTTTTGGTTTTGTGTTTTAATCTGAAAAGGAAGAATTGGAAGTAAACTCTGTAAAAGAAATTACTACCGTCTTAAGAAACCAGCTCGTGTTATTGTGTTATGCTTTTGCCTGTGATTTCTATCTGGAGAAGTGCACCAAGAAATTTAAAGATTGGTGTGTTTTTCACAGTTCTGCCATAGCATAATAGTTGCTGTGTAATTTATGCTTATGAAGTTGCTCTCTTTGGTACCTTGAAAAAAAAAGGCTTACAGTCTGATCAATTTTCACAGTCAATCAGGTTTTAGTACCAAAATGTAGCTATAAGGATACTGCATCTTTAGATATCAAGATACTTTGAAAGTATTTTACTATACTTGTAACAGTTTAAATATTCTGTAATATATGTGATAGTGGAGAAGTATTTTCAAACTCACAGTTTTACATGGGATGTAAATAGGTTAAATGAAGTACATTTTTTAAGATCCTTTAGCTTTCATCAGAAAAAGAAAGTGGTAAGATAATGCCTTGCAGAGCTTAAACACAAAACATAGGAAGTATATTGTTCTCTTTTGTCAGAGCATGTTTTCTCTGCAAAAAAAAGGAGTGGCCACTTCTTTGCTGGTTTGCAGATGGTGTGCGATAGAGCGAAGGCAAGTAAGTCAACCCTCAGAATGTCTTTGGATAAAGGAAAAAGAACCACTTAGTCACAGTAAGAACCATATGAAAGGGGTCTTTTTTGGGGCAGAGGAAGGTTGTGTGGTTTGGTTTTTTCCTCCTGATGTTTCAGAGTGAACTGCAGATACAGTATCAGCAAAATCTTATTTGATTTGATTTGTTGTATTTCCCTGACTGCAATGCGTCTCGAATAAAGGTTGCAGAGCTGACAGGAGGTTGTAGCCAGGTGGGGGTTGGTCTCTTCTGCCAGGCATCCAGCAATAGAACGAGGGGACACAGTCTCAAGTTGTGCCAGGGGAGGTATAGGTTGGATGTTAGGAGGAAGTTGTTGCCAGAGAGAGTGATTGGCATTGGAATGGGCTGCCCAGGGAGGTGGTGGAGTCACCGTGTGTGGAGATGTTCAAGAAAAGCTTAGTGCCATGGTCTGGTTGATTGGCCAGGGCTGGGTGCTACGTCGGACTGGATGATCTTGGAGGTCTCTTCCAACCTGGTTGATTCTGTGATTCTATGAAATAGGCAGCTGCTCTTTGCTGATTCCAGGGGTGCTTAGTCTTCTAGGTGTAGTTAGGTGTGGACAAAACTGTGGCAGAACAGTCATGGCATTTAAAATGCACATACATTTCAGCAAGATAGCCTGAACTCTATTTTGAAAGATGAAACAGAAAGTGCCTGTAATTAGAACTGATGGGATGTTCCTATACTTTTACACAGCAATAACTTAACAGGATTCTGTTAATGATAAGGCAAAAATGAAATTTTACTCCTAGAACAATAATGCAGCACAGAAACAAACACAAAGTGCCATTTGTATTTTCACATGTCAAGATACTGTGTTAGAGGCTTTAGTTTTTTTCTCAGATAACATCCATTGTGTACTTGTGAGAGGAAAATGGATCTTGGTTTATGACTTACTCATATCCATATCGCTTCTTGGTAGGTGTGAATGGAGGTTATTGTCAAGCAGTGTTTTAGGGAATTTCTTCGTAGTTTGTGTCTGTTGTGCCCATGGGTCCAGGGTATTCTCTAGTGAAATAATCCAAAAAACAGCAATAATCCCAATGGAATTGTGGTTTCTTTTTTAGGGTGTACGGTAGAATGGGGATTCCCTTGGAAAATCCTCTGCATTGAACTCTGGAAACACAGAGTTCGCCTTATGTATCCTTTCTATTCGCCATGTAATGCTTATGGTATTTAACAACATCTTAGAACTGGTAGACTTCAGGAGTAGACAAAAATATATCACTTTTCTTTCTTCTGGGGACAAATGAATTAAAAACTGGGGACTGTCAGTCTAGAGACTATTTGAACAGCAAACAAGAAGTCAATATTCTTCAAATATATGGGGGGGACAGGCTCTGCTCACTTGCTCCCTGGGATAGGACAAGGAGCAATGGGTCTAAGTTGCAGCACAAGAGGTTCTGCTTCAATGCAAGGGGGAACTTCTTTACTGTAAGGGTCACAGTATACTGAAACAGGCTCCCCAGAGAGGTTGTGGAGTCTCCTTCTCTGGAGCCTTTCAAGGCCTGTCTGGATGTGTTCCTCTGTGATCTGTGTTAGTATTGTCCTGCTCTGGCAAGGGGGTTGGACTCAATGATCTCCTTGGGTTCCTTCAAATCCCTAACATTCTGTGAAATGGAGTGAGGAAATTTGCATCAATAGACTTACTGGTCTTACAAGAAAACAGGCACCTGTGACTTTCATTCCTATTTTTCTCCCCCACTCTATTATTATTATTATTATTTTAATCTGGTAGGTTTCTGTGAAAGAGAAAATATTAACTGCTGCTAATGGATTCTTAAAATAGCAGTGTAATGCCATCCCTCGTGCTTCTCCTGCTTCTAAAAATGAATTTATTGGAGATCAAAACGTATCTGGTTGTCCTAATACCTTTGCCAAGAAAGACTGCTTTCCCTTCTCTGAATTTATCCAGACAGCATTCTGCATTGGAAACATTCCACATTTTGCCTAGACTTTTGCAGCCGTTGGTGAGTTGCTGCTGGAGTAGGGAGGTGGATGTTTGGGTTTTATTCACTGAGGCAGGACGGTGTGTGCACAGAGATGCTGAAGACAGTGCAGGTGCAAATACAAGGCAGGCATGTGGTCTTGCATGTAAAAATTGGGCATTTCAGCATGTCAGGGGATTGTGACAAGAGCACGAGTTTAGTAACAACTTACTTGAAGCATTAGCCACCAGTGGAAATAATCCCATCAGAATATGCATATATTTATTCTGTCATCCTGAGTTTGTTCTCCTGATACTAAGCACATAACACAATTCATGCTGTGGCTTTTAGGAGGGCACCAAGGAATGTGTCATCAGAAGGACAAGGAAACATTAAGTTTCTTACCTCATACCTGAGCTGTTTCTGGAGAGGAAGGTTTAGGTTCTTTGTTCTGGAGCAGTAACACTCCAAGGAGGCACCCTTAGAAACTTGCAGTGTTAGGAGGTTTGGCTGACCATCCCTATGCTTTCATTTTTGCATAGAAAAGGACACCTTGTCCTCACCATCCCAAAATGAGCCAGGCTTTTTTTCCTTCTTTCTGCAAAACTAACATAGTGTTTTTTTCCCCTTAATTGTATTGATTTGCCAGCGTATTTCTATAGCAGCTCGTGCTTACTGATTTTAAATTATGAGATAAACTAAGTTGCCCATTCATTAAACAGTTGTTCAGTCCTTCAGACAAGCAAAACTGGGCATGTGAATTAAGACAAAAAACTGTTTCAGGTCCAGTTTTCCCTGTGTGTGACCTGCAGCATCTTCCCAAGTTCCCCAACAGTTTCAGTGAGCCAAGATGCTGAGGGTTATAAAAGGTGAGTGGTGGTTCACACATTGACTTGCTAAAGCTTGCTCCATGCTGTCCTGCATCAGGAATGGTGTGGCCAGCAGGAGCAGGGAGGTCATTCTGCCCCTGTACTCTGCACTGGTTAGACCGCATCTTGAGTACTGTATCCAGTTCTGGGCCCCCCAGTTTAAGAGGAGCATTGAGATGCTTGAATGTGTCCAGAGAAGGGCAACGAGGCTGGTGAGAGGCCTCGAGCACAAGCCCTACGAGGAGAGGCTGAGGGAGCTGGGATTGTTTGGCTTGGAGAAGAGGAGGCTCAGGGGTGACCTTATTGCTGTCTACAACTACCTGAGGGGTGGTTGTGGCCAGGGGGAGGTTGCTCTCTTCTCTCAGGTGGCCAGCGCCAGAACGAGAGGACACAGACTCAGGCTGTGCCAGGGGAAATTTAAGCTCAAGGTGAGGAGAAAGTTCTTCACTAAGAGAGTCATTGGCTACTGGAATGGGCTGCCCAGGGAGGTGGTGGAGTCGCCGTCCCTGGAGCTGTTCAAGGCAGGATTGGACGTGGCACTTGGTGCCATGGTCTAGCCTTGAGCTCTGTGGTAAAGGGTTGGACTTGATGATCTATGAGGTCTCTTCCAACCTTGGTGGTACTGTGATACTGTGATACTGTGACCTCTGCATCTGAAAAACAATAGTTCAGTGTCTGGTAGGGGACCATAGGTGATGGCTTTGATGGGTTGTCGTAAGCATGAACTCTGAAATACAAAAAAAGCTTCAGAAACTGCTTTTATTCCTGCTCCTACCTTTCTAGATGTAAAGGTCTGCTTTGGAAAGACAATGCGAGCCAGAATCTTCATAGCTGAACTAATCTTATACACAATTGAGAGTTCATCTTGAAAATTCTGGTTTAAAGCTATTTTTCACTGCTACATTTGCATTTTATTTTTAGTTAAACCACACACAGTTTATTTCTACTACTGTCATCCTATACATTGCTTCCTTGGTAATGTAAGTTCTCCACTGAACACCTACACAGTATGCTTTCTTGACCTGCTGTCTGTCCCTAAAAAACTAATAGCCTCCCGTTTGCACTTGGAATAGAACATACACAATGAATTACTTAAGTTCCATGCACCATCAGCCATAAGACCTTCATCCCACACAGACTGACACACACATTCGTACCAGACACGCATGCATGCACTCTTAAGTGAAGGAGAATTGGACACTGCTATCAACATGTGGGGTCAAAAATACCATTAAAGTGGAAAGTTCTTTCAGCTGTGTTTTCAGGAAGAAACAAGAATAATGAAAAATACCATTCTTGGCCAAGTCACTTATGGAAGAAGCAAATTCCCCTACGGCATTAGTTGAGTGAAATCCTAAGGCTGGGTTTGCCTTTGGCCTGTGATTGTTCCTTCAGCTCAGGCCATTCTCATACATACTGATGAGTGTTCATTTGATCCTCCTGTGTAAAAATACAAAACCATCCCTTAGTTTACAAAGTCATTAATTTGGAACTGGAGCTTCACAGCAGCAGAATTAGTGTGTATGGCACCTCAAGTCTTGTTCCCAGAGGAGACGCGAAAGGGAAGGTCATTATCGGTAACCCCATAGAGACATTAGCACCAATAGAGGTCCTACATGTAGAAGGAATAAAAACACCAGTGCTAGCAAGCGAGCATATTAGTTTGTTAAGTCTTTTTTTTTGCCTTCCTTTCAAACGCTTTTAAATGCAAAAAAAATTACCTTCTTCAAAAGTAAACACCTGAAGATGTGATTTCCCCATAGTTTCCTCTGCATTTATATACTATGTAGTGTTTAGGCAACGCCTATGTTATAAGTTTATTAATATTATGTAAGTGTTGTTCTTGTATTTATGTATAGTGTATGTATTGTAAATATATTCAGAGCTTTTTTTCCTGACTGTAAAATGGTGATTTTTTTGCCCTATGATAATGTAAAGGGAGTCCCCCCCCTTACCCCTAATGAAATTCTGTCAGAGGGTGATTATTCCACTCTATTCTCAAAGATTTAAATGAACAAGTGTTATCGTTTTTAATGGTGTCTCAGACATATTTTGTTGGTGCATTGCTTTTCTGTATTCAACTTTCCTATGAATTGAGCTGTGAATTGAAATAGAGTTTAAACCTTTAAATGTATGCATTTGTATAATTATCTGAATGGAGGCATGAAGGTTAAATAAAGCATTTTGTATGGAACAAACCCCCTAATTATTACTGTGGATGACTCAAAGCTCCTGGAATATGCAGTTATTAACTTTTTTAAATTAAACCTTTGTTAAAAAAAATCTTTTCTATAAACACATAGTGATATTTTTTTAAATGGAATGTTTACTTATGAAATGGATTTTACTTGCTTTTCTGATTTTCTTGAAAGTCAGCATATAAAGTAGAAATTCTCCTTTCACAATGCTTATGGCAAAGATGGGACAAATGAAACAACACTCAGCAGTATTGAAAAAATATATGTCCTGGGATGTGATATAAAAGTATTTTGCATTGCTATATAATCTGGCTTCCCTGAGTGCTTCAAATGGAGTTTTTTCATCTGTCTGTCTCTGCTTCTTTCCCTCTCCTGCCCTCGTGTGTAGCCAAGCTGGCACAGTTAGTGTGCTTGAGGTATCGGCACAGTTAGTGTGCTTCAGGTACCAGCACAGCCGAGAGGAGGTTTGTTCACTGTGTACCCATGAAGAAAAGGAACAATGACTGAAGGAGGGCAATGGCACACGGGAAACCCTGGTGTCAGGCTTAGTGAAAAGGGTTGGCATTTGTGATTGTTTCTAGGGATCAGAGAATCATAGAATCAGTCAGGTTGGAAGACATCTCCAAGCTCATCCAGTCCAACCTAGCACCCAGCCCTAGCCAATCAACTAGACCATGGCACTAAGTGCCAGGCTTATTTTGAACACCTCCAGGCATGGTGACTCCACCACCTCCCTGGGCAGCCCATTCCAATGCCAATCACTCACTCTGGCAACAACTTCCTCCTAACATCCAGCCTAGACCTCCCCTGGAACAGCTTGAGACTGTGTCCCCTTGTTCTGTTGCTGCTTGCCTGGCAGAAGAGACCAAGCCCCACCTGGCTACAGCCTCCCTTCAGGTAGTTGTAGACAGCAATGAGGTCTGCCCTGAGCCTCCTCCAGGCTGCACACCCCAGCTCCCTCAGCCTCTCCTCACAGGGCTGTGTTCCAAGACCCTCCCCAGCTTTGTCACCCTTCTCTGGACACGTTCCAGCACCTCAACATCTCTCTTGAATTGAGGAGTCCAGAACTGGACACAGCACTCAAGGTGTGGCCTGACCAGTGCTAAGTACAGGGGCAGAATAACCTCCCTTGTCCTACTGGCCACACTGTTCCTTACCCAGGCCGGGATGCCATTGGCTCTCCTGGGCACACTGTTGGCTCATGTTCAGCTACTATCTGATGTGCTGGGGCCTGTAGGCTTCTCCCCTGTGACCACAACTCAAAGAAGCTTCCTTTGTTTTTGAGCCCGTCTAGAACAACTGGGGACAGCAAGTCAGTCTTGTAGCTGCTTTTTGCCTTTAGTGTTGGAATTTGTTCTCAAATGTGATTTTTCCTTTTCCTTTGCATTTCCATCCATAATTTGCTTTTAACCAATATGAGCATTTGCCTGAAAACTGTAAGTGCTACATGGTTTCAGGCAGAGAAGCAGCAAATTACTTGATTTGGAGGTCTCTGAGCCTTGTAAAGAGGCATGTCTAGACCAAAGCCGTGCTAGAACAGATCTTTAAGCTCTCAAACTGCTGATGAATTTAAAACTCAGCTAGTCCTAGTGTCCCTTCCAAAGCACTTTTGCTTTCCACACAATAAGGTGTTTGTTCTTCCTCAGTGTCCTGCATGTGTTTAATAGTATTTTTGCTCCCAGCAGCGCAATAAGCATAAACTGCGTCACTGCCTGTTTAGTCTGACTTCTCCAGTGAACGCCCACACTGTCCACTGCTCTGACCTATGCTCTGTTCCTGAAAAGTTATTTCTTCCACTTACACAAACAACAGCTCGATTGTCATATAATCCCTCTCTCCCTTCCTCCC
Source organism: Tricholaema leucomelas (assembly GCA_013400475.1). Lineage (NCBI taxonomy): Eukaryota > Metazoa > Chordata > Aves > Piciformes > Lybiidae > Tricholaema lacrymosa > Tricholaema leucomelas. The sequence goes on along the minus strand of WAAF01014525.1, from coordinate 110,761 downwards.
CTCCCCCTCTTTGTCACTGAATGGTCTGTTTGGAGTGTAAAGTCGGTGTGTGGTGTTTTGTACATCATGCAGAGCATATCTCTCTTCAAGTGTGACAAGAAGCTGCTCTGGTAACCACCTTCACCTTTGCACAGAGTTGCTGGATCAGATAAGCATCATCCTCTCTCTACGTGCAGTAAACAATTGCACCAGCATCATCCTTGAACCTGAGGAAACTGCCAGCCTCCCTGGCAGAGCTCTGCCCATGCAGACTTTTGCCTGTCTGCAGTTCCTCCTTGCCAGCCTGCAATAGGGAAGTATGTCTGCTTGCAGGGTTTGGCTGAACAGTCTGCTTGCTGTACTCTGAGTTGGTGGCATGAGGTTTTCACAGAATCACAGACTATTAGGGGCTGGAAGTGACCTCAAAGTATCATCCAGTCCACACCCCCACCCCCTCAGCTGTGTAGGATCACACTGAAACTTATCCAGGTGGGTCTTGAGCACCACCAGAGAGGGAGACTCCACAACCCTTTGTGCAGCCTGTTCCAGTGTTCTGTCACTCTCACAGTGAAAAAAGTTTTCCTCGTGTTTATGTGAAACTATCTAAGCCTCAGCTTCTACCCATTACCCCCTCAGGCATCACTGAGAGGAGCCTGGCTCCGTCCTCTTGGCACTTACCCTTTACATATTTATAAGCATTCATGAGGTTGCTTCTTCTCCAAGCTAAAGAGCCCCAGCTCCCCCAGTTTCTCCTCTTAAGGAAGATGTTCCACTCCCTTAATGATTTTTGTGGCTCTGCACTGGACTCTTTCAAGCAGTTCCCTGTCCCATTCTGGAACTAAGGGGCTCAGAAATTGACACAATATGCCAGATGTGGCCTTAGCAGGGCAAAGTAGAGAGGGGGAGAAGAACCTCTCTCAACCTAGTAACCACAGCCCTTCTAATACGCCCCAGAATAGCATTAGCCTCTTGGCCACCAGAGCACATTGCTGGCTCATGGTCAACCTTCCATTCACTAAGACTCCCAGGTCCTTTGCCCCTTCACTGCTCTCCAAGTTTTGATTGGATTGAGCTGAAAGTGTGAGACTAAAGGAGCCAAATTTTGGTGGTCACTGAATATTTGTCTTTCCAAAGGAAAAGCACAAAGGACAGAAAAGCAGTGCCTGTGGTGCATACTGTGGAAATGTGTCCCTTACCAATCCTCACATCCTTGTAAATTAGGAAAAGTTATACCCTTTTAACAGACAAAGCACCAAAGGCAAAGCTGGAGAGACTCAGCAGGTGAGCAAGACATGACAGAATCACAGAATGGTTGAAGTTGGAAGGGACTTCTAGAGGTCATCTGGGCCAAACACCCTGCTCAAGCAGGGTCACAATAGGGATAGTTACCAGGACTGTGTCCACACGGCTTCAGTATCTCCAAGGATGGAGGCTCCACAGCCTCTCTGGTCAACCATAGCCAGGACTCCAGTCACTTTCACAGTAAAAAGTATTTAGAATCATAGAATCATAGAATGGTTTAGGTTGGAAGGGACCTCAAGGATCATCCAGCTCCAACCCCCTGCCACAGGCAGGGACACCTCCCACTAGAGCAGCTCGCCCAAGGCCTCATCCAGCCTGACCTTAAACACCTCCAGGGAGGAAGCATCCACAACCTCCCTGGGCAACCCATTCCAGTGCCTTACCACCCTCACTGTAAAGAACTTCCTCCTAACATCCAGTCTAAATCTCCCCTCTTCCAGCTTAAACCCATTTCCTGGTGTTCAGAGTAGTACCCAACCATTTCAGATCTCTACTCTCTGGCTTCATCCAGTATACAGAACAATCACTCTGGTTAAGGTTTTGAACTAGTCCATAACTGGCTGTGGTTTTTTTCACCAGTGGGTATTTTCCTTAGGAGGACCTGAATAGCCACGTCCCTTCCTGTTTGAAGCATGCTAACAAAGGCATTTACTTCCTCACATATTTGTCTTACCAAAAATATATAGCCCATAATAACTAGGACTGCCATTTACAGAGGAATGAATAACTAGATTTAACCAGTTAGCTCAAACCTGTCAATATATTTTATGATTCATTTTCTTATGCTTGATATCTTTGCACAGCCTTGCTCACAGGTGTACTGTGCCCTTTCCTGGTTATCTTTCTCCTTTACTGGAGATATTGATCTATAAAATCTGCTTGTAAAATATTTCAAATTATTTTTTTTCCTTCTTCTTCAGAGTGACTTCTCTATGCCTGTATTTTTGAGCTTGTACAGAATAGTAACAGACAGAAACTAACAGCAAAGTCCAGAAAGTGCTACCAAAGCAAACAGCGAAACCAAGACACTTGCAAAGCTCTATAAAAATCTGTGCTGAGCTTGGGTTGCTGTTTAATCTTTATATGCAGGTACGTCTCAAGGTTATCTGTTCCTGAGGGTTCACTGGAGGCTTTTGTGATTTGTCATCTGCTCAACTCCTTATCAGTCAAAGGTATTTCCCCTTGTAACATTTATTATGGGCTGCCTTCTGTGTTTCTTGCTAATGCAGTGCTCTGAAGAGGCCCTGGTATGCAGCCCATGAGGAGTTATTAAATTGCCTTTTCCTGTGATCAACGAGATTGTAAATGTGACACTTGTGGCGTAGCGTTTGTGGCACTGCTGATAGCTGAATGCTGTCAGTGGGTGCTGAGTGAAAATAAGGAAGCTTGCTGCTCTGGAAAGGTGTGTCCTGCCTCCATCCAGCAGTCTCTGTCTGGAAAAGAAGTATAGTGAAATGAATTCAGTAAATACACCATATGTGTAGAGAGGAAGCTACTGCAAATTGCTCAAATAAAATAACCATTGTAGCTGGGTCTGATTTTGAGGCAGAAAAATCTCAGCCCTTTCCAGCAGGTTAAACCTGGTGTGATGGTTTGTGTGTTACCTGCCCCCCTACACTTATGAAAATCACCCAGACTAGGCTCAATCAATCTGGAAATTGAATGAAGCTTTGTATTTACAGCTTAGCACAATATCCAAGCAGGTATTTACAGTACATACAGCTATAGACAGAAATAGACAAGTGAAAAAGTAATACAGAATCACAACAGCCCTCCCAGAAACCAGAGTCCCCAAGAGGGGCTCCCAACCACCCTTCCACCTCCTTTCCACCCCTCTACCTTACCCCAGACTTTGCCTTGCACTCAAGATGAGTTTGGAGGGTCAGCCAGGGGGGCTAGGAAGCAGAAGGATTAGTCACACAGACAGTAGGTTATGTTAGAGAGAAGTGCAGCCCCAAAGACAGAGAGCAAACAACTGTCTTATTTATGTTTATGTTCTTGTTCTTATACATCTCAGCAAGCCTACGAGTGCAGCAGACATCATTGTTTCCTTTTCACAGCCTATCATCTAATTCCTCTCACCAAAATATTCCAGCTATGGAAATGTGTCAGAACCACTGCAGAAAGCAGGAGGCAACCATTCCCTAGCTATCACTTTATCCAGGAGATGGAACTACTTACATTTCTTATTTGTTCTTAAATACCAGCTGTGTCAGAGGCCTGACTGGTAACATGTATAGGCATGCCAGTGCAAATATGTACCTGCTTAGTGCATATATATTTCCACACACGTGCCTGCACTGTGTGTAGATATACATGTATGTACTGACTACAATCATAGAATCAGTCAGGGTTGGAAGGCACCACAAGGATCATCCAGTTCCAACCCCCTTGCCATGGGCAGGGACACCCTACCCTACAGCAGCCTGGACACAGCCTCATCCAGCCTGGCCTTAAACACCTCCAGGGATGGGGCCTCAACCATCTCCCTGGGCAACCCATTCCAGGCTCTCACCACTCTCATGCTGAACAACTTCCTCCTCACGTCCAGTCTGAACCTGCCCACCTAGAAGCTCCTTCCACAGAGGGTTGGGGTACCCCTATGAATTCGTGCCTGTGCAGACCAGCAGCATTACTGGCATAAACTTAGGAGCCAAGTGGCTACAAAGTTTTATGCAAAAGCTGCAGCTCTGAAGCCCTTTATTTTCAAGATGTTATAGCCAACAGGCCAAGGGGAGGAAGTGAATGCTCAAACTTCTTCTGTGCCTGTCCCCCACACATGAGCTGGTGAGCTTCAAGAGGTGCCCCAAAGCCCCTGGTGGCCCTTGGATCTGATCTGTCCTCGCCTCCCACACAGGCAGCGTGGGCTCAGCCTAAGCCCAGACTGCAAAGTGCATCTGATAGTGGAGAGTATGGGCTGCGTGTAGAGAGGCCCACGGTCACTTAAACAGCCCTGGGTCCTGCACACAGCACTACCACCATCACCACAGCACCCAGACGTGGACAAAGGCAGTCGATGAAGACAAAGCCCCAAGGTACAGTAGGGACAAAGCAGAGGTTTTAGCCTTACCCGTACAGGGTGCTTGCCTCGCTTTCAGGGCGGCAGACGGGTTCACAGGTGAATGGTGTGAGGGGGAAACCTGGGACTTGGAGATTCGATACCACCTTTCTCCAATGGAAAGCAGAGCTCTCCTACATCTCTGCTTCTAGTAGGAAGTAACAAAGTGGGGTAAGAAGCTCCATGGAAATCCAAACCCTGCAATGAAACTGATCTCAGTATGCACAAACTGGCAGCGAGGCTGTTTTCCAGTAGGCTGGTGAAGTATGCAATCTGTTTCTGAGGCAGCCTATGCGAAACTAGAAAAGGCCAGAAGAGGGTTTCAGCAGAGCTTTTCGCTTCTGATTATTCATTTATTTACAGATGATCATTTATACCATCTGGAGCTTTTCAGTGTAACTGAGAGTAAACGCTGAGCTTCCCAAGACTCTGTGAATGTGCCAAGAAAGGAAGACTGCAAAAGCTTTTAGAACAAATAAAGCGAAGGCAGAAAAGTGGTTCGTTGTGATGATGTGGGGAGGGGGGGAGAAAGCAGAGCTGGGGCCCTTTTTTCTTCCTCAGCCTTGCTTTGTTTCCCATTTTGTTTGACGTTTGTATTCAAAGCCTCAGCACCTTTGCTTTAGTTATAATAACTTTGCTGTAGTTATTACACGAGCCTCCGCAGATGTACACATAACCCAAGTTTCTAGCCTCTGGCAGTGACCACTCCCCAGACAAGATGCTTGTTCCTGTACCACAGTACGTGTGATTCTGCAAGTCTCATTTATCACAAAGCAGCGGTACAGACACAAGAAAAGTACAGCAGGAGCCAGGGGCTCCAGATGAGGTTTGGCACACAGTACATCAACAGCAGAAAAGGCTTATTCCTTGAGCTTTCATCACTAACAGCATCTGGGAAGATGAATGTAACTCAGTCACGGTTACTGCAAATTAAAATAAATTAATAACCTGCCAAGTGTGGGACAGAAGTGTTACATTGACAGGGTTTTTTGTGGGAAGACTGATGTGGCCCTTTGGGACTGTCAGCTTTAGTTTGATTCACATTGATGGCCACGTACCCAAAAACCTTAAGGAAGTTTAAGGGCTCGGAATCTTTTCCTTCACTATCCTAGCAGGAAGGTTACTGGTAGGAAGTAGGGATGACACTGCCAGCAATTTCGAGCTTGAATTCAGCTCAGAGTTGTAGTAACCAAATATTAGTTCATGGGTCATAACTTGGAGGAGTGGTGGTGGTATCCAGTAGAGAGATAGTCACTTATGAAAGATTCAGTGGAAGGTGACACTGTGCTATAGGAGGCCAGAAGTTGTTAGTAAATATATGAAACAAATGAGGGGTGGGTGGGTGTTGTATCTCTGTTATTCCTTTTCTGGTTCTGGTTCTGTCTGCTACAGGTAGATTGAAAGACCCTTTGTTGTGCTGAGGGATTTGGGTTAGTCAAGGATTTGCCAGTGTGAAACTAATGATTGGACTCAATGAGCTTGAAGGTCTTTTCCAATCTAAGAAGTTCTCTCTGTGTGATTCTGTCTCCACAGCTCAGTGCATCAGGGCTGTGGTGCAGCCCCTGGTCCCAAAGCCATGGGGTGAAATCTGGCCCATGCCCACACTGCTTGGTGCCAGCCCCTATTAGACTGGCTGCAACTATGCTGCGTAACAGATGGAGCTTTTTTGGATCCCATTTGGGCATACTGCTGTGCCCCAGATTATATGCCACATATTTTCCTCAAGTTTAGAGAGTCTAGAGCGAAGGCTAGGCTCTGCTGCAGTCCAGTTCAGTCCTGGGTTTATAGCTTCAAGATCAGGAAGGCAGTCCATGCTCCAAGCCTTGACAGAAGGACACAGAGCCTGTGAAAATGGCATGGGAGCGTGGTGGAGTCAGCCAGGCTTTGACTTCTGTGGTGCCTGCCATGCCATGTGAATTCTGAGTCCTCCAAGCACTCTCACTGCAGATGGTAGAAAAGTAACTGCTCAGTTCAGGGTTGAAGAATAGATCATTTAACCTGTTCAGCAGAAATAATGAGCAAGAGTGGCAGGAGGCAGTACAAACAAACGGTAACTTTCTGTTGTGTTCTCAAGAGGAATCTTCTCTAAAACATTAGTCGCAGATTCATGTTCCTAGATGTTTCCAGGGAGTTCCCTGTCACTTGTGAAGGAAATCCTTGTCCCAAACCCATCTCAGAATCTGATATGTTTTGCTATCAGAGACAGTTCTTTAGGAACTAGATGAGTTGCAGCCACTTCACTCAGTTCACACTGAAAGTCACTAAACATATCTTGTTCTCTGTGCATAATATCTAACACATCTCTTACGTTAGGATTACACATGCTACTCCTACTGCAGTGGCATCTCCATGAGACACTATGAGCTTAATTAAAATTGACAGAGGACTAGGATGGGAAGTGTTTCATAATTCTCATGTAATGTATTTAGTTATGATGATAATAATACAGTAGCTACCTCGTGAGATGGTGTTTTTTATTTGGGAGAGGAGCACAGGATGCAGGGTTTCTCAGGGTTTCTCAGCATCCTTTTGCAACAACTGCATTACTCACAACCACAATAATACCACCAGATGATACAAGTCTTGGGTTCCCACTTGGGAAGGCAAGTCTTACACTGTGCTTGTTGGCCTGAGTCAACAGGTTTTCTGGCCTTTGTGCAGACCTGCTATTACAGAGATCCATCTGGCTCCTGTCTCTAATCCCTACCTAGTGGAGGGTGATGGGGCTGAAGGGAGAAGAATCATAGAATCATAGCTTCAGTCAGGATTGGAACCTCTACCACGAGGATCATCTAGTTCCAACCCCCCTGCCATGGGCAGGGACACCCTTCCCTAGATAGCCTGGCTGCAGCCTCATCCAGCCTGGCCTTAAACACCTCCAGGCATGGGGCCTCAACCACCTCCCTGGGCAACCCATTCCAGTCTCTCACCTCTCTCATGCTCAACAACTTCCTCCTTGTGTCCAGCCTGACTCTCCCCACCTCCAGCTTTGCTCCCTTCCGCCTAGTCCTGTCACTCCCTGAGAGCCTGAAAAGTCCCTCCCCAGATTTTTTGCAGGCCCCCTTCAGATCCTGGAAGGCCACAAGAAGGTGACCTGGGAGTCTCCTCTTCCTCTTCTCCAGACCCAATGGCACCAACTCTTTCAGTCTGTCCCCATAGCAGAGCTGCTGCAGCCCTCTGAGCATCCTCGTGGCCCTTCTCTGGACACGCTCCAGCATCTCCACATCCCTCTTGTAATAGGGGCTCCAAAACTGGGTGCAGTACTCCAGGTGGAGTCTCAGCAGAGTGGAGTAGAGGGAGAGAATCACCTCCCTTGCCCTGCTGGCTGCACTTCTGAGGCATTCCAGGCTCTGGTTGGCTTTCTGGGCTGCAAGTGCACACTGCTGGCTCATGTTGAGCTTCTCGTCCAGCAGCACCCCCAAGTCCCTCTCCTCAGGGCTGCTCTCCAGCCGCTCACTGCCCAGCCTGCATTTTTGCCTGAGACTTCAGGAAGGTAACAGCAATATGAAGGGAGTGGTAAGGCACTTGTAGCATCAACCAACAACTAAGACAGAAGGAGGATATGAAGTCAGGAGAAGTGATGAAAGGCCACAGAACAGTATCAATAGCCCTGGAGCTAAGATGAGGACGGAGCATGATTATACACTAATCCTAGGGGTCATAATTAAAGGGAAAGAGGATTTAAAAGTTTTAAAAATGATTAGGCTGCAAAATGCTCAGTTGGTGCCAAAGATAACTGTTTATACCCTCATTACGCCTTCGGCTGTACATCAGGTTTTTAGAAGTTGCAGGCTGTCTAAGAATTATCGACGCTGGTCTGTTTCTACTCTTTTAAAATATGCTTCCTTACTCCCCCCCAGTTCAAACTGCACAAATGCAGAACTTACATCTTTCCAATATGAGTACAAACTTGTCTGAGTTGTATCAGATTTATTGCCAGCGTTATATGAGAAAGATCAAACCTTTTGTATCCCATGTGGGAATGTTGGTGTTCCCATTCTAGATGTTCAAGAAAAGCCTGGATGGGGCACTTAGTGCCATGGTCTAGTTGATTGGACAGGGCTGGGTGATAGGCTGGACTGGATGAGCTTGGAAGTCTCTTCCAACCTGGTTGATTCTATGAAATCTAAATATATGAAAACTTACAATATTTGCTTCACTTGATGTTGATTTGAACCTTGAAGCCTGTGGGTCATGCTTTTACCCACTAGAATTAGAAATACTGTTTTTATATCACAAAAGAATCATAGTATCATAGAATCAATCGGGTTGGAAGAGACCTACAAGGTCATCCAGTCCAACCTAGCACCCAGCCCTGGCCAATCAACCAGATCATGGCACTAAGTGCCTCAGCCAGGCTTTGCTTGAACACCTCCAGGGACAGTGACTCTACCACCTCTCATTGCCAATCCAATGCCAATCACTCTCTCTGGCAATAACTTCCTCCTAACATCCAGCCTAGACCTCCACTGGCACAACTTGAGACTGTGTCCCCTTGTTCTGTTGCTGCTTGCCTGGCAGAAGAGACCAACCCCACCTGGCTACAGCCTCCCTTCAGGTACTTGTAGACAGCAATGAGGTCTGCCCTGAGCCTCCTCTTCTCCAGGCTGCACACCCCCAGCTCCCTCAGCCTCTCCTCACAGGGCTGTGTTCCAGGCCCCTCACCAGCTTTGTCGCCCTTCTCTGGACATGTTCCAGTATCTCAACATCTCTCTTGAATTGAGGAGCCCAGAACTGGACACGGCACTCAAGGTGTGGCCTGACCAGTGCTGAGTACAGGGGCAGAATAACCTCCCTTGTCCTACTGGCCATGACAAGTTTAAAAAGTCATTGGAAGTTGGGCTAAATTTGAAAAGCCTGTGTGAAAAGATTGTAAGTCCACAATGAATGTTTTCTTATTTGAAATGATGTTTCAGTCCAGTTTTTAATTCAAACCATGGATTTCTAATGAATTTTAAAGAGGCTTCCTCTGCATCTGTCTGGACATACTAAGCTTTTATTGTTTTCACTGCTCACAAAAAATGATGAAGGTTGAGAAGCGTGTCTATTCACTAAGAAGCTGCCACAGATTCATGTGGTCCACATAAATGATGTCCATTATGGATCTGAAGACCTACATAGATATATAGAATGGTTTGAGATGGAAAGGATCACAAAGACCATCTAGTTCCAACTTCCCCAGCATGGGCAGGAACACTTTCCACTGGACCAAGTTGCTGAAGGCCTCATCCAACCTGGCCTTGAACCTGGTCAACATGGCCTAGGGCAGTGATCTCCTGGAGAGAGTCCAGTGGAGGGCTACGAGGATGATGAGGGGACTGAAGGGCATGGCTGATGAGGAGAGGGTGAGAGACTTGGGACTTTTTAGTCCAGGAAATAGAAGATTGAGAGGGGATTTGATAAATGTTTATAAGTATCTGAAGGCTGGCCAGGAGTGGGGGGACAGGCTCTGCTCACTGCTCCCTGGGATAGGACATGCGTGTAAATTGCAGCAAAAGAGGTTCCACCTCAACACAAGATGGAGCTTTTTTACTGTTAGGGTCCCAGAGCACTGGCACAGGCTCCCCAGAGAGGTTGTAGGGTCTCCTTCTCTGGAGCCTTTCAAGGCCTGTCTGGATGTGTTCCTCTGTGATCTGTGTTAGATAGTATTGTCCTGCTCTGGCAGGGGGGTTGGACTCGATGATCTCCTTGGGTCCCTTCCAACCCCTAACATTCTGTGAGCATGTTCCTGGACAACCTGCTTCAGTGTCTCATCACCCTCACTCTAAAGAATTTCTTTCTAATATCCAGTCTAAATCTACCCTTCTCAAGCTTAAAGCCATTCCCTCTCATCCTATCATTACAAGCCCTTCTAAAAAGTCTCTTCCCAGCTTTCTAGTAGGCTTCTTTCAGATACTGGAAGGCTATTAGGTCTCCCCAGAGCCTTCTTTTCTCCAGGCTAAACAGCCCCAACTCTTGCAGCCTGACTCTACTGGAGAGGTGCTCCAGCCCTCTGATCATCTTTGCGGCCCTTCTTTGGCTCATTAAAGTAGATAGTGAAACATCTTGGCTAGATGAATGGAGCTCACTGAACTAACACAATTTCAAAAGAAACTCTTGTGGCAAAACCTGTTGACCAGTGCTCATCTTAATGTGAACAAGTAGATCATACAGTCCAAAATCATACAGGCAAAAGTATTGGAATCAGTTTCCATCTAATTATTTGAATTTCTTCTCCTCTCTTGGACATCCTGACTGCATAAAGGGCAAAGATGCCACAGACTGAACCCACAAGACTGAGAAGTGTATGCATCATGTTTTCATTTTCATAGAATCATAGAATCAACTGGGTTGGAAGAGACCTCCAAAATCATCCAGCCCAACCTATCACACAGCCCTAGCCAATCAACTAGACCATGGCACTAAGTGTCCCATCCAGTCTTCTCTTGAACACCTCCAGGGATGGCGACTCCACCACCTCCCTGGGCAGCCCATTCCAATGCCAATCACTCTCTCTGGCAACAACTTCCTCCTAACATCCAGCCTAGACCTCCCCTGGCACAACTTGAGACTGTGTCCCTTTGTTCTGCTGCTCGTTGTCTGGCAGAAGAGACCAACCTCCACATTTTGTGTTTCCATACAGAGGTCCATTATCACATTTTAAATGTGCAACAACAAGGAATCTTGCAACAAAAATAAAAGCAGTGGCCCCAGGTGCTTGACTGTATCACAAGCTTGAACTCTGGTGGACTTACCATGTATGTTTAACCACCAGTGACATGTCAGCAGTTTATGGACTGGAAAACAAAGCCATTAAATTCTTTTGGCATTGTGTTTTTTTTTTTCACAACAAAAGAAGGTCTGAAGAATGGGAGTTACAAAAATGTGGTTTACACTGGAGGCCCATTAGCTCTATTGGTCGGAGAAACTGCTTTGCAGCCTCCACCTGCACTATTGTGTGTGAGGGATTTATTTTCTGCTTGGTTCATCACAACAAACAGACCTCCCTAGTAGCAATGTGTGTTCTTATATAAAAGATAATTCGGAGGCTCTCAAGACTTGAAACTCAAACTTGGTCATAATTATTAGAAGGTCACCTAGGAATTCTGGAGCAGTTTGTTTATCCTGATTCCAGCCTGCTAGGTCCAAGAAAATACACTTAATTCAATCCAGGTGACTCTCCATTAAATATAATCTTGTCTTAATTGGTGCCACCTTGACCTCTACTTGTGAAGTCTGTTTTGTGGCCTACAAGTCTAGCTCTAAGTGCTCAAACTCACATTTTTCCATCTGACTCCCCATGATTTTGTTATGACAACAACACACTTCATACCAGGCACCCCGTGCGTGTGTGAAATGCAGGGAAAGTTCTGTAACGAGACAATGTCTGAGGGAGATGGCAGATGATTTCTTGGGCTACTGGCTGTGATGGGCTCTATTACTTGCAACCAGATTAGTTATCACAACCTTTAAGATGTTCAAGATCAAGAGGTCAGTGACTGACTCAAAGACACTGCTCTCTAGGGCTGCTTTTACAGCCTATGTTACTCACTCTCCCCAGCAGTGAGGTCAAAACATCCAGTTTAGATGACCACTAAGTGTTCTGCAGGCACTGTGTGAGTTTAAGTCTCCATTGGTGTGTTTTTCCCCTTGAGGTAGGTAACCTTCTTAGCATGGCAGCCCAACAGCAGGATTGAATTCGCCCTAATGGGGCTATTCCCAGAAGACTTCAGCCTCTATTAATGTCATTAACACTTTAGTGCAGCTCTCATGAGGAGAGTAACAGGAAGGTTGGGGTGCTTCTACAAAGTGGTGGACCAAAGAGCATTCAGAATTGCAGTTCAAAGCAGTGCATCAGATGCCCTCCTCTTGGTGAAAGGGCTTTTAATCCGATCTGGCATTTCAAGCTGATGAAAAGATTGCAGTGAATTTCCATTTCTGACAGTAGCAGAGAAACAGAAGCTTCTTTATTTCACCAAAAGCCACAGTTTCCATTCTGGGAAGAAGTGCAGGAGTTAAGTAACCCATATCACGGGCATAGCCAAGAAGGAGCTTGTCATGTTTGATCAATTGCTGGTGGTAGGAGATTTTCTGTGAGATGTGGTAAAAGAAGAGAAAAAAAAAAAGAACTCAGCCACTGACATAAATTAATACACTAACGATATCAAACCTTGGCTCCAGTGCTGGCTGCTGCTTCAGAGGACTTGAAAAACTGAAGTGCTGAATTATCTACCAAATCCAGGCCACCAATTCATCTGGCAACATTTACAAATGTCATATGGACGCTTTGCCAGCAAAGAACAAAGTAGAAACCCTGACAAGTCCCAGCAAGATTTCAGGAGATAGAAATTGGATAGAAATTCACATGGAGTGCTTAAAACAGGTAGGATCTGGAATGAGCTATAAGTCGGTGACTCAGGTAGTTTACACAAGCAGGAGGTTTGAAAGCTTTTAGGAAAATTAGATGAAAATCAGACCTATTAATAAAACTGCACCATATGGCATAAGGAAGTCAAGCACTGCTTGATACAATGCACAAACATATTCATTGTCGAGATAATATAAAGTCTATTTTACATGCAGCGTTTACGTTTTGCAGGGCAGAAAGCAGACATTTTGGCTGTCTTTCAAAGCCACAGCTCCTGCAGTCTTTTGGCTTTGTGAACCTCACCTGCCATTTGAACTGGGTCAAGAAATGGTCATTCTTGAGGGCACAGAGAGGATATAACAATTTTAATTGGTTAGGAACAGAGAAGGCAAACAAAGGGGACAAAGTCTCAAGTTGTGCCAAGGGAGGTCTAGGCTGGATGTTAGGAGGAAGTTGTTGCCAGAGAGAGTGATTGGCATTGGAATGGGCTGCCCAGGGAGGTGCCTGGATGAGGCACTTAGTGCCATGGTCTAGTTGATTGGCCAGGGCTGGGTGCTATGTTGGACTGGATGATCTTGGAGGTCTCTTCCAACATGTCTGATTCTATGATTCTATGACAATGAGCCAGTTTCTCCAAGCAGCATTCATTTTAAGCCGAGTTCAAAGCCTGAACCCTAACATGGAGATTTTTATAATGATACCGCTAATGCTACCTGATGCCTTGGACTCAACTGAGTCATTAATATTCTAATGCACTTTAGTAGAGAAAAGATTTTCATATTAGTGCCCAAGAGCTACATACAGTTCCTGAAAATGTGGGATCTTCTGCTTCCTGGTGCATGTTTGGATTCAACATGTTCCACCTTAAGACACCCACGTGAGAGAGAAGGAAGACCTGAACATAGAGATGGCTGGGAAGAAATGAGAGAAATCTTTTAAATCACCTGAGAAGAGATCAAATGAGGTCTTTAGGTCTTGGAAAAAAAAGGTGTGCCAAGCTACTGAGGAGCAGAGAGGCAGCACAGGGGACTCTGTTGTAGAGTATGTTCAAAGGAATCAGTCCAGAGGACAACCATTTCCTTACAAATGTGTGCTGTGACTTCTCTTTCTGGAAAGCTTAGGCAGTGTTAAGGAGTGATGGGCAGAGTGAATCATAGAATCTACCAGGTTGGAAGAGACCTCCAAGCTCATCCAGTCCAACCTAGCACCCAGCCCTGGCCAATCAACTAGACCATGGCACTATGTCCTTCAGCCAGGCTTTTCTTCAACACCTCCAGGGACAGTGACTCCACCACCTCCCTGGGCAGCCCATTCCAATGCCAACCTCTCTCTCTGGCAACAACTTCCTCCTAACATCCAGCCTAGACCTCCACTGGCACAACTTGAGACTATGTCCCCTTCTTCTGTTGCTGGTTGCCTGGCAGAAGAGACCAACCCCACCTGGCTACAACCTCCCTTCAGGTAGTTGTAGACAGCAATGAGGTCTGCCCTGAGCCTCCTCTTCTCCAGGCTGCACACCCCCAGCTCCCTCAGCCTCTCCTCACAGGGCTGTGCTCCAGGCTCCTCATCAGCTTCATTGCCCTTCTCTGGACATGTTCCAGCACCTCAACATCTCTCTTGGTTTAAGGAGCTCAGAACTGGACACAGCACTCAAGGTGTGGCCTGACCAGTGCTGAGTACAGGGGCAGAATAACCTCCCTTGTCCTACTGTTCACACTGTTCCTGATCCAGGCCAGGATGCCATTGGCTCTCCTGCACACCTGGGCACACTGCTGGCTCATGTTTAGCTACTATCTACCAACACCCCCAGCTCCCTCTCTGCCTGGCTGCTCTCAGCCACTCTGTCCCCAGCCTGTAGCTCTGCTTGGGATCATTGTGGTCAAAGTGTGGAACCCTGCACTTGGCCTTGTTCAATCTCATCCCATTGGCCTCTGCCCACCCATGCAGCCTGGCCAGGTCCCTCTGCAGGGCTCTCCTATCCTCCAACAGCTCCACACCTGCTTCTAGCTTGGTGTCATCTGCAAACTTACTGATGCTGGGCTCAATCTTCTGGTCCAGATCATCAATAAAGATGTTGAGCAGGATTGGCCCCAGCACTGATCCTTGGGGCACACCACTAGTGACAGCTGCCAGCTGGATGTGGCACCATGTGAAGGGAAGGTGTCCCAGTGTAGTTCATAGAGCAGACAGACTTCGATTATTAGGGAGGAAAATAATAACACTGTTATTGAAAAGGAGAGGAATACAGAAAGGTGTATTTAAAGATGTGCAGGAAAATATATGACATACATGAATCCTTAACACACAATAGAAATACAGGACACATGAGATTTCCCCCTAAAACCTTCTCCCCAACCCAGCTAAAACCACCGAGACTCCAGTGCTCTTTTTCTCCCCCTCCCCTCACACTTTCTCCCATTAGGCCCAGGCAGGCCATGTATTGTGCAGCTGGAAATTTGCTGTGGCTGTGGTCTTGAAAGCTGCAGATAGGTTACTCCCACATGGTTACCCAGATAAGAGTCCCTCCAGAGATCCAAAAAGAAGGAAGAAAAGAGTAAAGAGATGGCTTTGCTGCTCACTTATAAGGTGATATCAGGATTATGGCACTGAATAACAGAATCACTATTTCCAATCCCTGAGATGGGATTTTGTCCTGTGGTCTTCTTAAGTAAACCTGGACCCCTCAATCTACCACATGTGCTAGTTTGTCATCTGTGTGACATGACACAGCCGAAACTCCTTTGTGTCCTGCAGGTTGTGCCAGTCTGGTATATCTGTGTCTTACAGGAATAGACACTCACTGTCTTTGCCGATAGATCTCACTATGGTCCAGTTGCCAGTCCTGCCCTTGACTGTCTCTGTATTAGGAGGAGCTATTTCACCCTGGAGTGCCCCCAGAGCCCATGTGGTCATGCTAACCTCGCTGGGTTGTCACTGTGTGACCATAGTATTAAATAGGGGTGTGGGACCAACATGGCTCCCCGCTGGAGAAAGGGCAGGGAGAAAGCTTGCACAGACAACTAGTTTGAGATCTATTTTGTGACAGCCACATGTTTATACCATGGTGACTCCCAAGCAACTCCAGAACTGCTTTAGCTAAGCTATAATAATTAACAAACTATTGCCAGATCACTCAAATACATATTTTTTCTTTCTGTATTCACCTGAGTTGTTAAAAAAGAACACTTTGGGTGCAGAAAACCATCATTCATTATGTAGGGGGTATTGTTCCCTGTTTAACAGCTGTACTTACAAAGAAGTTGAAAGTCACCTGGCTGATGTTTTCTTTCACAGTAGCTTTGGCTACCATGGCATTGTGCCAGGAAAGACATCTTTATTTTTGCCCTTAACTATCAGTGGTGTCAGCTAATTACTGGCAACAGTGCCTATTAGTGTCTTCATCAGAGTAAGGATTTATGATGTCACCACTAAATTCATCAGGGACATTACATCCTTATAATTCATAGCTGACTCTTGAACACATGAAAGGAATGGCCATGTGCCAGCTAACAAAGAATAATCATGTTACTTACCACAGCCATGATAATTTGCTTAAAGAAAAAAAGAAAAAAGTGCTGCTGCAACAAGGAAAAATTAATGCACTGATAAAGGAGAAAAACAGGGAAGTACTGAGCAGTGTGAAACACTCATCTCTTTGGCAGCACCATTTGCAATTCCTAATGTTTTTAGACAGGTCAGTTTCTAACATTTTAATGGGCACAAGCCAACCTCATTAGGTTCAACAAGACCAAGTGCAAGGTCCTGCATTTGGGTCGAGACAATCCTAAGCACCAATCCAGGCTGGGCAGTGAGTGGCTGGAGAGCAGCCCTCAGGAGAGGGACTTGAGGGTGCTACTGGATGAGAAGCTCAACATGAGCCAGCAGTGTGCAATTGCAGCCTGGAGGGCCAACCAGAGCCTGGGCTGCATCAGGAGAAGTGTGCCCAGCAGGGCCAGGGAGATGATTCTCCCCCTCTACTCTGGTCAGACCCCACCTGGAGTACTGGATCTAGTTCTGAAGCCCCTATTACAAGAAGGATGTGGAGATGCTGGAGCGTGTCCAGAGAAGGGCCACAAAGACGCTCAGAGGGCTGGAGCAGCTCTGCTATGAGGCCAGACTGAAAGAGTTGGGGCTGTTGAGTCTGGAGAAGCAGAGGCTCCCAGGTGACCTTTTTGTGGCCTTCCAGCATCTGAAGGGGGTCTACAAAAAAGCTGGGGAGGTACTTTTTAGGCTCTCAGGGAGTGACAGGACTAGGGGGAATGGAGTGAAACTGGAGGTAGGTAGGTTCAGGCTGGATGTGAGGAGGAAGTTGTTCAGCATGAGAGTGGTGAGAGCCTAGAATGGGTTGCCCTGGGAGGTGGTTGAGGCCCCATTTCTGGAGGTGTTTAAGGCCAATCAGGATGAGGCTGTGTCCAGGCTTCTCTAGGGTAGGGTGTCCCTGCCCATGGCAGGGGAGTTGGAACTGGATGATCCTTGTGGTCCCTTCCAACCCTGACTGATTCTGTGACTTTGTGATTCTATTGGTGGAAGCTTTGATTGTAACTTACTCTTCATTCAGTCAAGAGGATCATGGCTGCATTATTTAAATTTCATTTTATAAACAGAAGGTTGGCAGTGCTGTATAGTGTGAGGGGGGATAATTGCAGGCAATGAGTTGCAGTTATTCCATGTTCTTAAAGAGAAATTGATTGCCTATGCCTGAGAAGGTTGATTGAGTATTCTGGAAGCCTGATTTCATCTGGGAAGGAAGCAGAGATCACTAGTGAAAGGACTGCTAAAACCAGGCCCCCGGTGTAGATTTCTGGATTCTTAACTGCTCATGTCAGTCTCACTTGTCCTTTGAAATTTTTCTCAATGAGAAATTATTCACAAGGGTAAGAAGAGTACCAGAAAATTTGATTTCTTTTCCCAAGAATGTAGTATTATCCCCATTATTGAGAATTGCCCCCCTGTGAACCTCATGAATAAACAATCCCATCCCCTGTCCACCCGAGGTCCTTCATATACAACCTGCAAAAATCATGTCTGAATGCCTCATGTGGACTCTGACCTTCTCATAGCATGTAGTGATAGGACAAAGTGCAATGATTTTAAGCTAAAATAGGGTAGATTTAGACTAGATCATAGAATCATAGAATCAACTAGGTTGGAAAGACCTCCAAGATCATCCAGTCCAACCTAGCACCCAACCCGATCCAATCAAATAAACCATGGCACTAAGTGCCTCAGACAATCTTTCCTTGAGCACCTTCAGGGATGGTGACTCCACCACCTCCCTGTGGAGCCCATTCCTACGCCAATCACTCTCTCTGGCAACAACTTTTTCCTAACATCCAGCCTAGACCTCCCCCAGCACAACTTGAGACTGTGTCCCCTTCTTCTGTTGCTGGTTGCCTGGCAGAAGAGACCAACCCCACCTGGCTACAACCTCCCTTCAGGTAGTTGTAGACAGCAATGAGGTCTGCCCTGAGCCTCCTCTTCTGCAGGCTGCTCAGCCCCAGCTCCCTCAGCCTCTCCTCACAGGGCTGTGCACTAGGACTGGTGAAACACTGGAACAGCTTGCCCAGAAATTGGTAAATGCTCCATTCCTGAAAGCATTCAATATCAGGCTGGATGGGACTGTAAGCAACATATTCTGGTATTGGATGTCCCCACTCACAGCAACAGGATTGGACTGGATGACCTTTGCAGGTCCCTTCCAATCCAAACCATTCTATGATCCTATGATTATTATCATTAACATCATCATCATTGCTATTGTAAGGACCCATTGCAAAAGCAGAGTTTTGTTTCAAAAATGTAAAATGTTCATAGAGTCATAGAATCAGTCAGGGTTGGAAGGCACCACAAGGATCATCTAGTTCCAACCCCCCTGCCATGGCCAGGGACACCTGACCCTAGAGCAGCCTGGACACAGCCTCATCCAGCCTGGCCATAAACACCTCCAGCCATGGGGCCTCAACCACCTCCCTCGGCAACTCATTTCAGGCTCTCACCACTCTCATGGTGAAGAACTTCTTCCTCACATCCAGTCTGAACCTACCCAAAAGTTGACTCAAAAGTACCATATTGTATATGGAAGAAGTGTCAAGCTGCCTTATGGAAACTGCAACCAGAGTGTCCCTATGAGCTGAACACCATGGAGAACATCACCCAGGCAGCACTGTCCCTTTCTTGTTGAACTGCCTTGTGGGCCTTCTGGCTATGACAAATGATGGGAAATACAGTCCAAGCAACACATTTGGCTCACAGAGGAGAATTAGAGCAGAAACAGATTTCTGTGGGATACCAAAACAATCCTCTTGGGATCTAGACAATGAGGATTTTTCATTTGGCAAGTGTGGATTATTGAATGCATGTATCTGTGCTTTTTAGCAATAATAATTTAAAAAAAAATTATTTACCTCTTTTTTCTCTGCTCTCCACCTTGAAAAATCTCTTCAAAAACCTCTTTTCATTAAAAGTCATTCTCAGTGAAACACTTTCAGTCGATTCAAATCAACCTGTTTTTGGTAACACAGTCTTAAGTAAAGCAGATGAAAAGGAGCAGTATATACCAAAGACATTTGCCATATTAACCCATACCTAATTTATTAAATGCTAGAAAGAGATCTGTAGCTAAAAAGCTTTATTTTTAAAAACATCTCAGAGGGACAGAGAGGGAGAAAGGAAGGGGAAACTTTGTGTAAGAAATCATCTCTACAAGCTACAAAGGCTGCCAGACAAAATATTAGTCTTCTGTTAAATTATACAGTGTGATACGGAAACATTTGCATTCCTCCCAGTTTCTGAAATGCAAAGAGAGAGAAAAACACTGACAAAGAAACTGAGCCTCAAAAGCCAAAGTCGGGGATGGTATTCTCCACTCCACGGTAATCCCCAGCTAACACCAGCTTGCCGTTTGGTCCCCAGTGCCAAGGGATGGTAAGCGCCAATGATTGCACCACCACTATCCTGCAGCCTATGAATCAGAAACATTGTATGACTGCCAGGAAAAAGGAACCTGTTGAAAGAGATGTGCTCTGTATCCATGGCAGTCACCAAGAGGGTTACAAATTTTAACCACATTAGTGATTAAAGTAGAGCAAAGGAAGCTCTCAGCATACACATGTAAAAGGGAAAAATCCAGAGGGAGCAAACTACTGCAGTGATGTTTCTGTGATTATGTGAGACTGGAGAACAGTGCATACCTTGTTACATGACTTATGAAAGCAGTTATAATTTGTGCTCCTTACATGTTGAAGCTGTTTACTAGCATAGATCATGTCATTAACGGTAAGAAAAGTTGCCTATACTTAACTGCAGTGAGATTAAAACACAACCAGCCCAGATGTTTCTGGTTCCAAACCTGTGAAGTGCAATTTCTCCTCAACTCCTGTTAGCCAGACAGAAATGTAATTACTCTACAATGTGTCATGGGTTACCTAGAATACCTGAGTCATTTCGTATTCCACGTACCTCTAGTTGTTTTAGTCTTCAGTCTGAATGTTATCATGTTAAGATGGGATTTATTGCTATAAATATTTTTCTTATGACTCCCAGTTCTTGTTTGAGGGTGATAATAACCCAACTGACACATGTCCATTGTGTGGTAATGCTCTTAATCCATGCCTTGTCTCTTGAGTTTTATAATCTGCAGGCTGCATTGCATAAAGGAATGGCTTTTATAGCACTCTGGTCTTTATAAAGCAAACATTTATGGATTAAGGGTGCATTTCCCCACTGATACAAGTTGGCACAGCTACATCTAATTTCCACTGTAAAAGCCAAGAGAGACTTTGGCCTGGTAAGAACATGTAGATGTATTGATGCAGGTGTCCTGCATCTCAAGGATTACCTGAGGCCATGCAAAAGTCAAATATACTCTGGGCTAATTGGGAGGTCACAAGATCGGTGCAATGAGAGGCTTTCCTCTTAGTGCTTCATGTGTTCAAACATAACCAGCGTGTTTTTAAGTTGTCACCCTGCTATGAGAAGGTCAGAGTGCATATTAGGAGGTCAGCCCAAGAGGACCCAGACATACATTTTGCAGGTTGCGTATGAGAACCTCAGGTGGACAGGGTGTGGGACTGTTTGTTGACATCTACAGATGTACCTGTGGCATTTCTTGGCCAAAGAATGCTGAGCACAGGTAACAATGGCTAACTGAGGCTGGAGGAGCAAAATCTGTGACAGGTTTAGATAAATAAAAATGACCTGTGGAATTGGAACTAAATACCATATTGCTCCACAATACATGAAAGTACAGGCACATTTGCTTAAGCAGATGAAGAAATACCCTATCAAGACATTGTTTCCATTGCTGGCCAGTGCTGTGGAGTGCTGAGGTGTGACATATCAACTCACTCGAGCTGCTGTGTCAAAATGTATGTGTTTATGAATAACTCTCTCAAAAAGCATGGATTGCATGAATCAGTCTGTCCTTAAGATGGTATCAGAGTCAAAGCTGTCATGATTCTGGGCTCTGGGTTTGATTCAGCTGTGGTCAGAAATACATATGAATGGTTTCTATAATTGGAAGTGACATTTCTATTTGTGTACACATTTTGAATCCTGAAATAAACAGAGCCTACACCCTCTCTCATGTCTCAAAGGTAACATGCTCATACCCAAAGGACTCTTTTGTTGTGAGACTTGCTAGAAGGCCCACTATTTATGTATGGCATAAAATATTTTTATAGTCTTTAGCAGGTCAGATTAAGCAACAAATGACAAAGGCAACAACTTCCTCATAACCCACTATGAGTAAAGAGGGTGGAGTCCATTTGAAAGGTGGAGGTGCTTTTGAGAACCTTTCAGCAACCTATTCAGGAATCATCCAAAGGCAAGATCAAACCTGTTGATTTACAGGCCAAACGGTTCATGCCTGTGACACATGCTGCAAGTGGGAGACTACTGCAGCAGAATAGCTGTGATCTCATGATCTGCTGGTGTCATCCTAATCCTGTATGGATTGAACAGGCTGCACACTCTATGAGGCCATGAGTCAAAGGGATTGCAGGACTTTTGAATAAAAGAGGATCATGAGAGACTATCATGCTTCATCTCTAGATGAAGTGTCATGTGGTGATCCACCACGTGAGCCATAGAATCATAGAATCAGTCAGGTTGGAAGAGACCTACAAGGTCATCCAGTCCAACCCAGCACCCAGCCCTGGCCAATCAACCAGACCATGACACTAAGTGCCCCATCCGGGCTTTGCTTGAACACCTCCAGGGATGGTGACTCCACCACCTCCCTGGGCAGCCCATTCCAATGCCAATCACTCTCTCTGCCAACAACTTCCTCCTAACATCCAGCCTAGACCTCCCTTGGCACAACTTGAGACTGTGTCCCCTTGTTCTATTGCTGCTTGCCTGGCAGAAGAGACCTACCCCACCTGGCTACAGCCTCCCTTCAGGTACTTGTAGACAGCAATGAGGTCTGCCCTGAGCCTTCTCTTCTGCAGGCTGCACACCCCCAGCTTCTTCAGCCTCTCCTCACGGGGCTGTGCTCCAGACCCCTCATTATCTTTGTTGCCCCTCTCTGGACACGTTCCAGTATCTCAACACCTCTCTTGGTTTAAGGAGGCCAGAACTGGACACAGTACTCAAGGTGTGGCCTGACCAGTGTTTAGTACAAGGGAGTAATAATCTCCCTTGTCCTGCTGGTCACCCTGCTCCTGATCCAGACCAGGATGCCATTGGCCCTCTTGGTCACCTGCAGAGACCAAATGATGAGGACTGTCTTTTCTGTGCCAAAATGCTTCTTCAATGGGCTGCGGTGACAAGGTAGAAGGAGCTCTGGGTGTGGTATTGCAGAGGGCAGATAATTGCTACCTTAGCAGCTCTTCCTTCTGTTCAAAACACATCTAAACCTGATCTTCCCCCAGTTCAGCAAGGGACTGACGACCAACCTCTTTGTCCAGGCTTTTAGCCAACTTCCTTGTCTGATAAAAATAACTAACAGTGAATGCAGAGTTACTGGCAGTTTCATAGCAAGCTGACTAAACTTTCTGCTTGTTTTTCTTTTAAAGCTGAAGTGTTTCTGTACTTCTTGAGATGTTTATTTCTCAGATCAGGGAATGGTGCTTCTTTTTAAATGACGATTTGTGAGTACTTCAGCTGCTCTGAATAAAGAAATGAAAATCAATTAAATAAAAGAAGTAAGAGTAATGCCTCTCTTTGTGTTGAGGAATGCCACTGATGCCCCAGACTGCTTTCACCAATTATGTGTATCTGCCTGTTGCTGTACCTCTCTCATCATAGCTGTGTCCTGGTCCTCCAGCAAGTCTGTGCCAGTCTGGGGAATTCTCAGAGAATCACAGAACCAACCAGGTTGGAAGAGACCTCCAAGATCATCCAATCCAACCTAGCACCCAGCCCTGTCCAGTCAAGTAGATCACGGCACCAAGTGCCTCAGCCAGGCTTTTCTTGAACACCTCCAGGGACAGCAACTCCACCACTGCCCTGGGCAGCCATTCCAATGGCAAATCACTCTCTCTGGGAAGAAGTAAGAATCTGAAAATTCTTCAGGTCTTTGTTCTTAAAAAACAAACAAACAAACAGGTAAATTAATTGTGCTATTTTTTATACAAGAACTTGATTATCAGTCAAAATAGTGACATCTGTCCAGGACTAACACTTTGCTTAGCAAGAATTGTTATGTGGAGGGAGGGGAGAGGAAGGAACACATTTCTGAGTTTTATTCATTTTAATGAAACAACGACCTCTGGAGAAAGGTTTATATGCATGTTCCCACACCTCCACACATTTGCTTTATATAGACAGCTTGTTGTAATCAGCATCTCTTCTACTCCTACTCCTACTTCTGCAAAGTGACCAGAGGAGTATCTGCATTTCTAATTCTTCAGTATCTGGTTTCATTCACAAAAGCATCATTTCTCTCACACAGGGGAATTGGTTTGAGGATATTTACATAGGCAGTTTGCACTGAACTGGATGTCCAACACCCTGTTAGTTTCAAGTCTGACAATAAAATCCTACTTTGGATAAAAAGCTGCAGCTTGCAATGACCAGAACTGCAGTTGCACCTCAGTATTAAACAGTCCTTCTTTTCTTGGTGACCTTCCACGTAAGTGGATATGAGGTATATCTTTCTTTATGAAGGGCACTCTGTGTTGTACGAAAGTAACTTTGAGATCTTTTCCAATATCTGCTTTATTATAATGTTCTATTTAAACAAACTAGCCAAGACTGTCAGAAATGGTACTCACTGCAGGGCAAGAGGCTTTTGACCTTCTGTGTAATTATTCCCAGCTCACCCTTGGAAGTCTGCATTACTCTGAACTGAATTTGTGGCATTGTGTGGTGCAAAAAGGAACTGAATCGCATCCATTAGTAAATTTGAACTGTATCACACAGTAAATGTCAAGACTCTTAATTGTGCTTTCTGTAAAGGCTTCCAAGTCTACTAAGGAACAATCAAAAGCTATTAGTTATGACTAGGTAAACACTTTAAGGATTCTCCCCCTCCCCCCATCCCCGGAAGACTCTTTACTTCTATTTGGTGAGTCTTTGTACATGACTTAATGTAAAGGTATGAAAGTGCAGATGTGTTTGTGATAAAACTAGTGCGGGGACTTTTGTGAGAGCGTTCAGGCCTAAATACTTGTGGTTTCAAAGTTCTAGCTGTAAATCTTTCTGAGTTAGTCTGCATTATAGCAAAGTCTTTTTTTAAATGCTAAAGTATCTGAGAGGTATCCTTCCCTATCGGTCTGTCTTCTGTGATGGACTTTGTCCTCTTAGATTTATCTTTGCCCTGCTCATCAGTATGAAGGTGGCCATGAAGTGGTCTTTCCTTTTATGTCTTGGCACTAATAAAGAATCTAGTTTTCTTTCTAGAGTAACTTTTTCCACAGCAGTATTGTGAAGATCCGGTCAAGAACAACATAAAGAAAATTTCTTCCTTTGGAAATCCTTTACCTAACAGGCTCCCAGGTGACCTTATTGTGGCCATCCAGGATCTGAAGGGATCCTACAAAAAAGCTGGGGAGGGGCTTCTGAGGCTATTAGGGAGTGACAGGATTAGGGGGAATGGAGCGAAGCTGGAGATGGGTAGGTTCAAACTGGATGCGAGGAGGAAGTTGTTGAGCATGAGAGCGGTGAGAGGCTGGAATGGGTTGCCCAGGGAGGTGGTTGAGGCCTCATCCCTGGAAGTGTTTAAGGCCAGACTGGATGGGGCTCTGGCCAGGCTGCTCTAGGGTAGGGTGTCCCTGCCCATGGCAGGGGGGTTGGAACTAGATGATCCTTGTGGTCCCTTCTAACCCTGACTGACTGTGTGATTCTATGAACATTTGACTGAAATCTAGGCAGAAGGCAATGACTGCAACTGCTTGCGACAGCTCCTCAAAAGCCAGTGTTACCTGACCGACAGTTACACATCGTTATCCAAGGCTAAGAATCTGTTTGAAGATGAAGATAAAGTAGTTGGCTGCTGCAGCAAGATTGGTTGAGATACGATGTTTCTGTAGCCAGCAGCGCAGAAGGGAACAATGTGTTTAGCATCAGATCTAGGTCAGATCTCAGCTCACATAACCACATACGCATTCAAGTTGTACAGAGTGGAAGCAGCTTTCAGCAGCAGGAGGAGTTGAAGTAAGTCCAGAGCAAGACTTCAAATCTTTCCAGTGAAGCCCTAGCTCTCTGACCATTGCCCACAGTGTCTCTTAGATACCCAGAAAAAGTGCATATGGGTCTATGTCCCATGGTACTTCTGGTAACTTCTTAACTCTGATATATAGCAGTATGCAGCAGTTTAAACCAAACCAAATTAACCAAACAAAAAGCCACCAAAACCCAACCAAACAAAAAACAACGCAACAAGAACAAAACAAAAACCCAACAAGAACAAAAACCCCAATGCTGAAGTCACTCAGGAGACACCAGTAACCAAATGTGTAAGTCACTTGGTGGCAAGTAACTAGATAGTTTGAGAGGTGTTGCTCACTGTTACTTCTATACACAAAAGTACACAGCTGAATAGTAAAAAACTGGATGCACAGTCCCTGTGCTTAGTGCGCTTTGTGTCACAATGCAGGGACAACCAAAAAGAGGCACAAAAAGCATAGAGAAGGAGAACTGCCTCATATATAGGCTCAAGTGTTGAAAGTACAGCATCCTAACAAATTCTTCTTTCACCATTCTTAATAACCATTGCCTTTTATTAATTGTTAAATGGATTTTATACTGATTAACCTTTAGTAAAATTATGCAGATTTTAGTAGCAGGTAATTGTAAATTCATTAAGATATATTTGCTTGCAAGTGGAGCTTTCCCCCCCTAAACGGAAACATCTGTTAGAGCTCTGGTGAGCCTGATCTAGGATAGGGTGTCCCTGCCCATGGCAAGGGAGTTGGAACTAGATCATAGAATGATAGAATCAACCAGGTTGGAAGAGATGTCCAAGGTCGGAAGAGATCTCCAAGGTCATCCAGTCCAACCTAGCACCCAGCCCTGTCCGATCAACTAGACCATGGCACTAAGTGCCTCAGCCAAGCTTTTAGGGAACACCTCCAGGGATGGCGACTCCACCACCTCCCTGAGCAGCCCATTCCAATGTCAATCACTCTCTCTGGCAACAACTTCCTCCTAACATCCAGCCTAGACCTCCCCTGCACAACTTAAGACTGTGTCTCCTTGTTCTATTGCTAATTGCCTGGCAGAAGAGACCAACCCCACCTGGCTACAACCTCCCTTCAGGTAGCTGTAGACAGTGATGATCCTTGTGGTCTTTTTCAACCCTGACTGATTCTATGAGTCTAAGATTTTATAGCTGTGTGGTTCATCTACAAAGGGGCTGTGAAACTAGAGCCATTGTTGCCTAGCCTGACTATGAACGAGAATAAGGATGCTCTTAAGAATGTAATGAAAGAAAAAAACAGAGACTTTCTGGGAAGAAATCCAGAAAGCATAATTGTCACGAGCAGTTTTCAAAGATTACCCAAGATAAAATGTCAAAATTAGTTGACAGTCAGCTTATTTTTTACATCTTGTTTTTTTCTCTGCAAGTAATAGTGACAAAGGAAACTGGAATGTGTGCTCAAGAGGAAATAATTGTAACAAATACAAGTGAAAAACATGCTACCACTACTCATCGTCACGTACTATCTTAATAAGATTCATTCAGGTTGAGGGTTTATTGATATGAATAGGTAGGCTTTGACCAGAGAGCGAGAAGCATGAAAGATAACCACAGTAAAGGAAAGAAGAGAACTACCTTTATGCTACTAGAAAAGTCAGAAACCAGAGATAAACAAAGCAGTGTGAGATGATACCAGTGATGACCTATTTCTTTTTCCAAAGAGTGACTTTGGCTCATTAATTCTTCTGCCAGTGCCCTATCTATGTGCAATCAAACTCTCCCAGTGCTGCACACACACTTCCTTATCTCTTATGAGGAGGTGCTGCATACAAGTGGGATTCTCCTGCCTCTATCTCAGGAAGCTCCGTTGCATCAAGCCCCCAAATATTTGTCATTGGGTCATAGAATCATAGAATCATAGAATCAACTAGGTTGGAAAAGACATCTCCAAGAACATCCAGTCCAACCTAGCACCCAGCCCTGGCCAATCAACTAGACCATGACACTAAGTGCCCCAGTCAGGCTTTTCTTGAACAGCTCCAGGGACGGAGACTCCACCACCTCCCTGGGCAGCCCATTCCAATGCCAATCACTCTCTCTGCCAACAACTTCCTCCTAACATCCAGCCTAGACCTCCACTGGCACAACTTGAGACTGTGTCCCCGTGTTCTGTTGCTGCTTGCTGGCAGAAAAGACCAACCCCACCTGGCTACAACCTGCCTTCAAGTAGTTGTAGACAGCAATGAGGTCTGCCCTGAGCCTCCTCTTCTCCAGGCTAAACAATCCCAGCTTCCTCAGCCTCTCCTCACAGGACTGTGTTCCAAGCCCCTCACCAGCTTTGTCAACCTTCTCTGGACATGTTCCAGCACCTCAACATCTCTCTTGAATTGAGGAGTCCAGAACTGGACACAGCACTCAAGGTGTGGCCTGACCAGTGCTGAGTACAGGGGCAGAATAACCTCCCTTATCCTACTGGCCACACTATTCCCAATACAGGCCAGGTAACCTGATCATAAAAGGAGATTTGATTGGTCAGGCAGGGCCTGCCCTTCCTAAACCCATGATGGCTGGGCCTGATCCCTTGGCCATCCTGTAGGTGCTTTGTGATGGCACTCAAGACAACCTTTGCCATGACCTTGCCTGGCACTGAGGTCAGGCTGACAGGTTCTGGAATTTCCTGGTTCCTCCTTCTGGCCCTTCTTGTGGATGAGCATCACATTGGGCAGTTTCCAGTCTTTGAATCTCTCCAGTAAGCCAGGAGTGTTGGTAAATAATGTCATCTTAATGATGTCATCTTATCCCAATACTACCAGTGCTTCCTGACTTTACTTCTAGTAAGTGATTAAATTCAGATGCTCAAAAGTCCTCACCCACCAGTGGGAGCATCTGCAGCACACTCGTTCATGAAACCAGATGTTCCCAAGCCATGGTAAACCTGGAAGCCATTGTATTACTGATAGGCAAATGAGATCAAATGGGCAGCCTGAAAACAAAGCAGCAGAACCATGTGAAAAGTATCAAGGCTACATAAGGACTGCCTAGGTTTTAGGCATCTATGGAGTGAGACAGCAGATGTACTAAGAACAGTGTCCTTTTTTTGTGGGTCCTTGAGTCACCTTGAGCAGACTAGCCAGGAGGGACAACTGGGAGATGAGGGTTGTTTCAGGTTTAGGACAGTGTCTGGTCTAACACACTTCTCAAAGCCATATTCAGAAGGAATGAAATGAGGAACTTGGGCTTTTTGGTAAGTGAATGACACTGGGACCCTACTGCTTTTCAGTATCAGCCGCACCTAATGTTTGGCTTGGACTCAGTTACTACAAAGTGTGCCCAGCAATGCTTCAAAACTCTTCATTGTTTGGGGGTTTCATACTTTCTGAATAGAAGCTAATGCCTATCTTCCTTGTCTCTGATGCCAGACCTGCTTGAAGCATGCCTAAACAAATTGAAGAGGAGTATGATTGTTCCCATGATAATAGACCTGGCCTTTGGTAAACATCTGATGGTGAGATGACAGCATGACCTCTTACTGGGACTGCACTTCATAAAACCCTGGAGAGAGATGAAATGATGCACATCCTGCTCCTCTACCTCTAGGAGGAAGAGGAGGGAAGATGGCGTGGAGTGATGGGTCTGGAAAGGCTTTATGGAGTCATACATACAGATCCTGAGAAAAGAGAAGACCGCTGAGTCCCTGAAGAGATCCTGGATATTCCAACTGTGACAAACAGCCGTATCTTTAATCTTGAAAGGAACAACAAGTGCCCATATTATGTTTTTTATGAAAAAACCCAGAGGATTTATGAAGATAAAAAATGTAGGGAGTGCAACAGAAGCATGGAGTAAATATATATTAAAACACCTTGGAATTATGTTGCCCAGCGTGTGCCCACTGATAACATTGAGCAAGATGCGGCTTTGAATGTAGCTCCCTCTCACTTTCTCAAGACCCTCATTTGTTTTGGGATATCGCTTTCTTTCAGCAGTAACCAAGGAGAATCAGCACTAATCAACTCTCCTGAAATACTGCAGATACCTACCTCCCTGGTGAATGTTTGGTGTTTCAGAAGACTGATGAAAGCCATCAAGTATCACATCTATGCCTCGGTTTTGGTCAAAAGAGCTAACCACCTCACAGCCAGAAACCTGACCCTCAGCGTTGTGGCCAGGCATTGCAGCAGTTCATCTGGTTTACCCTGGCAGACTCTCATTTCCACAGAGCCTTCAGAGCAGGTAGCTATCATCCATTATACCTGCAGCCTTCCTTGAGACTTCTGAGTAGGTTAGACACACTGCTTGTAGACAAGTGCCAGCTGCTGAATGGCCTTCCTCATCTGTATGTGTTCTGTCAGGAGCTCATTCCATTAGGTGACCTGAGGTTGACAAGAGTCCAAGGAATCACCATACCTTACAGCGTTTATGAGACATGAGTATGGGTTGCAAAGCCAAGAAACCCAGGAGGTTGGGAATCAAGACTGGCAGGAATTGTCTTTTAGTTACTGAATTCATCCTTCCTACAAAGGAAAGAATCATCCCCATGAATCCAAGCACTGAGCAGGCCTGGCTGCTCTGACCACAATTACACCTGTAAAAGAAGCAGTGGTTGGAAGCATTCACAAGCATGAGCACGATTGCCTGTTTCATTGGAGTGGCCTCTGGCCTAAGCTAGCATTCCACTTTGCAGTTAGTGCATCCCAGACACCCTTCCCAACAGGCAGAGTCTAAGAGAGTTGAATAGTGTAGACAAGAAGTATCCCACATGAGCTGGCATCAGAGCCAGAAAATAGTTTCAGGGTGGTTTTTTTACTGTGCTAATGTGCATGTCAGTAGTAGGGCAGCTCCTCTTTTCTTGCAGCTCGGTAGCCCAGGCCTTCAGCACCTGGTTCATCCACATGTCTACAGCTGTCTACAACTACCTGAAGGGAGGCTGTAGCCAGGTGGGGGTTGGTCTCTTCTGCCAGGCAACTAGCAACAGAACAAGGGGACACAGTCTCAAGTTGTGCCGGGGGAGGTCTAGGTTGGATGTTAGGAGGAAGTTGTTGCCAGAGAGAGTGATTGGCATTGGAATGGGCTGCCCAGGGAGGTGGTGGAGTCGCTGTCCCTCGAAGTGTTTAAGCAAAGCCTGGCTGAGGCACTTAGTGCCATGGTCTGGTTGACTGGATAGGGCTGGATGCTAGGTTGGACTGGATGATCTTGGAGATCTCTTCCAACCTGGTTGTTTCTATGATTCTGTCTTAAGAACCTGAAGCAGTTTCTATTTTGTTCCAACTCAGTTGAAAGCTAGAGCCCTGCTAAGGGCTTAGAGACACTGATTTAGGAGCTACTAAAACATATATGAATGGTCTTATACAGCTGTAAGAGGAAACCACAAAGCTGAGAGGTTTTGTTTTCTTTTCCTGTGCAATTCAGAGTTAATCTCATTACCTACTTGTGGTGGACAGAGAACTGTTTGCAGCTATCCATAGTCTGGGTGAGGTACAACTTGTCAGCAAGTGATTGTGGCCTGGAGAAGTGGTAAGATGTTTTAGTCTCACTTTATCTAAACAGAGATGTCCTACTGTATCATACCTGGCTTCAGCTGCCTCTCCATAAGAAGCAAGAGTCACCTCACAGGCCAGGCTTTACAGCTGCCAATTCCACAGGAGCCATCTACTTGGACTACATTTAAAGTACTGGCTTGAATCTTGTAGGAGTCTTTACCTGCAGTGCTTGGAAAGTCTGCTGTGCTAACTGAGGAAGCCACTGAGGACAAAGACTGTGATGTTTAGGAGGCTGTTGGTGGCTGTGTGGAGGAGTTAACAGTCTCCTGAAGGCAGCAGTGTCACAGTTAAGTGCAAACACTTTACTGGGAGAGATTTAAGTACAGAACCACAGAACCTTAGAGGTTGGAAAGGACCTCCAGAGGTCATCGAGTCCAATCTCCCTGCCAAGACATGATCCCCTAGGGTAGTTTGCACAGGAACACATCCAGGCAGGTTTTGAAAGTCTTCAGAGAAGGAGACTCCACAGCCTCTCTGGGCAGCCTGTTCCAGTGCTCTGTTACCCTCACTGTAGAGAAGTTTCACCTCATATTGAGGTGAAGCCTTCTATGTTCCAGTTTGTAGCCATGGCTCCTTGTCTTATTGCTGCTGAAAAGAGATTGGCCTCATCCAGATGTCTGTCTGAACTTTGGATGCACAGCTTGGAGCAGACAAAGCACGGTGTCACAATCACAACCAAAGCAGTAATGTGCTTTCAGTCAGTGGAGGCAGTAAAGTTCTATGGAAACCAGTCAGTCTGATTTAGCACTGTCTTCAGAAGTTCCTTAATGTTATTTGCTAATGGTGCAATTTTTACTTTTGGAAGATCTTGACAGGAGAGAGCAATCACCTTGTTTTGCAAGAGGCTGAAAAACAAACAGTTTTATAAATGACTTGGTGAAGAACCCAACAATGGACAGACTAAACAGTCCTTGTGGCCATCTGCTCTCCTTTCCAGTGGAAGTGCAGAAAAGTAGATCAGGCTGACAGTGATGCTTCCTCCAGAATGTAAAAGTCTGAACTAAGGCTTCTGTTTTCCCTACACTAGGCAGGTTAGTCGAAAGGAGTTGCAGTGGTGCTTGAGGCAGAGATTGCTTGGGGCAGTGTGCTTGAGTATCCAAAGTAGCTGAAAAGTCATTGGGAAATTGCTGTGGCAGAATTCTACTAGCTGCTGTGGAGGCTGTGAGTGATTCAGGAGCAGAAACTTTCCCTACAATAAAAACTGTCACTATGGCAATTAAAGGTGGCATTTCCAGAAGTCCTCACCAGAGTTCAAACTGCTTTCATTAAAGCCAGATGGAGTTTCACCACGGACATCTGTAGGATCAATGTCAGTCTAGTTCTAGTTCCCTCTAAGCCAAATTAAAGTCAACTGTGTGGTATCATGTAACAAACATAGAAGATCTTGAAATTTGTTCGTTTTTTTTTCCTGTTAAGAGCTGGAATAGAAAGTGACTGATAGTGAGTTGAGCACTGTGTTGCTGGCTTTGAATTCACTCTAATACACGAGAGAGCTAAGATAATGAGCTATCATGGAATTATGGTGTCTGTTAGGGGGCCACAGAGTCTAGAAACATAGAATCATAGAATCAACCAGGTTGGAAGAGACCTCCAAGACCATCCAACCCTACCTAGCACCCAGCCTCGTCAATCAACCAGACCATGGCACTAAGTGTCTCATCCAGGCTTTTCNGGACACTGCTAAATGAGCAGAGAGCTAAATGGGTTTTATTTATTCAGGCATAACAGGATAAATGATGTGGAGAATGTATTGTGCTGATTCTCAGCATTGCATCAGAGTAGTAATCAGCCTTTTAATTACTTTCCTCTGTAGTCAGCTTAGATCAATATCAACTTCTCTGTTTTATTTGAATCTTTTTTTTTTTGAGGGAGGACTTTGCGTGACAGTGCAGGTACTGGAACAGAGAGAGAGGATCTTTTGTGTTTGGCAGGTGAAAGCTGAATGCCTTTTGGAAGTATGTGCCTCCTCCTCAGTATTTCTGAAATAAAGAAGAGATTTGCAGTGTGTGTATTTTTTGACAGGACAACAAAAAATAAAGAGCTGAATAAATGAATCTGTGACTTGTTTCCACCTGCAAAAGAGGCCTCCCCAGAGTAAGCAAACTGGAAGTGACTCACAATCACAATCAAGGAATAAAAAAGCTCTTATAAGAATTGCCTATCAAATCACTAGCCATCTGGACTTGACAACCCAGGCCTGCATTCCTGGAATAGATTTTGTATGCCAATGTCAAAAGTGTGAAAACAGGAAAAAGCAATCGCCTAAAAGATAGTTTTGCTTAAGCCTTCCCTTTGCATTAGCTAATTCCACCTTCTAATCTGGTGGTTGTGTGCAATAGACCAGAAACTTCTGCTGTGTGCCTCATTTTCCTGAATACTGAGGGTGTCTAACCGGAAGACCAGGTTCTCCTCCCGGGGATGTACTTAGCATCCCATTCATGTACGTGATTTCGATTAAGCTCTGCAAATTAAAAACAAAAGGACAGAGAAGTCCAAGACAGGAATGAACTTTAGTTGCATCTGTTTCAAAAGCCAAACAAACAAAAACCTCACACTTGCTCAGCATAACCTTACTGAGCTCACTAGACTTGCTGAACTGATTTGCTGTTTGACCTGAGAGTGGTTGTGATGCCTGCATGCCCAAGCGTGCCCCAAAACACTTGTCTAAGTAGTCTTGGGTCTTAGCTAAGTAGTTTTGGGGCTTAGCTCCAGTCTGCAGGGTTCTGAGAGTCAGAGTTTGACAGAGCAGAATGGCCTGATTCACAGGTTCAAAGAGCGACGCCACGTAAAGATCTAAGATGGGTGTTGCAGACAGGCAACGCTCATTTCATGTCCTCTACATGGGTGTTTACAAATCTGGTGGAGTGTATCCCAGCCCCTAGTGCCTACAACTGAAACAGTCTAGAGCTACACTTAGAAGTATCACTTAAGATCTCAATTCCATTGTTCCTCTGTAAATTAATTATTTACAATAGGAATATGCACCTAGAAAAGCTTAAATTTGAAGCAACTGGGACACACTAAGGATTTATTCAGACAGTTGCAAGCAAATGTGAAGGATAAAAAACTGTCAAGATTTACTGGAGCAGCCCTGAGGAGAAGGACCTGGGGATCTGGGTTGAAGAAAAGCTCAACATGAGCCTGCAGTGTGCACATGCAGCCCAGACAGCCAACCGTGTGCTGGGCTGCATCAAGAGAAGTGTGGCCAGCAGGGCAAGGGAGGGGATTCTCCCCCTTTACTCTGCTCTCCTCAGACCCCACCTGGAGTACTGTGTGCAGTTCTGGAGCCCCCAACACAAGAAGGACATGGAACTGCTGGAGCGGGTCCAGAGGAGAGCCA
>WAAF01014525.1:5425-75386 GCA_013400475.1 Tricholaema leucomelas | reverse complement strand
AGTTTATTATTCCTCCCCAGATGCAGGACTCTGCACTTGTTTTTGTTGAACCTCATCTGGTTCCTCTGTGCCCAGCTCTCCAGTCTGTCCAGGTCTCTCTGGATGGCCACACAGCCTTCAGCTGTATCAGCCAAGCCTCCCAGCTTGGTGTCATCAGCAAACTTGCTGAGCAAACTCTGTCTGTCTGTGCCCTCATCAAAGTCGTTGATGAAGATGTTGAACAGGACTGGCCCCAGCCCTGGTCTCTGGGGGACACCACTAGTCACAGCTCTCCAGCTGGACCTGGCACCATTGATCACCACTCTCTCTACTCTAAAATGAAATTTTCTCAAAATGAAGTCTGTCTGCTACTCATAAAGTTTTTTTATTTTGGTATGTTTCCCAAATGGAGTTCTGAATCAGATCTAACTTCAATTTCAGATTTTAAACAATTTCTTTCAAAGTGGAAATTCCAGAAGGATAATTAAATAAATACATAACAGGTAATTAAGGAAAAAAGCTGACAAGAAGTTTAGGGCTTTGCTTACTGCACTCTTCCTTCCTTGTGAGAACGAGTATGGACAAATATTGTTGCTATAGCTTCCTGAATTATGCCATGTACAGCTTTAGTGACTGAGTCTTGCTCTACTTACTCAAGGGATGATAAAAACATCAGTCTGAAAACAGACAAATGATCTTAAGTATCTGCAATGGCAATGAGGTGAGAGAGCAGGAAAGACTGTCACAAATACTGCAGCAGATTGAAGATGTCACAGGATCACAGGGTATTAGAGGTTGGAAGAGACCCAAGGAGATCATCGAGTAAACGTCCCCCTGCCAGAGCAGGACCACACAATCTATCATAGATCACCAAGGAATGCATCCAGACAGGGCTTGAAAGGCTCCAGAGAAGGAGACGTCACAGCCTCCCTGGGGAGCCTGTTCCAGTGCTCTGTGACCCTTACAGCAAAGAAGTTCCCCCTTGTGTTGAGGTGGAACCTCTTGTGCCGCAGCTTACACCCATTGCTCCTTGTCCTATCCCAGGCAGCAAGTGAGCAGAGCCTGTCCTCCCCTCTCCTGAACAGCCATCAGATATTTATAGACATTTATTAAATCCCTTTTCAGTCTTCTCTTCTCCAGACTAAAAAGCCCCAGGTCTCTCAGCCTCTCCTCATAAGGCAGCCCTCCAGTCCCCTCATCATCCTTGTAACTCTCCACTGGACTCTCTCCATGCAAGCATCTAAACTCTAGTGGCAGTACAACTTCCTTTGTTCCACTCCAGAAGTATCATTTAGGGCTATTGATTATGGATAGATATTTGCCAACTATAAAGTGGTTAGTGCAAATTGAAAAACTTCTTTCTTCTATTTTATCATGTGAAACAGAAGGAAGCAGAAACTTTGTCATGATTCTGCATTCTCTTTATAATATGATGTTATCTTATTGCTAAGCCTCTCTCCATCAGCTTTGAAAGCTCATGGAGAACAGGAGAGGTGCTTGAGGAAAGCCACTGTCACTGCAGTCTTCAAAAAAAGGGCAAGAATCATAGGACCAACCAGGTTGGAAGAGACCTCCAAGATCATCTGTCTAACCTAGCTCTGTCCAATCAATTAGACCATGACACTAAGTGCCTCAGACAGGCTTTGCTTGAACACCTCCAGGGACGGTGACTCCACCACCTCCCTGGGCAGCCCATTCCAATGGCAATCACTCTCTCTGCCAACAACTTCCTCCTAACATCCAGTCTAGACCTCCCTTGGCACAACTTGAGACTGTGTCCTCTTGTTCTGTTGCTGGTTGCCTGGCAGAAGAGACCAACCCCCACCTGGCTACAGCCTCCCTTCAGGTAGTTGTAGACAGCAATGAGGTCTGCCCTGAGCCTTCTCTTCTCCAGGCTGCACACCCCCAGCTCCCTCAGCCTCTCTTCACAGGGCTGTACTCCAGGCCCCTCACCAACATTGTCACCTTTCTCTGAACATGTTCCAGTATCTCAACATCTCTCTTGAATTGAGGGGCCCAGAGCTGGACACAGTACTCAAGAAGGAGGACTCAAGACTCTACAAACCAGCTTCAACTCTGTCCCTGGAAAGGTGATGGAAACAGCTAGTTTTGGATGTTATCTTTAAGCATGCAGAGGAAAAGATTATTGGGTGTGGTTAACTTGGATTTACCCAGCAGAAATCATGCTTGATCAGTCTGACAGCCTTCTATCCCATCTACCCAGTGATGGGTAGATGAAGGGAGAATGTGGCTGCTGTCTACCACAACTTCAGCAAGGCTGGTCCATTCAATAAGACCTGGACAGGCAAGAAAGCTCACGGAGAGAAACTGAATGAAATTCAGCAAAGGCAAGTGTAGAGTACTGCAGCATGCGAGGGAGTAACTCCATGCATCAGTACAGGGTAGGGCTTGATCAAGAAAGCATTTCTGTGAAGAAGGACCTGGGAGACTAGTGGACTAAAAGTTCACCACCAGCCAGCCACATGCCTCGTGACCTAGAAGGCCAGTGGTATCCTGGGGTGCATTGACTGCAACCAGTGAGCTCAGAGAGATTCTCCTCCCCTCTGCTCTGTCCTAGTGAGGTCAGTAGGCCTGGAGTGTTGTGCCCAGTTCTGGGCTTCCCAGTTCAGCAGCTCATGGGTGAAAGAAGTTGCACATGCTCAACAGTTGCTTTTTTCTATGTTTGAGAAGTGGCTGGAGGTTGTTTCTGTTATGTACCATGTTGTGGATGGAATATAGACATTTCTGTCTATAACTGCAGATGAGGGGAAAGTCTATGCTGAACAACTTGCATCTGAAAGTCATATGCACATTAGCCAAGACCTTTGAAGGCCTATAGTAATTTTTTAGCCAAGTTTGGAGGAGTTTCTGAGGCTTTAAAAACTCTTGATACTGGTCTGGTGTTTGAAAATGATGAAAAGAAGGACATAGGTAGCTATCAGACAATTAACCTGACAGTGCTGGTTGGAAAATACAGGGCCATGGGTTTTGGACCGCAGAACAAAGAGTTTGAAGCTGTAAGTATTTTGGTTGGAAGGTAGGTTTTGTTTGTTGTCTTTTGCTCTGAAGCTGGCAGACAATGGTAACTGTACTGATGTCACATACTTGGATTTCTCCAAGGCATTTGACTTTCTATCAATTACATTTTGCCTAAGACACATGAATTATATAAAATTAACGCAGCATAACACATAACAAGTATGTCATAAAGTGGCTCCTGGAGAGATCTCAAGCAGTCACTACAAAGGAAGTGCAGATCTGTTTCCAACCCTAACTAAGCTGACACTCTTCAGTATTTTCATTAACAACACTGATGACCATACACAGAGTGTTTTCAGGCAGAGCTCTTAGGCAACACAAAGTTTGTTGGGTTAAAAAATACAGAAGGGAACATAGCACAGACAGCACCAACATAATTGCTGCTTAAACAGTCACAAACCCATTAAATGTGTTTCAGTACAGACACGCATGAGACCTCTAGAAACAAAGATGAAAAGAAACAGTTCCTTCCACAGGATGGTAGGCTTCACCCTGAATATACTCTGCCTTGTTTTAGACCCTTTCGTGGTCAGTGGGGAGAGACAGGCATCTTCTGAAGCTCTTTCCAGATATAGTCAAATTCTGACCAGTGTTCATTACTGTGTCCAGTTCTGAGCCCCTCAATTCAAGAGAGATGTTGAGGTACTGGAACACGTTCAGAGAAAGGTGACCATGCTGGTGAGGGGCCTGGAGCACAGCCCTGTGAGGATAGGCTGAGGGAGCTGGGGGTGTGCAGCCTGGAGAAGAGGAGGCTCAGGGCAGACCTCATTGCTGTCTGCAACTGCCTGAAGGGAGGCTGTAGCCAGGTGGGGTTGGTCTCCTCTGCCAGGCAACCAGCAACAGAACAAGGGGACACAGTCTCAAATTATGCTGGGGGAGGTCTGGGCTGGATGTTAGGAGGAAGTTGTTGCCAGAGAGAGTGATTGGCATTGGAATGGGCTGCCCAGGGAGGTGGTAGAGTCACCGTCCCTGGAGGTGTTCAAGCAAAGCCTGGCTGAGGCACTTAGTGCCATGGTCTAGTTGATTGGCCAGGGCTGGGTGATAGGTTGGACTGGATGATCTTGGAAGTCTCTTCCAACATGGTTGATTCTATTTTATATTCCACAACTCACTGATTATGAACCTTCTATAGAACTAATTATTTAGACTTCTAGTCTTGTGCTACTGACTTAGGCACAATCAGGAGCTATACTTGGGGACGTACAGTTAGATGAGAGGTATTCAGTTCTGGGGCCCATATTTTAAGAAGGATGTTAAGGTACACAAACATGCCAAGGGAAGGGCAACAAGGCTGGTGAAAAGCCTTGAGGAGTGGCTAAGGACTTAGTGTTTGTCTAGTTTGGAGAAAAGAAGGCTGAGGGGTGACTTCATTGATCTCTACAGCTTCCTAATGGAGGGATATGGAGAGGGAGAATAGAATAGAATAGAATAGAATAGAATAGAATAGAATAGAACAGAACAGAATAGAATAGGATTGAATTTCAGTTGGAAGTGGCCTATAATGACCACTGGACCACTTCAGGGCTGACCAGTAGTTAAATTGTATTATTAAGGGCATTGTTGAAATGCATCTCAAACACTGAGGCATCGATCACCCTTGTAGGAAGCCTATTTCAGTATTTGATTCTTAGAATGGGTTGGGTTGGAAGCAACCTTGAAGATCATCTTGTTCCAACCACCCTGCCATGTGCCTTCCACTAGACCAGGTTGCTCAAGGCCTCATTCAGTCTGTCCTTGAACATCTCTAGGGAGGGAGAACCCATGACCTCCCCGGACAATCTGTTCCAGTATCTCACTACCTGCACTCTAAAGAATTCCTCCCTAATATCTAGTCTAAATCTACCCTCCTCAAGCTTCAATCCATCTCCTAACATCCTATTACTACAAGCCCTTCTAAGAAGTCTCTTCTCCGCTTTCTTACAGGCCTCTTTTAGGTACTGGAAGGCCACCGTAAGGTCTACCCAGATCATTCTCTTCTCCAGGCTGAACAGCCAGAACTTTCACAGCCTGTTCCCATAGAGGAGGTGCTCCAGGCCTCTGATCATCTTCATGGCCCTTCTCTGGAACAGCTTCAGCAGTTCAATGTTCTTTTTGTGTTGGAGGCATCAGAACTGGGCGCAGTACTCCAGTAGGAGTCTCATGAGAGCAAAAACTTACTTCATAATGTCCATCCTGAAACTCCTCTGACTCGATTTTGAACCATTTCCACACATTCTATCAGTGAACACTAGGAAGAAGTGCTGAGCATTTCCCTTTCCACAGTATTCAGGGTAATGCCACAACAGCACTAAATACAGCAGAATATTCACCTCTTTTGACCAACTGGTTATATTGTGTTTGATGTACATCAGGAACTCTTGGCTGCCAGAGCACAGTGATGATTCTAACTGAGTCTGCTGTCAACCAGCATCTACAGATCCCTTTCTGCATGGCTGCTCTCCGGCCACTCATCTATGCCTGCAATTACTCTGTCTTAGGTGTAGAGTCCAGAAGTTGGACTTAGAATCATAGAATTATAGAATCAAACAGGTTAGAAGAGACCTCCAAGATCATCCAGTCCAGCCTATTACCCGGCCCTGGCCAATCAACCAGACCATGGCACTAAGTGCCTCAGCCAGGCTTTGCTTGAACACCTCCAGGAACAGTGACTCCACCACCTCCCTGGGCAGCCCATTCCAATGCCAATCACTCTCTCTGCCAACAACTTCCTCCTAACATCCAGTCTAGACCTCCCTTGGCACAACTTAAGACTGTGTCCTCTTGTTCTGTTGCTGGTGGCCTGGCAGAAGAGACCAACCTCACCTGGCTACAGCCTCCCTTCAGGTAGTTGTCAAATTTCATTTTATTAATCATAGCTGTGCTAGTTTGAAGCTAGCTAGAATGTTTTGGTGAGAATGACTAGATCATAGGCTGTAAAATGAAAACAATGGTGATGTCTACTTCACTCATAGGCTCTCTGAGATGTATAAAAATATAAGTCAAAACATAGATAAAGTCACTTTGCTTTGCCTGCTGGGGAGCTCTGGGCTGCTGGCTGAAATGCATCTTACTCTCTAACCTCACCCTCCATTTTTTTTCTGTGGCTGATCCACCTTTGCTTCCTAACCCCCCTGGCCAACTCTCCATTTCTTCCTTGGGACTGGGCTAATGTTGAGAGGGGTAGGGGGAAGGTGAGGGGGTGGTTGAGAGCCCCTCCTGCGGATTCACGTTTTTGGGAGGGGAGTTGTGTGTCTGTATTACCTTTTTACCTTGTATATTTCTGTATATAACTGTATATACTGTAAATATCTGCTTGTACATTGTGCCATCTGTAAATAAAAGCTTCATTCATATTTCCAGAGCCAGCTGAGTCTAGTCTGGGTGATTTCTAAAGTGTGTGGGGGGGTGGGGAACAGCCAAACCACCACAATAGCCCAGTGCTCCAATCTATCCAGATCCATCTGCAAGGCCTCTAGCTCTTCAGAAGAGTCAACAAGACCTCCCATGTGATGGGAAGTTACATGCTTAACCTTCATAGATTTGGAATGTGTCCCATATCTCACATCGTCAGTAAGCTGCTGGGGAGGATTTCCCAGTTTTTCTTTCTGAACAATGTCCAGATACATTTATACTCTCATGTATGTTTTCCTCCCTCTGAATCATCATGGGTTCATCCCAGCTGGAGAACAAGCTGCTCATCAATGTTTTCAGGGGAAGCAGAGGGAAGCTTGGTCTCTCCTGCTTGCATACTCAGGAGTCAGCCAGTGAATCCTGATTTGATCATCTGAATTGAGACAGTGCAAGCATCAGTAGGCTTTCCTGTTCTATACCTGTAGCACTTACAATGCTACTTCATTCAACCTGTGGTGTTTTGGGTGTTCCCCACCCCTCCACACTTTGGAAAATCACCCAAAGTAGACCCAGCAGCTCTGGAAATTGAATGAAGCTTTGTATTTACAGCTTAGCACAATGTCCAAGCAGGTATTTACAACAGATACAGCTATAGACAGAGATATACAAGTTAAAAATGATACAGAAACACAACAGCCCTCCCAGAAACCAGAGTCCCCAGGAGGGGCTCTCAACCACCCTTCCACCTTCCTCCCACCCCTCTACCTTACCCAAGACTTTGCCTTATGCTCCAGGTATCTTGGAGGGTTGGCCAGGGGGGTTAGGAAGCAGATGGTTTAGTCAC
Organism: Tricholaema leucomelas; assembly: GCA_013400475.1. Lineage (NCBI taxonomy): Eukaryota > Metazoa > Chordata > Aves > Piciformes > Lybiidae > Tricholaema lacrymosa > Tricholaema leucomelas. The sequence continues at coordinate 68,194 of WAAF01014525.1, read as the reverse complement.
ACAGATGGCAGGTTAGGTTAGAGAAAGAAGTTCAGCCCAAAGCCCAGACAGAGAGCAACTCAGTTATCTATGTTTGGGTTCTGGTTCTTATACATCTCAGCAAGCCTATGAGCACAACAGACATCACCACTGTTCCCTTTTCACAGCCTGTAATCTAATTCTTACCGAAACATTCTAGCTAGGCTCAAACTAGCACACAACCACAGCACATTTAGACTATTAGTTTTTGAATTATTTTTGTCCCTCATTTGAGACAGGCTGTGAGGACTAGGGTCTCTAGGAAAAACAGCAAAATCCTGGGCTGCATCAGCAGAAGTGTGGCCAGCAGGTTGAGGGAGGTGATTCTCCCCCTCTACTCTGCTCTGCTGAGAATCCACCCAGAGTACTGCATCCAGTTCTGGAGCCCCCATTACAAGACGGATCTGGAGATGCTGGAGAGTGTCCAGAGAAGGGCCACAAGAGTGCTCAGAGGGCTGGAGCAGCTCTGCTGTGGGGACACTGCTTTGGCTACTGGAATGGGCTGGCTACAGGAATGGGCTGCCCAGGGAGGTGATGGAGTCGCCGTCCCTGGAGATGTTCAAGGCAGGATTGGACGTGGCACTTGGTGCCATGGTCTAGCCTTGAGCTCTGTGGTAAAGGGTTGGACTTGATGATCTGTGAGGTCTCTTCCAACCTTGGTGATACTGTGATGCTGTGACAGACTGAAAGAGTTGGGGCTGTTGAGTATGGAGAAGAGGAGGCTCCCAGGTGACCTTCTTGTGGCCTTCCAGGATCTGAAAGGGGTCTACAAAAAAGCTGGGGAGGGACTTTTTAGACTCTCAAGGAGTGACAGGACTTGGGTGAATGGAGGAAAGCTGGAGATGGGGAGATTCAGAGTGGAGGTGAGGAGGAAGTTGTTGAGCATGAGAGAGGTGAGAGGCTGGAATGGATTGCCCAGGGAGGTGGTTGAGGCCCCATCCCTGGAGGTGTTTAAGGCCAGGCGGGATGAGGCTGTAGCCAGGCTGCTCTAGGGTAGGGTGTCCCTAGGCATGCCAGGGGGGGTGGAACTGAATGATCCTTGAGGCCCCTTCCAACCCTGACTGATTCTATGATTCTATAACCTCAACAAAGTCATCAACAAATTATTACCATCTGTGATGGTTTGGGTGTCCCCCGCCCCCCCACACTTTTAGAAATCACCCAGACTAGACTCAGTGGGCTCTGGAAATTTGAATGAAGCTTATATTTACAGCTGGCACAATTTACAAGCAGATATTCACAGTATATACAGTTATAGACAGAAATATACAAGGTAAAAAAGGTAATACAAACACAATTCCCCTCCCAGAAACCTGAGTCCCCAGGAGGGGCTCTCAACCACCCCTCACCTTCCCCCTACCCCTCTCAACCTTACCCCAGTCCTAAGGAAGAATGGAGGTTCGGCCAAAAGTGTTAAAAAGCAAGGTGAAGCAGCCAAGCAAAGGAAGGGTGAGGTTAGAAAGCAAGATGGAGTCCAGCCAGCAGCTTCAGCTTCTCCCCAGCAGGCAAAGCTCCCCAGCGAAGAGAAGAAGCAAGTGCCCCAATCTTTGTTTTGCCTTTCTACTTTACACATCCCAGCAAGACTGTGAGGGAAGTAGACCTCACCATTGTTTTCATTTTACAGCCTATCATCTAGTTCTTCTCACCAAAACATGCTAGCTAGGCTCAAACTAGCACACCATCACTCTGTAATCATCTGCCATATTGTCTGCCATCCTCTTCCAACTAAAAACCTTTCACAGTCAAAAAATTGTGATGAACTTCAGTGCACAACTGCACTCTAGTGTTAATAGAGGCCTGCTCTGCTGTTCCTCTTTAGCCATTGAAAACTAAGTAACAGAGACCCTGACAGGTGGTGGTGAAAATAAATTATTTAACTCATGTTGCAATGGAGAGGGAAAAATCTGCAATGTACTAGCACTGGAATCCTCTGACAGTCACTCTGGCACTTCAGTAACACATACTGTCATAAGGAGTGATTTTTGGCTCCATAGTGTTTTGTGAGGTAATGATCTGGGTAACCGTTGCACACGAGCAATCATTATAAAGGAAAACACTTGGTACATCACTTTACATTGCTCATCTACAGCTGAGCATTAGTTCATCTTAACCAATCTGATGCACCTGGAACTCTGAATTACTACTGAAATGAGCTTGAGTCTGTTTTGGAAGCCCCCAAAAATCTGCTCCCTGAACTCACTGTACTCTGAATCCTCTGCTCCTGGGCATCCATTGCATTGTCCAAACCTGACACACTTTAGCTGTTATTATCAAGCACAACAGATCTTAAACTGAGCAGAGTGTTTGTGCAAGGTGAAGGTGAAGAAGTTTAATGCAGGTCTCTCCTGGCTCTCACCAAATGTTTACTGTGGTTTAGGTAATACTGGTCAAGAAGTTGGCAGCAATGAAAATGCCAGCGAGACTACATCTATAGGGCTGAGTTTCTGAAATTTCTGAAAGCTGAGGCTTTGAGCAACCTGTTCTAGTGGGAGGTGTCCCTGCCTAAGGCAGGAGGGCTGCAACTGGATGAACTTTGAGGTCCCTTTCAACCTAAACCATTCTATGATTCTAGGATTTGTTTGTTTACTTATTTATAACTCAGGCTTGGCATGTGAAAGAGCACAGCTCTGCTGAAGCCAACTGAGCTCCTGCAGACTGCATCAGCAGAGTACCTGGTCAAAGGACAATACAGATGACTCTTCTGAGAGCCACCAGCGGCTGCTCAGGTAACAAGCCTCTCTGCTGTGAGATGCTTTGAGTGTGATAGTGAAGCAGGGACAGGCCCTGTGTTAAAGCTGGCATGTTCCGTACCGCTGTGGAACACCCTTCTGTAATGGTGGCTTGTTAAGTTTTATTTTTCATAAACTACATAAACTCACTCCGATTGCATATTTTTTTTAAGAAATATTTATTAATTGAGTCATGTCCACCTGCTGGACTATTTTTCCTGGTATTGACATCAATATGACATGTCTATAATTATCCAAGTCATTCCAGTTACCCTCCTGAAGTGTTGGCATCACACTTCAGTGGGTAGGGGAGTGTTATTAATTCTGTTGCTGTTAGAGTGTAGCAGATGTTTCAGACTGCCCCTCAGATTATCATTTTGCTACTTTACTGTTCAAGAGCTCTGCATCCATAAATTAAGAAATACCTTTTGGTAGATTTCATAAAATCATAGAATCAGTCAGGGTTGGAAGGGACCACAAGGATCATCTAGTTCCAACCCCACTGCCATGGGCAGGGACACCCTACCCTAGATCAGCCTGCACACAGCCTCATCCAGCCTGGCCTTAAATACCTCCAAGGATGGGGCCTCAACCCCTTCCCTGGGCAACTGTGATAGTTTGGGTGTTCCCTGCTCCCCACAGTTTGTAAACCACTCAGACTAGACTCAGTGGCTCTGGAAATTGAATGAAGCTTTATATTTACATCTTAGCATAATATCCAAGCAGGTATTTACAATAGGTACAGCTATAGACAGAAACAGACAAATTAAAAGGTAATATGGAAACACAACAGCCCTCCCAGAAACTGGAGTCCCCAGGAAGGCCTCCCAACTGCCCTTCCACCTCCTTCTCACACCCCTCAACATTACCCTGGACGTTGCCTTGACCCCTCAACATTACCCTAGTCATTGCCTTGTGCCCCAAGGAAGAATGGAGACTCAGGCAGGGGGGTTAGGAAGCAAGTGGATTAATCAGAGAGACAGTAGGTGAGATTAGAGAGAAATGCAGCTCAAAGCCCAGGCAGTGTCCAAATGCCTTATCTGTGTTTTCACTCTTGTTCTTATACATCTCAGCAAGCCTATGAGTGAAGTAGACATCACCACTGTTTCCCTTTCACAGCCTGTAATCCAGTTGTTCTCACCAAAACATTCTAGCTAGCTTCAAACAAGCAGAGTAACCCATTCCAGGGTGGCTCTCACCACTCTCATGCTGAACGACTTCCTCCCCACGTCCAGTCTGGTTTCTTGATTATTGATACAGTAGAAAGCCTTTTGCCCTCCTAGGGTGGTGTGATGATGTAAGCAAAGAAGAGGATTTAATGACTTAGTTTTTTTCACAGTTTATGAATAAGTTAAAATAAGATATTCAGACACTTGTATAAGTTATAGTTGTCCTAGATCTGCTGAAAAGCTAGAAATATTACAAATTAGCTTCCTCTCTATGTTTATTCTATATTCTCAGTGGTTATATACCTGATATGATAAATAATAAATAGACACATATTGCTCTCAGCAAGAATATCTCATTGTCTGCAAGACTCCAGGACTTACTTGATAAGTCTAAATCCTCTTTCATGCTTAAAACTAAAGTCTCTACATCCTTGTAAAGAGGAGAAAGAATTTTTGTGAAGAGCTGAAACTACTTGATGGGTGTACAGGACTGCAAGAATGACCCTTACTAATGACACTGAGGGGTTTACCATAAATGAGCCTGGACACCTTTCATGGGAATATCAGCAGCATTCAGGTGTCTGTTTACCTACAGGTAGAAGTAATTCACCAAGAACAAATGCTTCTGCCCACATGTGGGTGGCTAAACCCAAATGCCTGGGGACCTTTCAGGTTAATTAGGGAGGAATCTAGCAAACTTGACTTAACTATGGCTCAAAAACTGGCTGGAATGCTGGGCCCAGAGAGTGGGGGTGAATGGTGCCACATCCAGTTGGCAGCTGTCACTAGTGGTGTGCCCCTAGGACCAGTCCCGTTCAATATCTTTATTGATGATCTGGACTAGGGGATTGAGTCCAGCATAAGTAAATTTGCAGATGACACCAAGCTAGGAGCAGGTGTGGAGCTGTTGGAGGATAGTAGAGCCCTGCAGAGGGACCTGGCCAGGCTGGATGGGTGGGCAGAGGCCAGTGGGATGAGACTGAACAAGGCCAAGTGCAGGGTTCCACACTTTGGCCACAACAACCCCAAGCAGCACTACGGGCGGGGGACAGAGTGGCTGAGAGCAGCCAGGCAGAGAGGGAGCTGGGGGTGCTGGTAGATAGTAGCTAAAGATGAGCTAGTAGTGTGCCCAGGTGGCCAAGAAAGCCAATGGCATCCTGGCCTGGATCAGGAACAGTGTGGACAGTAGGACAAGGGAGGTTATTCTGCCCCTGTACTCAGCACTGGTCAGGCCACACCTTGAGTGCTGTGTCCAGTTCTGGGCCCCTCAATTCAAGAGAGAGGTTGAGGTACTGGAAGGTGTCCAGAGAAGGGCAAGGAAGCTGGTGAGAGGCCTGGAGCACAGCCCTGTGAGGAGAGGCTGAGGGAGCTGGGGGTGTGCAGCCTGGAGAAGAGGAGGCTCAGGGCAGACCTCATTGTTGTCTACAACTACCTGAAGGGAGGCTGTAGCCAGGTGGGTTGGTCATTTCTGCCAGGCAACCAGCAACAGAAGAAGGGGACAGTCTCAAGTTAAGCTGGGGGAGGTCTAGGCTGGATGTTAGGAGGAAGTTGTTGCCAGAGAGAGTGATTGGCATTGGAATGGGCTGCCCAGGGAGGTGGTGGAGTTGTTGTCCCTGGAAGTGTTCAAGCAAGGCCTGGCTGAGGCACTTAGTGCCATGGTCTGGTTAACTGGATAGGGCTGGGTGCTAGGTTGGATTGGATGATCTTGGAGCTCTCTTCCAACTTGGTTAATTCTACGATTCTATGATTATGAGGATATTAGCCATACAAAAAATAAGGCCAGCATTAGATGTTGAGTGAGGATGTGCCAGAAATACTCTAGAGTGATGGTAGATCATCTCTGGGCATTTTGAGAAAGTGTGAAAATTAATTTGCATTTCAGCTTCAGCCTTCCAAAATGTCTGGGTTATAGCCACAATGCTTAACATCTCTTATGTATCATTACCAGTCATTAGCAAATGTCACCTGTCATGTTTTCCCATTCCCGCATTACAACACCAATTTCTTCTTCTTGATGACTGTAAATTGCCCCTGTTCCATCCTGAACTGTTAAGACAGCTGGCAGGAACCTTCAAGCTGTCAATTATATAGTATGTTTGGCAGATGGACAAGACTTTTTCCAGAAGACCTTTCTGACAGACTCTTACTGAAGCTGTCATATTCCCCACCTGACCCTCATCCTTAATACATTTGCTTCTGTCAGAGGACTTTGCTATGTGTTTTCGTAATTTCTTTCTACACGTTATCATATAACTCATATTCCTAGTGGTGAACTGTGAAATGTAACAGATGGGTCTGCAAACCCCCAAAATACCAGGAAGCAGACATTTTCCATGGATGCTATATAATCATGCAGGGATGTTAGTGACTGTTGTGGGGGCAGGGAATTAACGTGGCAGAGTCAGGAAATATATAAAAATGGAATTATTTTGTTTTCCTGGAACCCTTCTCCCAAAACTATATACAAAAATCAGTTTGGTTTATTAGCAGACTCAGTTCGATTGGGAATATCTTACAAAAGGATATTATAGATAAATTTGGCTATTTAGGAAGTCAGGCAATGGAAAAGGCTAAGCTACAAACACAGCTTTACCCCACTATCAATCAGGCTAAGCAGAAGATTAAGGGAAAAGCTTACTCACAGATGTGGGATAGGCACATGGCAAAGATCTCCTGCTGGATTCTTTCTGCAGGAGCAGCCTGTGACGTTACCAACAATGTCCAATAATAGAGATCCATGCCACAGAAGTCCAAGATGAATCACAGAGCCGCTAAACTCAGAAGTGTCTCGAGCACTTCTTCCTGAGTGGGATGGTTGTGGGACAATGCTGCCTTCACAATGGCAGGGGAGAGCCCAAAACCGCTAGGATCCCCTGTCCAGGAGGCAGCCAGCAATTAACTACCACAGTATCACCAATAGGGTCTGAGGGAGGGCAGTCCAGGTGCTGCTGTCTCTCTCTCTCTCTCTCTCTCTCTCTCTCTCTAAGGATCCAAGGCTTGTTAAGCCTGCTGGCTTGCACAAAAGAGAGCAAAGTGGGGAGAGCTGTTCAAAACAGAGATGGTCCAGTCATGGTGGGAACTTGTCCTTCGTGGTGGCAGGGGACTCTCCAGATGGGAACTATCAAGGCGGGAAGCACCCCAAGGCAGGAAGAACCCCGAGGCAGGAAGCCTTGCTATATTATCCCTTTCTCCTAGACAAAGTGTCCATTTAACATTACTAGGAGCGAAAACACAGTCAATCACCAGCCCAATTTCAGTGTGAGCATCTGCACCACGGGTCACCCCATGTGCCCTAAGGACCCTTTTCTACCCCCCACCTTTAAGCCCACAGGGCAAGGCAGGGGGAAGCAGGTTCTCACGCCTTCCTTCTCCCCCATAGAGGGAGAAGAGAGGAATTTGGGATACCCAGGACATTGACAGTGAAACTGTTTGAGATTTGCAAATCCTTCAAGAACACCTGCAAAAGAGTTGCTGCCATTTTGTTTGAGAAGTGATCCAAATCTCTACAGCTGTTACCCATACCAGGCTGACCCTTTGAATTTTAAAAAGGTGTCCTTAGGGATTTTCTGTCCATCAGAAAGTCTCTGAGCCACATAATGCACAAACTCAAAGAAAAAAAGAAATCATCTAAAATGAAAGTCACTGATGATTCTACACTGGTTTTCACACCCACTGAGAGGAAACAGTCGTTTCCAACCACTCATGATTATTATGCTTGTGCTTGCAAAAGTGCCAGATTTGTGTCGTTCATTTGGTTGTCTTCCAGTAATGATGAGGGTGGCTAATGGCACAGAAATGTCACCTTCTTGAAAAGCCTTGAGGTCAGTCCAGGCCCTGGTTTGCACCAGATGTTATTGGTATTCACTGCACCTATCCTGCACTTCATTGCATGTGAGATATTCCAGGCATCTAGGGAGAGTACATACATTCAAGACTAGTTTGTTTGTTTTTTAACTCCATTAGAATAATATACAATTCCTTTTTTTAAAAGGAATGTTTACCTGAGGGTCCTGGCCACATTCCAATCCCACTAATTATGTTTTACTGAAATAAATTATCACCTGCAGTTTTACATGGACAGAGTAGAGTTTTTTAGGTTCTTGCTTCATCTGTGTAAGTAGTGTTGCTTTGAGGTGTTAGCTCTTGCTGTATTTTGCTGATAGGTATAAATACAGACCAGGATGCTTCAGACTCCTAGTCACATCTGGATGAGATATTAAGGCTGGTTGATTGGTGAGCAAATAGAAGAGATCCCCAGAGGACTGACTGTGGCCATAGTGATTAGTGGATACAGCAGATTAAGGCCCCAGTCCCAAATCAAACTCTTCTCTGCAGTTTCTCAAACATATATAACTTCTGTTTAGGCCTTAGTCCTGATGCTACTTGTGTGGAATCTGCATTCTCTAGGTGCTTTCTCCTATTAACTAACTGGAATTCATATGAATGAAGCTAAGTGTTTGAGGTGTGGGCTTCTATGTTTCTAAGATGACTTGGGATGTACTTTTTGTGCTTCCATTTTTTAACCTACGTAGTGTAAAAATCAAGTTTCCACTGCAATAACCTCTCAGAAGTAGTCTGTTCCGACTTTCTCCATTGCAGAAAACAGCTTTTACTATGATTTCTGAAGACCAGACCTAAAGATATATTTAATTTCACTTTCAACTTCCCAAGCTCTGTAAAACTGTAGGACATTCACAAAGAAAATATTTATATTCGCATATTGGTTGTGTAAAGCAAATATTTTGTCACCATTAACATTCCATGGCAGCTAAAAAAAAGGAAAGGCATACAATATATTTATTTCCAAAGTGTTGAATATATTCCTTTTCAAAATATTTTTTCAAGACATTATAATTATTAGGATGAATCACAGAATTTCTTTGCCTTTGGGGTTAGCCAAACCCACCGTATTTATTCTCTCTTGCTTATACTGGTAATCAAATGTTTGGCTGTTCTCCAGAAACACGCACTAGCCTGATGAGAGAACAGTTAACAGGACAACAGAAAACTGGCATCCTGGAGCAGGAGAGGTTATTAAACACCATCATCCAGCTTATGGCCAGAGATGATTGCAAGCCAGTCCAGAAGCTCTGCAGGCCTCTCAGCGTAGCTTTGGGTATCACCTAATACAGCTTATGCTAATCATAACCTGTCTCCTATAATGTGTGAACTGGTGAAGATCAGAGTACAGGCATTCTTTCTGCACATACCTAGCAGGAAAGCATGCCAGACCTCCCGTTGCCAGAATGGAGCATGCACTCAGTTCTCCCAAAATGTCTCTATTGCCATGACTTTTGAATGCAATGCCAATGTGCAAATGCCTGCTCCAAAGCAGTCATAAACTAGAGCTTGGCACATGGACTAGGCACCAAGACATGTGGGTTTTGCCACTACTCTCCTAATGGTCCCGGGAGAGCTGTGCCTCGGTTTCTTTGACTGCATTAAGGCTAATTACATTTCATGTTCTCATTTGTGAGATCTACAGCCTTTTGCCAGCAAGTCATATGATGCAGTGATGAGTGCGAGGAAGCTCTCAGACAGCCAACTATGGTAGACTTTCCTTACCCTTGTGGCTATGCAGGAAGTCCTTTTTCTGTGATGCCAATATTTCCACCCCTTCCAATGCTCTGTGTGTGATTGCCTATTAGCCATAACAAATCCGAACTGCCTGCTGAGGACTGGTTATTTTCCATAATCTTCAGCCCAACAGTCAGAATCTAGTTACGATTAGGCACCCACAAGTCTGTTTTAGCTTAGGTGATTATTCCCCAAACCTTGGCTTGATTCAACATGAAAGTTCATCTTGTCTGGTTTGCACAACTGGCTAATACTATATGTGCTTAAGTTTGCTAGATTCCTCCCTAATTAACCTGAAAGGTCCCCAGGCATTTGGGTTTAGCCACCCACATGTGGGCAGAAGCATTTGTTCTTGGTGAATTACTTCTACCTGTAGGTAAACAGACACCTGAATGCTGCTGATATTCCCATGAAAAGTCTCCAGGCTCATTCATGGTAAATCCCTCAGTGTCATTAGTAAGGGTCATTCTTTCAGTCCTGTACACCCATCAAGTAGTTTCAGCTCTTCACAAAAATTCTTTCTCCTCTTTACAAGGATGTAGAGACTTTAGTTTTAAGCATGAAAGAGGATTTAGACTTATCAAGTAAGTCCTGGAGTCTTGCAGACAATGAGATATTCTTGCTGAGACCGATATCTGTTTTTCCACTTCTGCACTGAAGCCAAGTCATTGCAAAATGAGGAATCCAAGAGCCTTGGAGCTGTGAAAGCAGTTATGACAGAGCTTCCTTCTGGTCTAGAGACTCAGTTGCTCAGCTGAAGCTGATAGAAATGTATTCTTGAAGTTTTAGGAGTTATTATTCGTTTCCAAGCAAGACTTTGTTCTTCATCCAGTACTTTATGTGACACGCATACACATCCAAGGGACTTGGAGTGGAGCTGTGTCTCTGCAGAGCATATGTTGCTTGTAGATATTCAGAGAGCCAAACGTGTCTGCACAAACACTCTGAGCAGGGGTACCAGGGTTCTCCACAGGGCTTGCCATCATTGTGCTGCTGCTGCTAATCTTGTCCTCTTTCCTTCTGGATTTTAGATAACTATCAGAGCATCAAGAAACTGACATAATCGATAAAGATGACAGAGAATGTCTGAAGGATACAAGACTAATAAATTTCAGACAACTTTCATCTGCACAGGTTGCACCCAGATCAGGGATTATGTAGGCCAATAAGCTGAATCAGGGTTGAGTCTGCTTTAGTAGTTTGGTGTTGGCAATCCCTGAACAAGAATGTGTTCCTAGGGGCAGCTCATATCCAGAAGCATTGTAGTCACTTCAATGTGCCCTGCAGTCCAAACTAACACAACCTGCTTAATGTGTACTAATTTGGGGTAGAACTATCTCCACTGCCTCTCATCTGTATCCTTGGGATTCAAACAAGTACAGAATGTGACACACGCTATGCAACCAATTCAGACATAGCAGGGTTTATTAGCCTTGCCTGACTCAAGTTACCTTTCTATGATCATGCTATCCTGTAGCCAGCTTAAGAATGTCTCTTTGTCCTGATGGCGCAGGAATACACAGATACAGAGGCACCAGAGAGGTTCTCCAGCAGTTCCCTTGGGTTGTGCTTCAGCTAATGTTCATATATCCTGATGAACCCGAGCCAGCTGAGTTTGGCTGGACATTAATACCATGTTTTCAATAACTTAGGCAATGAGTTATCCGTGTTCACATTCTTCATTCATCCTCAGTAGCAGCACAGATAATGAAGAGCTGCTGGTTCAGTTCTCACAAAATCAAGTTTGAGGTAATCTTCAGATTGTAATATTCCTGAGGCTGTTGTAGATCATGTTAAAAATAAACCCAGTAACTTCAAGAGCAACTGTTCTCAGGACAGGCTGAGACTTGCAGCTTCACACCAGAGGGAGCCATTTGTGGAGGGTCTCTGTTGGGAGTGTGCTTCAACTCTGCATTTCTGACAGTAAGAAAGATTGCCTTTTAAAAGCACACTGGGGGAGGGGGAAACTTAATTTGCACAGTCTCACAGTTGGAAAACCCTCAGCTGACTTCTTCAGGGTAATTTTCTTTCGTTCCTCTTTATTTTTTTTTTATTCATGTACATTTCTTTGAAGTGTTTTGCATGAAAGTGTTCTCTCATATTTTGGGAAGTGTTATTGTCCCTGTGTGTGTTTTCTTCCAATGTAACTATAAATTTCTACCCAAATATGCTCAGAAGCTGCTTACTGTCAGAACATGAAATCAGCTTAGTAGATAAGCATGCATAAAGGTGGTTATTTCCACAGAGAAATCAAAGGCACAAAACAAATTAACAACATTCCAAGAGTTTTTAAACACAGGCAGCTATATGGGTGGCAGGATAGATGTTTTTGCTCTTTAAAGTGTATTTTCTTAAGTATGAGCTTGTGTTTAAATGTCCTCGGTGTGAATTTATATCTGATTGTTGCTGTTCTTATGTTTTTCTTAGTACAGTTCTCTTATGAAACTCCATCTCACAAGTCACACTCTGATAGGTCATTCATTTTAACTGCCTAAAAGTTAGACAGGTCGAATGAATTACATAATTTGCCTGTCTTGGCAGACTATGGAGAAAAAGAAGCAACTTCTAAAGGTTATCATCCCATACCTTAAATATGTGATATGCCATATCAGTCTTCAAATGGAAAGGATGGAGAGCCCTGATCTTGGATAAGAAGTTAACCATGGCACAGCAATGTGCCCTTGTGGCCAGGAAGGCCAATGGGATCCTGGGGTGTATTAGGAAGAGTGGGTCCAGCAGATCAAGGCAGGTTCTCCTCCCCCTCTACTCTGCCCTGCTGAGACCTCATCTTGAATACTGTGATCAGTTTTGGGCTCCCCAGTTTAAGAGGGACAGGGATCTGCTGGAGAGGGTCCAGCAGAGGGCTATGAGGATGATGAGGGGACTGGAGGGCACTGAGGAGAGGCTGAGAGACTTGGGAGTTTTTAGTCTGAAGAAGAGAAGACTGAGAGGGGACTTGATAAATGTTTCTAAATAACTGAGGGCTGGCCAGGAAGTGGGGGACAGGCTCTGCTCACTTGCTCCCTGGGGTAGGACAAGGAGCAATGGGTGTAAGTTGCAGCGCAAGAAGTTCTGCCTCAACTCAAAGGGGAACTTCTTTACTGTAAGGGTCTCAGAGCATTGGCACAGGCTCCCCAGAGAGGTTGTGGGGTCTTCTTCTCTGGAGCCTTTCAAGGCCTGTCTGGATGTGTTCCTCTGTGATCTGTGTTAGATAGTATTGTCCTGCTCTGGCAAGGGGAGTTGGACTCGATGATCTCCTTGGGTCCCTTCCAACCCCTGACATCCTGTGAGCCTGTGATCTTGTGATCTGGTCACTACAGTGAGGGTAGGGACCACCTAGCTTAGATGAAATGTGTGACTTCTAGATGGCTAAAATTCATTAAAATAAATTCTGTCCAAAAAGCATGGAAGTTGTCTGAGGCTAGATTGACACTAACAAGTAATTCACTGCAATGGGAGCAGACTGGTGCATCACAGTAAAGGCCTTACAACCATGCTTGCAAGCTTCAGTGCAGGATAAACCTGGTGCTCTGGACCAAACATCCCCTCGAATCCTGTGGATGAGAGCTGTGTGAAGGGCCAGTCATTGGTTTTAACCTTTGTGTCAACCTCGGTGTTAGAAAGCATTGGTTTGCAGCTGGTTTAGTTTCCTTTGGAAAGAATCTCAATTATCTTCCCCCAAACCTGCATTACAACTGACCCAACACATGGGAACACTTGGGAAACTGGGCTACCTCTCCTCTCCAACAGTGCTTTTTATTAATCTCTCCTAAGAGACGCTGCCGGTGGTCATTAACTCTCAGTGAAATCGGTGAGACTCAGCAGTGACTGAAAAGTTTCCATGGGCAGATCCCTGTCCCAGTTACAAACTCTTATGAACAGCTTTGTACCAAACTGGATCCTTATGCAAGGTTGTATTCTAAAAGAGAACTTAGAAGCAAATCGCAAGACAAGAAAGAATCCAAATGAGTTAAGCAGACAAGGTAACTAGAGGTCGAACTCTTCTTCTATCTAGTTTGATTTTATTTTTCACTACTCATTTTCTATCAGCTAACTCATTTTTAAAAGCAATTCCCCCAATCATTTATTAAACCCAGGTATTGATAAGCAGCAATTCAAAAGAAATTTTCTCTCCTTATGCCTTAAAATGTCATAGCTTAATTCCCCAGACAGAGATACAGGCAGGGGACAGAGTGGCTGAGAGCAGCCATGCAGAGAGGGACCTGGGGGTACTGGTAGAGAGTAGCTGAAGATAAGGCAACAGTGTGCCCATTGGGCAGGAGAGCCAATGGCATTCTGTCCTGGCTCAGGAACAGTGTGGCCAGCAGGACAAGGGAGATTATTCTGCCCCTGTGCTCAACACTTGTCAGGCCACACCTTGAGTGCTGTGTCCAATTCTGGGCTCCTCAATTCAAGAGAGATGTTGAGGTGCTGGAAGGTGTCCCAAGAAGGGCAACAAAGCTGGTGAGGGGCCTGGAGCACAGCCCTATGAGGAGAGGCTGAGGGAGCTGGGGGTGTGCAGCCTGGAGAAGGGGAGGCTCAGGACAGACCTCATTGCTGTCTACAACTACCTGAAGGGAGGCTGTAGCCAAGTTTGGGTTGGTCTCTTCTGCCAGGCAACCAGCAACAGAACAAGGGGACACAGTCTCAAGCTGTGCCAGGACAGGTCTAGTCTGGATGTTAGGAGGAAGTTGTTGGCAGAGAGAGTGATTGGCATTGGAATGGGCTGCCCAGGGAGGTAGTGGAGTCGCCATGCCTGGAGGTGTTCAAGCAAAGCCTGGATGAGACACTTAGTGCCATGGTCTAGTTGATTGGATAGGGCTGGGTGCTAGGTTGGACTGGATGAGCTTGTAGGTCTCTTTCAGCCTGGTCAATTCTGTGATTCTATGATTCCTCTATCTCATGATTTTTGAGAGTTGCTTTCTTAGAATGGTAGCAAGAGGACTGAAAGAAATGCTTCATCTCATTTAAAATAAAAAGGTGAGAAACTTTCAGGCTGACTCATCTGCCTGCACTCTGCGTTTCCTTTTGGACATGATGCAATTCAATTTAAATATCAGAATTTTAATGAGTGCTTGTTGTAGTTACCATCTGTTATCATGTTTCCTTATGCATACCTGGTCCATGGGATAAGTGTGGTGCTTCTAGTCCATGTCTATACTACATGGATAGGGCCTTGCAGTTACGTTGACTTGGTATACTGGTAGTTAGCAGACTGAATAAAAAGGGTAAGTACTAATTGAGTCAAATGCTGAGACGGTAGCAGAGAGGTATTTACCTTCTGCCAGCAGTGAAAGAATCCAGCTGGGAGAAGCTCAGAGTGGTACTGTATGGGTAAGGTCAATATATAAAAGAAAGTTGATATAAAATTTTATTATGGCAAATGTTCTAGTGGTTTGGAATTGAATGTGTTGGTAGGATGAGGAATGCACACTGAGTAATATCCAATGAGCTTTTGGCTCATGATGTGTTTTTTTCAAATCAGCTCTTATAGCTATTAGAAAATATAAAGATACACAGTTTATTCAAAAGTATTTCAGCACATAGTAGAGAAGATAATGAGAAGGTGTAGGGAAACACTCATAGAATCATAGAATTAGTCAGGTTTGGAAGGGACCACAAGGATCATCCAGTTCCAGCCCCACTGCCATAGGCAGGGACACCCTACCCTAGAGCAGCCTGGACACAACCTCATCCAGCCTGGCCTTAAACACCTCCAGCCATGGGGCCTCAACCACCTCCCTGGGCAACCTATTCCAGGCTCTCACCACTCTCATGCTCAACAACTTCCTCCTCATGGCAGCCTGAACCTGCCCACCTCCAGCTTTCCTCCCTTTTGCCTACTCCTGTCACTCCCTGATATCCTGAAGAGTCCCTCCCCAGCCTTTTTGTAGGCCCCCTTCAGATCCTGGAAGGCCACAAGAAGGTCACCTGGGAGCCTCCTCTTCTGCAAACTGAGCAGCCCCAACTCTTTCAGTTTGTCCTCACAGCAGAGCTGCTGCAGCACTGTCCCAGGCTATCTCCAGGCAAAGTGGAGGAAGTCCCTGAAAGTTTTCTAAAGGAGGAGTATGTGCCTCATCACATAGCATATGTATGAAAACATTGCCCAGTTTCCCTTAGTGGCACATGCAGAACAGATCTCTGTCTCTTTGAGTTCCTCAGTTAATTCTGGGTTTTGAAATGCATTTTTTATTACCTTCTCAAAAATGTACTTCCAGTGACCTTCCTGCACTGAACTTATTTGCTGCTGTTTCCTCACAGACAAGCAGGACACTACAGAATTTACACTTTGTTTTGCAAGCCAGTGGGCTGTTTTTGCAAAATCTCCTCAGGGCTAATGACCTAATAATTAAATTATTAAACCAACAGCATGTCAAGTCAGACAGAACATATCAGTGTGTAACTGAACTGTGGGCTATAGCTTGGACCACGTTCTCAGCTGCTGGAAGGCATGCGGGATATCTAAGTGTATTTCTGTTTACATCACTGAGCCTGGGTCCTTTGTACTCTTCAGCAGTTCAGAGTCACTGGGCACAAAACCTCTTCTCTCCACAGAACTGTGCTCCAAACATCCCTGGTATGGAAATATGTGAAATAAGTGAAAGTTTTGTTGTGTGATTGGTCTGACAACAACAAGGAATGTTTGAAGAAAAAGCTCATAGCTGGAATTGCAGTCATTGCAGTTAGCGTGAGCTGGTCTTAAAGCAGAGAGATTGGACTTCAATCAATCAATATGTTTTTCCAGATGGCCATAAGTATGTGTTTTATAATCTGTGCTTTAAGGAATGTTTGGGTTTTTTTAACTCTTGAGGTAAGAGTAAATTAAGACAGGATGCAGAAATCAGTGTATAGAGAACCACAAATGCTAAAGTGTGTTTTGCTTTCCAAAACATAAATAAGATACGGCTGAAAGACAGTGATACTCTGCCTCTCTCTGTTTCTGTCCTGTTCTGTTTGCTCTGTTTTCTGTTTCACAGGGACATGTATGGGTGCCTGCTAATACGATGCTGCCAGCATTTCCATTCCTTAGTCACAAGCAGAAAAGCTGCTAGGCTCTCAAGCCTAAAAGTAATCATCATTGCTCTAAACTTTTGCCTCTGTATGCTGGATATTAGAAAATCAACACTTATTATAGAATCATGAAACAGAATCAAGCAGGTTGGAAGAGACATCCAAGATCATCCAGTCCAACCTAGCATCCAGCCCTATCCAATCAACCAGATCATGGCACTAAGTGCCTTAGCCAGGCTTTGCTTGAACACCTCCAGTAATGGCAACTCCACCACCTCCCTGGGTAGCCTATTCCAATGCCAATCACTCTGTCTGGCAACAACTTCCTCCTAACATCCAGCCTAGACCTCCCCTGGCACAATTTGAGACTGAGGTCTGTCCTGACCCTCCTCTTCTCCAGGCTGCACACCCTCAGCCTCTCCTCACAGGGCTGTGCTCCAGGCCCCTCACCAGCTTCGTCACTTCTCTGGACACCTTCCAGTACCCCAATATCTCTCTTGAATTGAGGAGTCCAGAACTGGACACAATACTCAAGGTTATCAGCACTGTTGCACTAGCAGAGGCCTTGAACTCGGAGGATTTGTGATGGTCCTTGCACTATCACTAAACCAGCTTTTGGTAAATCCTCTCTGTGCCATAAAGGACTCTTTCTTATCTGTGTTTCCCACTTGGTCAATCTAGATTCTCTTGAGATTCCATAAAACCTCTCCCATCAGGTGTAAACTCACCTAGAGGCAAACTGCCACCTAGTTTCACCTTCCAGCAGGGCATATTCACCTTCCAGCAGGGCATATTCATCCTCTAATCTTTAGTGATGCTGCATTGGCCACAGAGCATCTCTGGTAGCCCAGTCTGCCTTCCAAGTTCCCACACAGCAGAAGATGTGAACTTCAGGATGCCCAAACTGCAGGCAACAGCCCAAACCCTACCAAAAGCAAATGCCTCTGAGCAACTTCTGTTAGCCACCCTCAGGATAAAGCAGATCTAAAGGGAGCCTCAGTTGTGTAATGCCAGTATTAGCAGCAGGATCAGGAATGCCCTAATTCCTAGAGTAATTTGGGTTGTGTAAGAGTGCGAAGGAGCTTTGCTTTAGCACGTGCTCTGAAGTGGGGAGGAGGCACTTGAGGGAACAGCATGAAATACGCTGCAACTCAGATGGAAGAGCTGGATTAAGTGGGATTGTAAAGCAATGCAAGCATTAGTCGCAGTAGCAGCAGAGCCTACCAGAAGGAACTGACTTTCCACTCTGCAGGAAAAATAAACAGAGCAGGCCAGCAGGGAGCTTTGGAGCACTGAAAACATGGTGATTGAGCATTACAAACTCCCTTTTAAAAAGGCTAGGCCTTTCAATATTTGTACCACTAAGTGCCTTGTGCTCAGCTGCTCCCCCGCAAAACAAGTGTGCTGCTTAACATTTTATTATTCACTGTCTCACTAACTGGAGCTATTTTCTTTATGCCCCAATTGCTGTGGGAATGAGTAGACCCCAAAGGGGGGGAGCAAGGAAAATAATGCAAAAGGAAGCTTAAAAATAAGATTTTTTTCCACTGTGAATTTAGAGCATCTAGCAGAGTGCCTTTCAAAAACCTTTTAAGTCAAGCAAATTGGCGGTAGAGAGAAACTAGCTTATCCTCAGCCTGTTAGAAGCTATTTTAGGGACATTTTAGGTGAGAGACATATGCTCCTCCTTAGCAAGATTCAGACCTTGCTTGTGTCATCTTCTGGAAATTCCTTCCTTGCCCCTGGCTGTACAGAGAGGGTAAGATAGGTCTGCTCCTAACATGAGCTTTTGTTTAAGGACCTGGAGCAAGGTGGGATGAATCTGCAGCTGGATGATTATGTGTTTTACCCGACTGAACTCCATGTAATTTGCCTCTGAGGACTATAAACCAGAAAGGCAGGGTAGCAGGTCAAGATGTAGCTTCAACTGTAGCTAAAACTCTCCAGAGAGCCCTTTATGTTTCTCCTATTTAGCAATAAATGTGTGGGAACAACTTGCTTCCCTTCGCACGCTACAGTTCCACCTTTTGATTTCGTTTTCTTCAAAGCACAATTAGATGTTCCTTCAGGACAGATCTGTGGCACAAGCACCACTGGGGGTGGGGGTGGTGGAAATGAGATCTACATTACATTTAAAACCTAATTTCAAAACAACCTACCAGAGATGTATTTCAGCTCAACACATCGGACTCTTGCAAAACTGCAGGCTGGGGGTTATAGATAAATGCACTGAAAGGCTCAGTCTTGGCTTGGGATTGTTTAGCCTGAAGAAGAGGAGGCTCAGGGATGACCTCATTGCTGTCTACAACTACCTGAAGGGAGGTTGTAGCCAGGTGAGGGTCAGTCTCTTCTGCCAGGCAACTAGCAACAGAATAAGGGGACACAGTCTCAAATTGTGCCTGGGGAGGCATGGGCTTAATTCCCCAGGCAGCACTATGGGCTGGGGACGGAGTGGCTGGAGAGCAACCAGGAAGAAAGAGACTTGGGGGTGCTGGTAGACAGTAGCTGGATGAGCCAGCAATGTGCCCAGGTGGCCAGGAGTGCCAGTGGCATCCTGGCCTGGAACACGAACACTGTGAACAGTAGGATAAGGGAGGTTATTCTGTCCCTGTGCTCAGCATTGATCAGGCCACACCTTGAGACCTGTGTCCAGTTCTGGGATCCTCAGTTCATGAGAGATGTTGAGATACTGGAACATGTCCAGAGAAGGGTGACAAAGCTGGTGAGGGGGCTGGAGCACAGCCCTGTGAGGAGAGGCTGAGGGAGCTGGGGGTGTTCAGCCTGGAGAAGAGGAGGCTCAGGGCAGACCTCATTGCTGTCTACAACTACCTTAATGGAGGCTATAGCTAAGTTGGGGTTGGTCTCTTCTGCCAGGCAACCAGCAACAGAACAAGGGTCACAGTCTCAAGTTGTGCCAAGGGAGGTCTAGGCTGGATGTTAGGAGGAAGTTGTTGCCAAAGAGAGTGACTGGCATTGGAATGCGCTGCCCAGGGAGGTGGTGGAGTCGCCATCCCTGGAGGCGGTCAAGAGAAGCCTGGATGAGGCACTTAGTACCATGGTCTAGTTGATTGGATAGGGCTGGGTGCTAGGTTGGATTGGATGATCTTGGAGGTCTCTTCCAACCTGGTTGATTCTATGATAAGTGATTTCTATGATAAGAGATTTTTAAGATCTCTAAGAAATGTATGAAACTTTAACCTGTGCACTGGACTGCTAATACACAAACCCTGCACACACATTACTTGAAATGTGAACATCCAGGCAATGCTCATGCAGCATGCCTGGTGTTGTTTCCTTTCTCTAAGATGATATAGAAAATCCTCAGGAGTGAGCAAATTCTTGCTCAGCCCACCACATTCTGAAACCCAATATTAGAGCAACTCTGAGGCTGTGAATGGAAACAAGACTTGTTTGCTGTACTTGGTGTCCTGCATCGTGTGGCCACTCATGCATTTGTGGAAGAATATTTGCATGCACAGAAATAGCACCACGTGGAATCTTGGCAGTGCCCTTGAAGGTTTTGATAACATATAAATACACATACATATATTTGCTTCTCACTTCTCTAAATTGCTACTGAGCCGAACTAGGAATTACTTTTGTCCACTTCTTAATGCCTTCTGGGTATATTATTACCTCATCTGGCTTAGTATTGTACCTTGTGTTCTTTTTCTTCTTCATTACAGTTTTGTGGAAAGCTTTTGTGCTTGTTGTTAATATTATCTCTCTTTTCTCTCCCTCTCTCTTTATTTTTTCCCTTCCCAACTCTTAATTGTATATCTCTGAAAATGTGTTTCTGGGGTTTTTGCTTTGACTGGGAGCACAGCAGTTATATTTATGAGTCTACCATCAGTTTGCTACAGTTGAAGTGATTTTCTCCTTTCTGCTTGTTATGTTTTCGCCTGGATTTGATACACTTTATGAGTTCTTCTGCGATGTTGGCTTGTATATCTGGCATAGATAATATTTTGCCTCTCTGCTAATATGCTATCAGAGACCCAAAGAGTAATAATTTTTTCTTCCTGTGTAATGTTAGGAGATTTTTTTTTTCCCCTAAATGAGCTGGAAAGCTTTATTAGTTTACCAGAAATGAAAGCTTGTAATGAATCCACATGGAATTCTTTAATCATATCTTTGCTATTTTATAACTGTACCTTCAAGTGGAATGTATTTATGTTTGCTGAGGGGAAAAAAAGAAGTTCTCTTGTTTAGCATTTCAGCATTATGCAGGAATTTTCAGTGCACGGGGTTGCTCATCAGTCTTTCAAGAGTACAAAGAGTACTCAGAAGGGAGAAAGGAGAAAGGTGAGAAGTACTTTTCCAGCCTGAGAAAGGTGAAGCAGAGGATTCTCTTTGCCACCAGAGATTGAAGTTCTAGCAAGCTGACTTGTGAACTGTCCTGTAGAGCTGGGATGTGGAACTGCATTTGGGTCAAGACAATTCCAAGCACAAATCCAGGCTGGGCAGCGCCTGGCTGGAGAGCAGCCCTGAGGAGAGGGACTTAAGGGTGCTGCTGGACAAGAAGCTCAGCATGAGCCAGCAGTGTGCACTTGCAGCCCAGAAAGCCAACCAGAGCCTAGGCCGCAGCAGGAGAAGTGTGGCCAGCAGGGCAAGGGAGGTGATTCTCCCTCTCTACTCTGCTATGCTGAGACCCCACCTGGAGTACTGCATCCAGTTCTGGAGCCCACATTACAAGAATGATGTGGAGATGCTGGAACGTGTCCAGAGAAGGGCCACGAGGATGCTTAGAGGACTGAAGCAGCTCTGCTATGAGGACAGACTGAAAGAGTTGGGGCTGTTGAGTCTGGAGAAGGGGAGGCTCCCAGGTGACCTTTTTGTGGCCTTCCAGCCTCTGAAAGGGGCCTACAAAAAAGGTGGGGAGGGACTTTTTAGGCTCTCAGGGAGTGACAGGACTATGGGGAATGGAGCAAAGCTGGAGGTGGGGAGAATCAGACTGGACGTGAGGAGGAAGTTGTTCAACATCAGAGTGGTGAGAGCCTGGAATGGGTTACCCAGGGAGGTGGTTGAGGCCCCATTGCTGGAGGTGTTTAAGGCCAGGCTGGATGAGGCTGTGTCCTGGCTTCTCTAGGGTAGGGTGTCCCTACCCATGGCAGGGAGGTTGGAACTGAACGATCCTTGTGGTCCCTTCCAACTCTAACTGATTCTGTGATTCTAGGATTCTAGGATGCTCAGCACTCACTGCCACAATGCTTCATCCATGTGCCCTTCACTGAAGCTCACTGACTGCACAGAGGTAGGTATTTTCAGAGACAATGCAGATTCTTAATGCAGGATGAAAGAAGTGTCTTTTTAGCATTTGTAGCAAAATCAGCTTGAAGTGACACAATAAAATGTGCACAATGAGATTGGTCCTCTGGGGAGTTCAGAGAATTTTAGTTCTAAGTGTTACTTAGTACTGGAGCCTAACTGATGGCAGATCCTGGTTACTGGAAAGTGAGCAATGGGCCTGGAGTTTTTCAGCTGATAGTTGCCTTTCATAACAAAGAATTAAAGACTTAGCAAAAGACCTCAGGGCTGTCTGGCTAAAAAATCTAGGATAAACAATCTACATTCTGTCACTTTCTGAGGTGTAGAAGAGGTTCCTTCACCCACATGGCTTTCAGCTGTCCTTGCAATTGCTTAACACAAGGAGTAGCATTGGAGCACCGTATTGTCATGAACGTCTTGCTTACTGTTACAAATAGAATACATTTCTTTTTGAAAGACTCATCAGATCTTCTCTTACTGATTTCCAGGTTGCCTGGGTTGCTTAGATTATGGGGGAATTGATCTCCTTAGGATGTTTTTAAAACATCTTTTTATTAAATCAACTGCTATTTCCCCCTAGATTATTATGGAGCACTCACATCACGGTCTTTCAATGATTAAGAATAATTTTATTCCTCCCTAATGTACTCATGCCTACATTGAATCTTTTTGCAATTTAAATGGGATACTTTTTCTGTAATTTTATGAAAACTCATCAAATAAGTAAAGGAGAACAAAACCAAACAACAACACAAAACAATTAAGATCAAAGCAGGATCAAACCAGAAAGAAAAAAAATCATAGAATCAGTCAGGGTTGGAAGGGACCACAAGGATCATCCAGTTCCAACCCCCCTGCCATGGGCAGGGACACCCTACCCTAGATCAGCCTGCACACAGCCTCCTCCAGCCTGGCCTTAAACACCTCCAGCAATGGGGCCTCAACCACCTCCCTGGGCAACCCATTCCAGGCTCTCACCACTCTCATGCTGAACAACTTCCTCCTCACATCCAGTCTGAACCTACCCATCTCCAGCTTTGCTCCATTCCGCCCAGTCCTGTCACTACTTGAAAAGAAGCAGCAGGTCTCTGAAAACATTTGTGTATTCCTCTGTTTACTCACTCCTCAGACATCTTTCCAGGAAGGCTCGGAGTAGAGAGTGTGCAAGTGGTAGTAAAGGGAAAGGAGAGAGGGTGGTGTTACACTGAGAGAACGGATACATCGTAGAGAGCAAGCCAAGCGCCAAGGGCAGCCCTGCACCTGAATGGTGGCCAGAAGATGATGCCTGCAGTTCACAGAGGTTTTGGCATTCTGAGGTTTGCCTCTTTTAGAGGGAAAAAAAAAAAAAGAGAGAGAGAGCTCTGGTGGAGTTTTGGGGTTTTGTGTGTGTGTGTGTGTGTGAGGAAACAAACAATAAATAAAACCATCCGAAATTGTCTGCAGCGTGAGGGAGGGCATCTTATGATGGAGTTGTGTGGCTCTATTCTGCTCTGAGCAAAGCAAAGACTTCAAGCCTGCATACCTACAGCCCAGGCAAGAGTTGTAGGCTTTTGCAAAGTCTGTCTTGCTCCTCCAGCTCCTGAATGTTCTTCCTGCAAGCTGTACAGACACAACTGGAGGCAATGGCCATACAATCTTACTTTGGATAAAGCTTCTAACAGGGATATGGGTGATCCAGATTTAAAGTTTCCTCTTCCCTGGGAAGGTATAGAAAGCCTTTAATTTGACTTCTGTTACATTTCCACACATCTGGGATCTACCTGGATCTTGAATAATGGTACTGAAAACAGGGTTTGACAGAGGGAAAATGTTTCAATCAGTTCAATGTGTCCAGAGAAGGGCGACAGATGGTGAAAGGCCTGGAACATAAACCCTATAAGGAGAGGCTGAGGGAGCTGGGGGTGTGCAGTCTGGAGAAGAGGATGCTCAGGGCAGACCTCAGTGCTGTCTACAACTATCTGAAAGGAAGTTGTAGCCACCTGGGAGCTGGTTTCTTCTGCCAGGCAACCAGCAACAGAACAAGGGGACACAGTCTCAAGTTGTGCCAGGGGAGGTCTAGGCTGGATGCTAGGAGTCTCAAGACTATAGACAAAAGTAATTCAAAGGCTGATGACTACTCTGATGCAATGCTGAGAATCAGCACAATACATTCTCCACATCATTTATCCTGTTATGCCTGAATAAATAAAACCCATTTAGCTCTCTGCTCATTTAGCAGTGTCCTCTGTGATTGTCTTGTCTATGTGAACACAACCTATTTGTTTTTATAGAGGCTCAGGGGTGACCTCATTACTNTAACCAGGCTCTTAATTCATTCTAATACATAGCCTGGGTTCTATTCTGTGTGTATTAAAAACATATGTAAATGTCTTTGAATTTTTCTGACTTGCATATCACACTGCACAAGCTGTCTTGAGGAAAAAACAAGAGGTGCAAGTGTTTAGTAGGAGCTGCTGACATGCTGCAACATTCCAAATAAAGTATTTCTTCAGAGAAGTGTGACAAGTGTGACTCCTGCCCTTCACAGTGTCTCAGCACTTGGTCAGAAACAGTTTTAAAAGACCTTGATTTTTCATGAAGTGATTTTTAGCACCAAGATCTTTTATTATAGTGACTTGTGCAACTTGAGACAGTTATGATTCCCTTTATATATCTGAAATTTTAAATCAGGAGTGTTTATGTCAATGTCTCTTTGCAGTCATTTCCCCTTTTTACAAGAGATGGATGGTGCGTTAACGTGATGTAGAAATATTGCACAGATCCTTAGACCCACCTCCTTGTGGAGATGCTTTTTATTGATATTGAAAGATTTCACTGATCACTGCACTTGAGATGCTAAGTTCTCTGCTCTACTCTAGTTAGGGTCAGTTGAATGTCTTTGTACAAAAGCACAATATGGTTGAGTTTCTTATATCTGGAAAAAAAAAAAAAGATAACAGCTAAAAAGATTATNAGCCTAAATTTCCCCTGGTGTAGCTTGAGGCTGTGTCCTCTTGTTCTGGTGCTGGCCGCCTGAGAGAAGAGAGCAACCTCCTCCTGGCTACAACCATCCCTCAGGTAGTTGTAGACAGCAATAAGGTCACCCCTGAGCCTCCTCTTCTCCAGGCTAAACAATCCCAGCTCCCTCAGCCTGTCTTCGTAGGGCTTGTGCTCGAGGCCTCTCACCAGCCTCGTTGCCCTTCTCTGGACACGCTCAAGCATCTCAATGTCCCTCTTAAATTGAGAGGCCCAGAACACCTCCAGGGTGGTGACTTCACCACCTTCCTGGGCAGCCCATTCCAATGGCAGTCACTCTCTGTGGGAAGAACTTTCTCCTTGCATTCAGCCTATACCTCACAATTTGAGACTGTGTCCCCTTGTTCTGTTGCTGGTTGCCTGGCAGAAGAGACCAACCGCACCTTGCTACAGCCTCCCTTCAGATAGTGGAATGAAATGAAGTCTCACTTTTCAAAGGACAATTTGAAAACATGATAATTATTAAAAGATGTAACTTACAGTGCTGTTATCACATAGTGAAAGGAGAAGAGAGACAGGTGAAGTCTGCATGAGAAAGAGAAGGAATGTTCTGATCACTTTTGAAAGTTCATTCAGTCCACACTAGGAACTCATTGTTCTGGAGCCTCTATGACAAGAAGGATGTGGAGATGCTGGAGCGTGTGCAGAGAAGGGCCACGAGGATGCTCAGAGGGCTGGAGCAGCTCTGCTGTGAGGACAGACTGAAAGAGTTGGGGCTGTTCAGTCTGGAGAAGAGGAGGCTCCCAGGTGACCTCCTTGTGGCCTTCTAGTATCTGAAGTGGGCCTACAAAAAAGCTGTAGAGGGACTTTTTAGGCTCTCAGGGAGTCACAGAACTCATTGCTCCTCAAGGTCTCAGACATTGCCTTATATACTTTAATACTTGATCCAGGGTAGGTTGTCCCTGCCCATGGCAGAGGGGTTGGAACTAGATAATCCCTGTGGTCCCTTCCAACCCTGACTCATTCTATGATTTGATAAAAAATGAGGAAAAGAGCATGTGCTGGAGGGATGTAAGCACTAGGCTATGAAAATGAGGAAAAGAGAAGATGAGACAAACAGATGGCTGGGCATGAAGTTCCATTTTAAACATACCATCAAGTTAAAGCTACTGTACTTCTAGAAATTTAAATGCACTCAGAGAAAGAAAAATCTCCCCCCCTGTTAATCTTCCTCCACTCTTTACATAAAAATCCTGTTTATTTTCATTTCCACCTCATTTTTATGTCTCTTGTGATGTACTGAGAACAACTGATTGAACTGTCCTCTGGAGATGCCAGCATTTCTGTTGTTTCTGTCCACCCTGCCTGGAAAAAGTCTGCAAACCCACGACTTTTTGTGTCAAGACAGCACAGACAAAAAGGGAGAGAAGAATGGTGGTGTCACATTGCTACCAAACCTAGGTGACACATGACTAGGTGACACATGACACTTTTCCTTTGTCCTCAGCATTCCTTGCTGTATGGGTTCCCTCTCAGTAATTCTTTCTGTGTGGTCCTAAACTTTCCCCAAGACTTTCTCTCTGATTTTCATTTTCTCTTTTCTGTTCCCACAACACCATCTCACTGCTCTCTTGTGCAGACTGAACTCCAGCTTCCCAACCTTCTGCATATCCAGGACCACAGCTTCTCCTACTTTTCTCCAAGACTCCTCTATGAAAGAATAGGAGCTGTTCTTTGATCTGGACAAAAATGTGGGACTCCACCTTGCCCTCTCCACCAGGGCAGGGCTTCTGCTCTGCTGAAAGATAAAGGGAGGCAGGAAGTAGCATAAAGCAACCCTTGGAAGAAGCTCCTGACTGCCCATCAGTCCTTCAGCTACCTCTTTCTCATGTATTCCACTAGACTTATGCATCTCCCTCAGTTACACACTTTGCCCTGGGATAGAAGTGAGTGCATCTTGCGAGAGTGATCTCCTCTGACATCTACTCATTGTCCCTTTCCCTTGTCATCAGAGGAAGAAAATAGGTGGAGATCATTAGCCTTTAAAACGGATCTGCTTCCTGCAGCCTTGTCTTAGACGGCACTTACAACAGAGAAGTGTCCAAAGGTTCTGCTTGATCCCTTCAAGAAGAAAAGTCAAATCAGGTAGAAAGCAGCAAAACTCCCAAGTCTATCTATGATTTTTTTGTCTCCTTAATAGTGAAGAGTCTCTGGAGGGCTGATACAGACTTAGCAGTTCACGTCTCCAAAAAAACCCAGCAATCTGACTTGTCATTTTTGCCCATGAATTTCCCATTATAAGCAGTTCTGGCAGCATCATCATTGTGAGTGTGCAGTTTTGCAGCACAATCCCACTGTACCTCTGCTATAGGAGAAGCCGCTAGCCTACAGGTATACATCCATACAAAGTTTTGTCTCTTTGCAGTTCCTTCAGTCTTGGGAACAAGGCGCAGTGCTGTGTACTGGTGGGATCATGTTGACACTACTAAAGGCTCCAAACCAAACCCTGGCCTTGTGCCACAGCTCTGTTCCTGTGTGCTGCTTAGTGCTGCCTCACGAGAGCAAATTATCCTGAGAGGAGCTAACTGAACCAAAACCAGAGAATAAGCTGAGGTTGGTAGATCATCAGGAGACCCAAGCTAGAGCTCAATCCCTGGCCTTCTTCTTTTCAGGAGTTTTACATGCTGTGAAAGCTCAGTCCTGTGCAGAGTCATTTGTGATCCTGGTGGTCCTTTCCAAGCATAGCAATTCACAGTGATTAGATGTTGTGCTGAGGGATTTGGTTTAGTCAAGGACTTGTCAGTGTGAAACTAATGATTGGACTCGATGACCTCGAAGGTCTTTTCCAATCTAAGAAATTCTGTGGTTCTGTGATTCTGTGTAAGAGCCATTTAGCCCAGAGGAGATTGCAAGCAATGTATTCCAGACAGTCTAATACACCACGGTCCCAAAATTCTCTCCCGAGTGATGTGGGCTCTGTAGAATCAAATTCTACACTGTTTTACAACTCTGCACTAGTTTTCAGCCTGGTAATCAACATAGCTTTTTTCACAGATTTGTCTTCAAATGCGCTTCTAAAGGTTCTGCACATAGTTGTTGCCTTGTAATTGTGGGTTTCTATCAAGCTTATGTCTCCTCTTTAATTTTTGAGCTGAAGTATGTGGAAAGGATCTGACATGGGTAGGGCCGGTGATTTTATAAACTCAGCCTCTAATTCTCACACAGGAATCTGTGTGAGGTAAGCAGTGTCTCTGGAAAAGAAAAAAAGAAAGGGAAGGGAAGGGAAGGGAAGGGAAGGGAAGGGAAGGGAAGGGAAGGGAAGGGAAGGGAAGGGAAGGGAAGGGAAGGGAAGGAAAGGAAAGGAAAGGAAAGGAAAGGAAAGGAAAGGAAAGGAAAGGAAAGGAAAGGAAAGGAAAGGAAAGGAAAGGAAAGGAGAAAAGAAGTAAAAAAAATAAAATAAAAGAAAGAAGAAAAGAGAAGAAAAGAAAAAGGAAAAGAAAGGAAAATAAAATAAAAGAAAGGAAAAGAAAAAGGGAAAGAAAGGAAAATAAAATAAAAGAAAGGAAAAGAAAAAAAGAAGAAAATAATAGAGAAGAAAAGAAAAGAGAAGGAAATAATAGAGAAGAAAAAAGAAAATAAAAGATAGTAAAAGAAAAAAGAGATGAGAAGAGAACAGAAGAAAATAATAGAGAAGACAAGAAAAGAGAAAAAAAAAAAGAGAAGAGAAGAGAATAATAGAGAGGAAAAGAAAATATTAAAGTCATAAAAAATAAGAGGAAGAAGAAAGAAAACTACAAGCTGCTATCATTCTTTTAATTTTTTTTCCCTGCATCTTTGTAGTTACAATATCACTATCAAAGAAAAATCTTCCCTTCACAGTAACTTTAGATGTGTTTTAAATGGCCAAAGAAAGTGCTTTATCATTAAGTATAAAGGCAAAGAAAACCCCTAAGTATTCAAAGGAAATTTAATCGTGGACTTAACTGCATTTGCTTCAAAGTTTCCCTTAGGTTAGATGATTCATGAATTTGTTTGCTTTCTAGTTCTACCTATGAACAACTGGTGAAATGTTTACTGCTAATAATAACTAGATACAGTCAGCCAAATAACAAAGGCGTTTCCTGGATGGAAGGTCTTCATGCAACAACAAAAGAGGGTAACTTTACAAGCTGCAAAACAATTCTTTTCCTTACTTGGGATTTTTTTTTTCTTCTTTTTATCAAATATTCCTCTTATTAGTGGGCCGAAGACATACATTTTATATTCGTAACTATAAAAGCTGGTTTTGTGCCACAGTACTTCTTAAATATGTATTTTTATATCATATATTTCTGTGTGAAGACACCAACAAACTCTGAAATGACACCAAAGGATTATGCATTTGATAGCAAAGTGAAACGTTGTCAAAGGGGAAACAGTATTTAAGAACCTGGATGTATTAGAGAAGCTGTGTAGCACAGACACCTCATACATTTAGGAAGATGAGAAAAGCCAAGTCCCAAAGTACGGTATTTGCTACATCCTCCCATACAACAGAGAATACAGAAATACAACTGCAAATTCAAGGGGAAACTGCAGGGTTTACAAGGCCAGTTTCGAAGTACCAAAATATGTTGGGTTACAGTAAGTTGAAAAAAGTGGTGGAGAGGCTATAACGTGTACAAAACTGTCCACAGTGATGCAAAAAGTGCAATACTGATGAAGATCTGATTGCCTCTGATAGACTTCTAAGCAGACCAGACAGATGCTATCTAAAGAGGCATTTCTTCAGCACTTGCAATGGCAAGAGATGGAACAAGCCCAAAGTATACTCTTTGTTTGAAAAATAGCTGAAGTGGCACTACTTCAACAGACAATAAGACACCTGGCAAAAAGAGACTGTGGTGGGAATGACTGCTGTCATCTACCTTCTGCTTGATGAACATGGTGAAAATGGAAGGAGGAGGTTAGGGTTTAACACTGCTCTTTATCCAAACCCACATGCCTTGTAGCATGCAATGAAACTTTAATTCCACAGGACACCTATCCAGTAGGTGAAATCTGGGAACTGTAAGTACAGTTTCTCATCCCATCAAAACTGCACAGGTATTTTTCTAGCTATAATATAGTGTAAAAGTTGGAGGTAGCCTGGTAAATTGTAACATTTTCTACAGATCCATATGGATTTCTCACATACAATTTCAGGTGCGTGTAGAAGAATGTAAAGAGTTTCTACTTACAGGGTCTGGCTCTAAATGAGCAGCTCTCCACTCCCTTTACTGCCTGACTGCTGAAAAGGGACATCTCATACTGAAAATCAACTACTTGAAGGGAGGCTGCAGCCAGATGGGGGTTTGTCTCTTCTCCCAGGCAACCAGCAACAGAACAAGGGGACACAGTCTCAAGTTGTGCCAGGGTTCAAGAAAAGACTGGATGAGGCACTTAATGCCATGGTCTAGTTGACTGGATAGGGCTGGGAGATAGGTTGGACTGGATGACCTTGGAGGTCTCTTCCAATCTGGTTGATTCTATGATTCTGTGATTCAGGGGAGGTCTAGGCTAGATGTTAGGAGGAAGTTCTTCCTAGAGAGAGTGATTGGCATTGGAATGGGCTGCCCAGGGAGGTGGTGGAGTCACTGTCCCTGGAGGTGTTCAAGACAAGCCTGGATGGGGCACTTAGTGCCATGATCTAGTTGACTGTATAGGGCTGGATGATAGCTTGGACTGGATGGTCTTGGAGGCCTGCTCCAACCTGGTCAATTCTATTCTATGATTCTATTCTATATTTTATAGTAACATTATATGGAGTAAGGAAGAACAAAACTTTATAAATCACTTTTGTTTTCTGCACAGGAATTAGGAAAAATCCCCCTGAAATCAAGGTGTGATTATTTGTCCTGTTTCGCAAAGCATAAGTAAATATTAAGCAATCAGCATCTCTTTTTTGTTTCTATAAGCCTTATGTTGAGTAATGCTTAGTACTTCGTTGGATCACAGCAGCAGACATGACATGGTGTGCTCTACATGTCAGATGTATTTCGTTTTGCCATGCATTCAGTGGGTGGCTGAGGAACAAGCACATTCCAGGACCCTGAAAATCATTCTTGTTCTGAAGAAAGAAAGGGTTGTGGAGGTTTTTTTTATGTTGTTGTTGTTGCTTGGGGATTTTGGTTGGTTGGTTTTTTGAGGGGTGTTTTTGTTTTTCTTTTTTTTTTTTTTACAGAACTTTTCCCAGTTATCTTATAATGTTCACCCTGAAGGACAAGAAGAACTTTAAAGGGACCAGAGAGTAAATCAGATAAATGCTCAGAAGGCAAGAAACTATACTGGTTCTACCAATTGCTTGAATGAAAAGCTTACCTCATGAGATGTATAGAACAGTGTCAGAGCCTGAGCTAAACACTATGTCCCAACATCTCAGAAAAAAAAATTGGTTTGAACTAAGTTCCTGAGAAGTGCTAAGTGAGCATCCTGTTTGTCCTCACTGTCTCAAGGATCCCCTCTTGCATGAGCTCAGACCCCCAGGAGCTTCCCAGTATGCAACAACTGAACAAGAAACCAGCCAAGGAATGCAGAGTGAGCCTGTGCATGCCACCTTGGAAGCACCTGCCTGACCGCTCAGCTTGCATGGACTGAAAGACCACCACTCTGGACCACCACACCTGGAACTGAGTTCCTGTCACCTAACATATGTAGGAGGCAAAGGCTTCCTGTTGTGACAGGTGATGCTGATTCTGAGCCAACCACAGTTTGGCAGCTCCTGGTTTATCAACAGCAGCCAGAGAAACCAGCCAGATGAGGGGGACTCAACTCTGGAAAACCCCTACCACACCCAACATGCCCAGAACAACTGGACAGATGCCTGGCTAAGCAAATCACTCCTGAAAATGCTAAGTGATTCTCAGAAAATCATATATATTCAATGAGGCAGCCAGGGAAAAGGAGAGAAGCTGCAACCCACCCACTCTCTTCAAATGGACTTTTGGGACACCGAATGATTCCGGGGTGACCTTTCTTGTCTCTGTTGGGGGTATTTCTTTCTTTTCTTTCTCTTTGCTCTCCTATCTCTCTTTCTTTTTCCCTCTCCTCATCCCTCTCTATCCTTGTGTATGTTCAATAAAGCTTGCCTATGCACTTGACACTGTGCCTGTGATGGTTTGGGTGTTCCCCGCACCCCCTTTGGAAAATCACCCAGACTAGACTCAGCCAAGCTGGAAATTAGAGAATGAATCTCTATATTTACAGCTTAGCACAATATCCAAGCAGGTATTTACAACAGATACAGTTATAGACAGAGATATACAAGTTAAAAGGTAATACAGAAACACAACAGCCCTCCCAGAAACCTGAGTCCCCAGGAGAGGCTCTCAACCACCCTTCCACCTTCCTCCCACCCCTCTACCTTACCCAAGATCTTGTCTTATATTCAAAGTAAGTTTGGAGGGTCAGCCAGGGGTGTTAGGAAGCAGATAGATTAGTCACACAGATGGCAGGTTAGGTTAGAGAGAGAAGTGCAGCCCACAAAGCTCAGAGAACAACTCTGTTATCTATATTTATATTCTTGTTCTTATACACCTCAGCAAGCCTATGAGTGAAGTAGACATCACCATTGTTTCCTTTCCACAGTCTATAATCTAGGTCTTCTCACCAAAACATTTGATCTAGCCTCAAACTAGCACAGTGCCTTAGTTCTGTGCCCAAGAATCTGAGCCCCCCATATCTGGGACTCCTCCGGACCGGGCCAAACAGGCTAAAGCTTTTTGTTCAGTAGCTGCTTTGGCAGAGTGAGGAGGCACATGTGTGTTCTTGTCATTACACTTTTGCTAGCAAAATACTGTATAATTCTATAGCTGAAGCTTTGCCTTCAGCTTAATCCGCAATACCTTTTTTTAGCTGCAGAATCAGCTGCCTTGGTCACACAAGGTCAGGACTATAAGTAGCTCCAATGAACTCTGGAACGTATTTTCCAGTAACAACATCTGGCTATTGAAAACTCCACTGACAGCTGCATTGGTGGCTATGAGAGGCTATCTTCAGGTCAAACTGCTGTAGGGCTGGCTGAGCACTCCTCTTCGCAAATGTGCTTTACTTTTTTCCATCCCTTTCCTTTTGAATCTGGATGATATCAATTTTTCAGCTTTTCCTTGGACTCATGAAAAACACAGTCATCATGTTAAGCTATGAACTGATGTAAGAATATAGTTGAGCAATAATATAGTTGAGCTTGAACAGCTGAATTTGTTGAGCTTGGGGAAAAAATAATATTTGCAAGTTTTTTCCTTGCAGAAAAAAACAAAAGACCAATATCTAGATCTGCACTATCTTATGAACCAGGTAATGAAACTTGCCCTCATAGCTCATCAGCAGATCC
This sequence comes from Tricholaema leucomelas, assembly GCA_013400475.1. NCBI lineage: Eukaryota > Metazoa > Chordata > Aves > Piciformes > Lybiidae > Tricholaema lacrymosa > Tricholaema leucomelas. Next base: position 35,117 of record WAAF01014525.1, on the reverse strand, counting down.
TGTACTAGTACCCTCTCCCTGAGAACTACAACTCCTCCCCAATTTCTACCTCTTTCAGGAGGAAATACGCTGTATTGCTGCCCTGTGAAGTGAGAGTTGGCCTCAGAATGTATGTCTTCAGAGCACAATGAGGTGTTAAATCACATCTTCTCTTGTCACCTTCTTCCTCTAATCCACTACCACATACTTGCAATAAGATGCTTCGTATATGGTTTCTGTAACCCTGCCGTATCACTTCAGATTTGCTCCAGTATCTTACAGATTCAGTCTGTGTTCTGCAAATACAGCAATCCATACTTTCATCCCAGCCAGTGATGAGCAGCTAAAGTAGCTCTGGAACAGCAGTACTCCCTTCCACTGTTAGTTTTGTTCCTTATTTGAAAATAGGAAACCACAACCCTCTAACCCTGATCTAGGGTAGGGTGTCCCTGCCCGTGGCGGGGGGATTGGAACTAGATGATCCTTGTTGTCCCTTCCAACCCTGACTGATTCTGTTCTATGATTCTATGATCCTCTCTATAACAATCAACAGCAGAAGAGGACTCAAGTAGAGGAGTCAAACCAATCTTGCTCCAAGGCACAATGAAGTCTCTGAAGTTTTATAATGTTGTTGCTGTTTTGGTTTTTCATTTGTTTGTCATTTGTTTCTTTTTTTGGGGGTTTTGGTTGTTGTTGGTTGGTTTTGATATGAAAATCCAATTTCATTTTACTGATTTCAGTTGTCTCTTCCTTCAGGAGCTTCAGTCCATTTCTCTAACCTGGCAGAAACTGCTACTGATCCCAAGGCACAAGCAATAAAGCTAATGGCAAAGATGAGAATTTGCAAGTAAGGATGTGCAGGTGGATAGAGATTATGTAGTCTAGCTGGGTTTTCAAAAGTGGAAGTGCTACTGGGATACCAGCTGACATGTATGGACAGTGGTGTTACATGTATGGAGACAGATGAATGTGTGAATGTGTGAATGTGAATGGTGCCACATCCAGTTGGCAGCTGTCACCAGTGGTGTTCCCCAAGGACCAGTGCTGGGCCTAGTCCCATTCAACATCTTTATTGAAGATCTGGACCAGGAGATCGAGTCCAGCATCAGGAAGTTTGCAAATGACACCAAGCTAGGAGCAGGTGTGGAGCTGTTGGAGGGTAGGAGAGCCCTGCAGAGGGACCTAGCCAGTCTGAATGGGTGAGCAGAGGCCAATGGAATGAGATTGAAAAAGGCCAAGTGCAGGGTCCTACACTTTGGCCACAAGAATCCCAAGCAGCACTACAGGCAGGGGACAGAGTGCCTGAGAGCAGTCAGGCAGAGAGGGACCTAGGGGTGCTGATAGNAACTACCTGAAGGGAGGCTGTAGCCAGGTGGGGTTGGTCTTTTCTCCCAGACAACCAGCAAGAGGACAAGGGGACACAGTCTCAAGTTGTGCCAAGGGAGGTCTAGGCTGGATGTTAGGAGGAAGTTGTTGGCAGAGAGAGTGATTGGCATTGGAATGGGCTGCCCAGGGAGGTGGTGGAGTTGTTGTCCCTGGAGGTGTTCAAGCAAAGCTTGGATGGAACACTTAGTGCCATGATCTGGTTGATTGGATAGGGCAGGGCGATAGGTTGGACTGGATGATCTTGGAGGTCTCTTCCAACCTGGTTGATTCTATGATTCTTTGACAGTCCATCTAAATCTGAAACACATATTTCCCTGATGTGTTTAAAATGAGAATCCTGATCATTGCCTGGAAAGATGTCAGTCCTTTCCAGGGACATTGATTTGCTTTGACTTCAGCAAACTCGCCCAGGAAAGAGACATCTTTCTGTATGTTTGGGTATGTTTCTTTCTAAATTTCCATTTAATTCTTCTGAGGAAATCATCTAATTGGAGAAAATTTCCAGAGAGTGCAAACTGAACTGGGAGGTACCATAATTAAAGCTCTTTCCTATAGGAATTAAGAAAGATCTTTGTAAACACTAGCAGTTGTGTTTCTAGGAGAGCCTGAAACTTTTTTCCAGTTGGCTTTAAGGTATGATTAAATTGTTTTGCCTAGCTGAGAGCTGCAGGAAGGCTGTTGCTCGTGAATACTTTACTCGGAAATTGTTTTAGCTAGAAAATTACTTTTGAAAATGTTGATTTGCCATTAATTCTGGAAATGCTCACGCCCAGCCCTCAGTGGGTTTTAGTGTTTGCAAAGAGTTCCATCCAACTCCTACTGTAATTAATGGAAAAATCTGAGTAGTGGAAAGGTCTCTAAATATAATCAACTGCATCCTTCTCTGCTCACTCAAAGGACTTAACTGCTGTGGTGCTTAAATGAACCACAGACAAGAAACGCAACAGATAAAACCCTCTTATCTGAAATCCATGATGGCTTTGCCTTTGACTATAACAAAATGTGCTAGTTTGAGCCTGGCTAGAATGTTTTGGTGAGAAGAACTAGATTACAGGCTGTGAAAGGGAAACAATGGCCATGTCTACTGCACTCATAGGCTTGCTGAGATGTATAAGAATAAGAATGTAAATATAGATAAGAAAGACACACTCCGTCTGGACTTTGGGCTGCAGCTCTCTCTCTCTAACACAACCTGCCGTCTCTGTGATTAATCCACCTGCTTCCTAATCCCCTTGGCCAACCCTCCAATCTTCCTTGGGGATATGGCAAGATTTGGGGTAAGGGAAAGGGGTGGGAGAAAGGTGGAAGGGTGGTTGAGAGCCCTCCTGGAGATTCAGGTTTCTGGGAGGGCTGTTGTGTTTCTGTATTACTTTTTAACTTGTATATCTCTGTCTATAGCTGTATCTATTGTAAATACCTGCTTGTACATTGTGCTAAGCTGTAAATATAAAGCTTCATTCAATTTCCAGAGCCACTGAGTCTAGTCTGGGTGATTTGCCAAAGTGTGTGTCGGGGGTGGGGAACACTCAAACCATAACACAAAATCAGGCTAGCAGCTAAAATCCATCATGCCAGCAGTGTAGTGCTTACTTGCTGACTTTTAATCTTCTCTACTTCTGTCATCCTTCCCAAAACTAAATGTGCATTGTAAATTAGATTTTTGACTCTGAATAATAACTCAGCATTTGCAAATCCTAATTATAATCTCACTTTGTATTTACTATTGATCTTGTGTAATCTTGATATACAGAGAGATAAGAACTGGATCATTTCAACCCATTTAGATATTGTACTGTTGAAATCAGTAGGAGGAGTTGGCCCTAATCCAAAGTTTATTGAAGGAAACCGGGATCTTTTCATTTGCTTGGATGGGTTTCATTCAGATCCTTGTTGAAAGCCTAAAGTAAAGCCTTGCTGAAGTACAGAAACCATTTTCCTCCTTTAGTAATTAACATAAATCCCCTATCTGGGTAAAAAAAAAAACTTATTCTTTCATTTAAACTCAGTAAAGGCTTTTTTAAAAAAGACATTTTTGTGGGTGCCATGGACAGAGGCATTGAGTGCAGGATCAGCAAGTTTGCTGACAACACCAAGCTGTGTAGTGCAGCAGACAGGCTGGAGGGCAGGGATCCATCCAGAGGGAGCTGGACAGGCTGGAGAGGTGGGCACAAGCCAAGCTCATGAGGTTCAACAAGAACAAGTGCCAGGTCTTGCATCTGGGTCAAGGCAATGCCAAGCACAAATCCAGGCTGGGCAGTGCCTGGCTGGAGAGCAGCCCTGAGGAGAGGGACTTGGGGGTGCTGCTGGACAAGAAGCTCAACATGAGCCAGCAGTGTGCACTTAGCCTGGAGGGCCAACCAGAGCCTGGGCTGCATCAGGAGAAGTGTGGCCAGCAGGGTGAGGGAGGTGATTCTCCCCCTCTGCTCTGCTGAGACCCCACCTGGAGTACTGCATCCAGTTCTGGAGCGCCTATGACAAGAGGGATGTGGAGATGCTGGAGTGTGTCCAGAGAAGGGCCACAAGGATGATCAGAGGGCTGAGGCAGCTCTGCTATGAGGCCAGACTGAAGGAGTTGGGGCTGTTGAGTCTGCAGAAGAGGGGGCTCCCAGGTGGCTTTCTCTTGTGGCCTTCCAGGATCTGAAGGGGACCTACAAAAGAGCTGGGGAGGGACTTTTTAGGCTCTCAGGGAGTGACAGGACTGGGGAGAATGGAGCAAAGCTAGAGATGGGGAGATTCAGGCTGGACATGAGGAGGAAGTTGTTCAGCATAAGAGTGGTGAGAGCCTGGAATGGGTTGCCCAGGGAGGTGGTTGTGGCCCCATTGCTGGAGGTGTTTAAGGCCAGGCTGGATGAGGCTGTGTGCAGGCTGATCTAGGGTAGGGTGTCCCTGGCCATGGCAAGGGGATTGGAACTGGCTGATCCTTGTGGTCCCTCCCAACCCTGGCTGATTCTATGATTCTAAGGGTTGCAGTTTGCTGTTTCCAATAGTAATCTCTCTCGTACAAACAGAAATAGCCATGTTTTATAAATGACCTCGGGTTATTGAGGAAGGATGACTGCAAATGGAAAAAAACAAATCCGCTTTGCAATACTGAACGTAGGCAGCATTTGTATCTGGCAAAAACATTTTGTATGCTACTATATTGGCTTTGAACTTATTTCCCATGGGAGTAGATGTTGCTCAAGAAAACAGGTGTTCCAGTATAATACCTGCAGGGCATTATTTAAGTAAATTTAATAGTATTTGTTTAAGGAATTCACTCAAAGTATCTTGCACTTTGTTTTGACACCGTTCAGCAGAAGATATTTATTAGAATTTAAATGGGCCATAGTTCTTAGTTGTAAATGCCCATGACTGCTACACAAATCTGTTTAGACCTGCTAACAGTTTAAAACTATACCAAGACATCATTTTTTTTTTCAAGCTCCAGCTTTTGTATACCTTATGTTTCAAAACTATGAAAATAATGACATTAACCCTTTGATTGTGTGTGGAAAATGAGTATTGCTAACTGTATTCATCTTGACCAAAGTCCTACTGCTGGTTCCTCAGAGCATAGGATCATAGTGTCAACCAGGTCGGAAGAGACCTCCAAGATCATCCAGTCCAACCTAGCACCCAGCCTGTCCAAACAACTAGACCGCGGCACTAAGTGCCTCAGCCAGGCTTTGCTTGAACACCTCCAGGGACAGCGACTCCAGCACCTCCCTGGGCAGCCCATTGCAATGCCAATCACTCTCTCTGGGAAGAACTTCCTCTTAACATCCAGCCTAGACCTCCCCCGGCACAACTTGAGACTGTGTCCCCTTGTTCTGTTGCTGGTTGCTTGGGAAAGCAGTGCCAACTCTATTGAAGGCATCTGCAGTTTTGCTCTCAGGGAGTCAGATTCATCTCACCTGATTCCAACATGTCAAAGATAGACAGGAATCAAAAGTAATCACTGCAATTCCCTGAAAAATAAAAAAGGAAGGCATTGTCTAAAAGGAGATTCATCATCCTCTCTTCCAGTGCCATGAATTGCTGCTTAAACTGGCCACCTCTCCTTTGCTGACAGAGAGAGCCTCTGCACCTAGCAGGCTTTCCACACAGCTTTTACGTGGATAGTGCTAGAGGAGTTAATCCCATGACTGTGACTAATGATTTACAGAGCATGCCTGCACAGGTGGGTACAGACAGCCCTGAGTTCATCCTGTCCATGCTTCTGCTCTGTCAGCTAGCTCTGAGAAAATTCAGAATGAGCTCAGGTCTGCCTGCACCTGCCTGGGTAAATTACACCTTTGGAAGAAGAGGTCTAAGCACCCAGTTGCTGCTTTCAGCTGTACCCATGCAGATCCACTGCTCAGTTGCTGCTTTCAGCTGCACCCATGTAGATCCACTGAGGTCATCCCTGGGAAAAGAAAAGAAGAATAAAACCGTTAAAAATCAATAGGAAAAGATAACTGAATGGTGTAAACAGAAAAAATACCCACCAAAGTCCTCTTTCTGACTCTGAGTGTGAAAAGAATAAATGGAGAAAAGGGGAGCTGTATCCCAAGAGATATGGTTAATAAATATATGACACTAGAATTTCTTTTTAGAGTCCATTAGGCTCTAATTGTCTTGAAAGAAGCCAAGTTTCATAAACTCAGCTCCTGCGCTGTAGCAAAGCGTCTTTCCCCTATGTACAGACTACTCTGCTCCAAGTTTAGAGTAGATTCAGAGGTGTCTAGGACATGAGTTAAACCAGTTATTTTTGAAACTCTCCTCATCTTCTCTGAGTGCTGGGAGTTCTATTTTTAATGGTGAAAATAAGCACAGCAACATATGAGTGCTAGTTCTTAAATGGCATACTTGATGCATTTTAGCTAATTAAGCATATTGGAGGTGTCTGGTAGAGAAATTTGCAAGGGAAAATATAGAAAATATTTTTTGTTTGTGCTTAAACATATGGTTTTAGAGCTGGCATGTGTGCAGTTCAAAATGTGATGGTTTACTTCTGAGTATAAACTTTTCCTTTTCCACTGGAGACTGGGTGGAGATGGATCAATTCTGGAGGCCCATCTCTTGCCATTAGTCTGTCTGCTATATGACTTTTGGGGTGAAAATCATCTATGTTAAGTAAATCTTGATAACACTGTGTCTCTTTACGAGTTCCCCACTTCTTTCAGTGTTGACACATAATTGGATAGATAGCACTAAAGTCTTACATCCGTGAGGTATCTGTTCAGTCATGTGTTGGAGCTGATTCCAAAGTGTCTGTCAATAGAATCATAGAATCAACCAGGTTGGAAGAGACCTCCAAAATCATCCAGTCCAACCTAGCACCCAGCCCAATCCTCTCCAATCAACCGGACCATGGCACTAAGTGCCTTAGCCAGGCTTTGCTTGAACACCTCCAGGGACAGTTACTCCACCACCTCCCTGGGCAGCCCATTCCAATGCCAATCACTCTCTCTGCCAACAACTTCCTCCTAACATCCAGACTAGACCTCCCCTGGCACAACTCCAGACTGTGTCGCCTTGTTCTATTGCTGGTTGCCTGGCAGAAGAGACCGACCTGCATCTGGCTACAGCCTCCCTTCAGGTAGTTGTAGACAGCAATGAGGTCTGTCCTGAGCCTCCTCTTCTCCAGGCTGCACACCCCCAGCTCCCTCAGCCTCTCCTCACAGGGCTGTGCTCCAAGCCCCTCACCAGCTTCATTGCCCTTCTCTGGACACCTTCCAGTACCTCAACATCTCTCTCGAATTGAGGAGCCCAGAACTGGAGACAATACTCAAGGTGTGGCCTGACCAGTGTTTAGTACAGAGGCAGAATAACCTCCCTTGTCCTACTGGCCACACTGTTAAATACTACTTTATACTTTTACTCCAAATATGCACTTTGAGTGCAGTGTATTTTTGACGTAAAATGTCAGCCAGGAGCTGTGTAATGCCTCCAATAAGGGACTGTGAGAAGAAGTGAGATTCCTCCAGCAGAAATGGCCTAGTGTGTAGCTGTAACATATGGCTCGTTTACAACACCACTCAGCTGAGGCAGAAGCCCCACTTTAAGCACACAGGTAAGGTATAATCACCACAGTCTGCATGACTTGAGGAAGAAGAATGCATACATAGGAGCACTGGTAAGGAAGCACGGAAAAAGCAGTCCAAATGCAGAATGTCTTCAGCATAACTCCCATGCTCCATACTAACACCCGAGTCTCACTGCATTGCTTTACAGCCTATCCAACTTAGGACTACTGTTATCCAAGTTGTTATCAGGCACCAGTGGGCTCTGACTTGTCCTATTCAACTAGAAAAGTCATTCTGAGATCTTACTTGCTTTCTGGAATATTAACTGTTGTTAATATTTTACTCATGTGTATTTAGGCAGATAATGCAGCAAGACAGTCTCAATGAATAAAAGCTCCCATCAGGAAAAAAATTATGTTGATAAAAAATATTTCACGTCTTGAACTTTTTACCTTGTTCTCTGCCTGCATATTTTTAGAGTGTTTGGAGCTTGGTGTCACATCTATCTTTCTGTCTTTTTTTCTTTGCATATCCCTTGGGGCTGCCCAAGGAGGTGGTGGACTCACTGTCCCCGCAGGTGTTCAAGCAAAGACTGGATAAAGGACTTAGTGCCATGGTCTGCTTGATTGGACAGGGCTGGGTGACAGGTAGGACTGGATGAGCTTGGAGGTCTCTTCCAACCTGGTTGATTCTATGATGCTATGATTCTACAGATTTATGAACCTGTGTCTAGGATAGACCTCACTGTAAATTGTAGAGAGAAATTAATATAGAATTAATCTCATCTGAGATGAGTTCTTTTAAGTCACTCTTCAATTTGCTGGTGTCATCATCAGACAGAGATGTCAGTGCAAAAGGTAGTCCTGCTCGTCTAGCTTTTCATTTTAGATTCTTAGAGAATTTATGCTGTAAAAGTAGGTGCTTATAAAAATCAAAGGAAAATTGTAGGTAGTTTCAAAGTTGTGCTAGTTTGAGCCTAGCTGGGATATTTTAGTGAGAGGAATTAGCTGATAGGCTGTGAAAAGGAAAAAATGGTGATGTCTGCTGCACTCATAGGCTTGCTGAGGTGTAGAAAAACAAGAACATAAATATAGATAACAGAGTTGCTTTCTGGCTCTGGCTGCCTCCCTTCTCTATCTAACCTGCTGTCTGTGTAACTAATCCTTCTGCTTCCTAACCCCCCTGGCTGAGTCTCCAAAGTCACCTTGAATAGAATAGAATAGAATCTACCAGGTTGGAAGAGACCTCCAAAATCATCCAGTTCAACCTAGCACCCAGCCCTATCCAGTCAACTAGACCATGGCACTAAGTGCCTCAGCCAGGCTTTTCTTGAACACCTCCAGGGACGGTGACTCCACCACCTCCCTGGGCAGCCCATTCCAACGGCAAATCACTCTCTCTGTGAAGAACTTCCTCCTAACATCCAGCCTATACTTCCCCCAGCACACATAAGGCAAAGTCCTGCGTAAGGTAGAGGGGTGGAAAAGAGGTGGAAGGGTGGTTGGGAGCCCCTCCTGGGGATTCTGGTTTCTGGGAAGGCTGTTGTGTTTCTGTATTACTTTCTAACTTGTCTATTTCTGTCTATAGCTGTATCTGTTGTAAATACCTGAGTGGATATTGTACTAAGCTGCAAACATAAAGCTTCATTCTTTAATTTCCAGCTAGTTCAAATTTCAGTCTAGTCTGGGTGATTTCATAAGAGTTGCGGGGGGGCAGGTAACACCCAAACCATCACAAAAGTAATCCAAAAAGAGTTATTGGCTATTAAGTTTTAGATACCTAAGTTAGACATCTACATTTCTTCATTTATTTTACAGAGTGCTAAACTTTGGTGCTTACTGTAATACTTCCCTAGATCCCTAAAAGTTAGACTCTTAAGCTAGGCAGAGGTAACCTCTATTAGTGAATTTCATGTGACCTTAAATATCTGCAGTGTAAACATCTGCATTTGAACTAGCTGTGTTCTTAAATAGCCAAGCTTTTTCAGAAACCTTCCCAAGAGACTGCTGCCATGAGCCAGCAGTGTGCCCAGGTGGCCAAGAGAGCCAATGGCATCCTGGCCTGCATCAGGAATGGTGTGGCCAGCAGGAGCAGGGAGGTCATTCTGTCCCTGTACTCTGCACTGGTTAGACCACACCTTGAGTACTGTGTCCAGTTCTGGGCCCCCCAGTTTAAGAGGGACATTGAGATGCTTGAGCGTGTCCAGAGAAGGGCGATGAGGCTGGTGAGAGGCCTCGAGCACAAGCCCTACGAGGAGAGGCTGAGGGAGCTGGGGTTGTTTAGCCTGGAGAAGAGGAGGCTCAGGGGAGACCTTATTGCTGTCTACAACTACCTGAGGGGTGGTTGTAGCCAGGAGGAGGTTACTCTCTTCTCTCAGGCGGCCAGCACCAGAACAAGAGGACACAGCCTCAAGCTATGCCAGGGGAGATTTAGGCTCGAGGTGAGGAGAAAGTTCTTCCCTGAGAGAGTCATTGGCTACTGGAATGGGCTGCCCAGGGAGGTGGTGGAGTCGCCGTCCCTGGAGCTGTTCAAGGCAGGATTGGACATGGCACTTGGTGCCATGGTCTAGCCTTGAGCTCTGTGGTGAGGGAAGGACTTGATGATCTATGAGGTCTCTTCCAACCTTGATGATACTGTGATACTGTGAATTGCACACTGCTTCTCACTGATTATAACAAAAGATAATCAGCCTTCATATCCCAGTCATAACCCTCAGCAATATCTCTAACATGAAAGGAGATATTTAGCTGCATGTGATTTCACATTCAATATTACAAATTAGGAGTGTTGATTACCAAGGCCACACGAAGTGCAGATGACAGCAGCCTGCACAGTTCCTTGTTGCTGTGGGCTGATGAAGGCCATTTTTTAAATGACTATGTTTCTTCCTCCCATTACTTTTCTTGTAAGACTCAAAACTTTAGTTCATAGAAACACAGAATGTTTTGGCCTGGAAATAAAGGTAAAGGCCATCTAGTTTCAACTCTCCTGCATGGGCAAGGACACCTTCAACTAAAACCTGGCCTGTATCAGGAACAGTGTGGCCAGGAGGCCAAGGGAGGTTATTCTTCCCTTGTACTCAACACTGGACATAGAATCATAGAATCATAGAATCAGTCAGGGTTGGAAGGGACCACAAGGATCATCCAGTTCCAACCCCCCTGCCATGGGCAGGGACATCCTACTCTAGATCAGCCTGGCCACAGCCTCATCCAGCCTGGCCTTAAACACCTCCAGCAATGGGGCCTCAACCACCTCCCTGGGCAACCCAGTCCAGGCTCTCACCACTCTCATGCTCAACAACGTCCTCCTCATGTGCAGGCTGAATCTCTCCATCTCCAGCTTTGCTCCATTCCTCACAGTCCTGTCACTCCCTGATATCCCCAAAAGTCCCCAGCTTTTTTGTAGGCCCCCTTCAGATCCTGGAAGGCCACAAGAATGTCACCTGGGAGCCTCCTCTTCTCCAGACTAAACAGCCCCAACTCTTTCAGTCTGTCCTCACAGCAGAGCTGCTCTCTACTAAAGGAGTCAGGCCACACCTTGAGTGCTGTGTCCAGTTCTGGGCTCCTCAATTCAAGAGAGATGTTGAGGTGCTGGAATGTGTCCAGAGAAGGGTGACAAAGCTGGTGAGGGACCTGGAGCACAGCCCTGTGAGGAGAGGCTGAGGGAGCTGGGGGTGTGCAGCCTGGAGAAGAGGAGGCTCAGGACAGACCTCATTGCTGTCTACAACTACCTGAAGGGAGGCTGTAGCCAGGTGGAATTGGTCTCTTCTGCCAGGCAACCAGCAACAGAACAAGGGGACATAGTCTCAAGTTGTGCCAGGGGAGGTCTAGGCTGGATTTTATGAGGAAGTTCTTTGCAGAGAAAGTGATTGGCAGTGGAATGGGCTGCCCAGGGAGGTGGTGGAGTAACTGTCCCTGGAGGTGTTCAAGCAAAGCCTGGCTGAGGCACTTAGTGCCATGGTCTGGTTGATTGGAGAGGGCTGGGTGCTAGGTTGGACTGGATGATTTTGGAGGGCTCTTCCAACCTGATTGATTCTATGATTCTAAACCAGGTTGCTCAAAGCCCTATCTAAACTAGCCTTGAACACTTCCAGGGAGAGGTTGTTCAATCTTTAGACCCTTTCTTTTATTGTTACTAACTTTTCACTAAGCTATTCTAATATGTTATTTTAGTTTAAAAAAACTTCTTTTGCCTACTCAACATTTATCCCCTGAGTTTAAAGAAAGACCATACATTTTTCCTCTCAGTTTTCAGGAACTTTGCACAATGAGGCCACTCAATTTTTCAGTCTTTGGATGCAAGAGTGGAAATCACAGTCTCAAGTAATACTTTTAAATTCTTTATCCAAGAATTCAGTACAGTCCGGTGCTTATGAATGGAATTCACTCACAAGAGTCAACATGTTGACACCTAAACTAACTCCATAGGAAATGTCAGACAGAGAAATGTGTCTGAGATTCTTGCCATGGCCTTTGCTATGATATTCATATTTCTGGGTTTGTTTTTTTCTACTTGAAATACCTGGTCTACTACATCCTAAGAATAAAAGGCTAACCTGTTGTTTCTGGAAATCTGAGTTCCTGCTTCAATACAGAGTCACAGAATCATAGAATTGTCAGAGCTGGAAGGGACCTCAAAGATAATCTATTTCCAACTCCCCTCCCATGGGCAGGGATACCTCATACTAGATCAGGCTGCTCAAAGACATATCCAGCCTGGCCTTAAAAACCTCCAGGGATAGGTCTTCTACTACTGCACTGGGCAACCTGTTCCAGTGTCTCACCACTCTCACAGTGAAGAACTTTCTAACATCCAATCTGAATCTGCCCACTTCTAGTTTTGCTCCATTCTCCCTAGTCTTATCACTAACCAACATTGAAAAAACCCTCATCAGCTCTCTTGTAGGCCCCCTTCAGACACTGAAAGGCCACAATAAGGTCTCCTTGGGGCCTTCTCCACTCCAGACTGAACAACCCCAACTCTCTTTGTCCTCACAGGAGAGGTTCTGCAGCCCTCTGATCATCCTCATGGCCCTTCTCTGGACACATTCCAGCATCTCCATATCTTTCTTGTAATAAGGGCTCCAGAATTTGAGGCAATATTCCAGGTGAGGTCACACCAGAGTGGTGTACNAACATCCAATCTGAATCTGCCCACTTCTAGTTTTGCTCCATTCTCCCTAGTCTTATCACTAACCAACATTGAAAAAACCCTCATCAGCTCTCTTGTAGGCCCCCTTCAGACACTGAAAGGCCACAATAAGGTCTCCTTGGGGCCTTCTCCACTCCAGACTGAACAACCCCAACTCTCTTTGTCCTCACAGGAGAGGTTCTGCAGCCCTCTGATCATCCTCATGGCCCTTCTCTGGACACATTCCAGCATCTCCATATCTTTCTTGTAATAAGGGCTCCAGAATTTGAGGCAGTATTCCAGGTGAGGTCACACCAGAGCGGTGTACAAATGGCGTATCCCCTCCCTTGCCCTGCTGGCCACGCTTCTCTTGATGCAGCCCAGGACACAGTTGCTGTCTGGGCTGTGTATGCACGCTGCCCGCTCATGTTGAGCTTTTCATCAACCCAGATCCCCAGGTCCTTTTCCTCAGGGCGGCTCTCAGACATTCATTATGACTTCATCATAAAAAGCCACTCAATTTGTCAGGCATGATTTGCCCTTCGTGCAGCCATTGCTGGCTACCACCAATCACCTCTGCTTTGTTTTCCATGTGCTCTAGCAGAGCTTCAGGAGGGAGAAGAGAAGAATCTTTGTGAGAAGGATCTATTCAGGGTTGCACATTTAGTAGAATTTCATATGTGAAATAACAAATATTAATTAATGTGTCTGATAGAGCTGTGCCTGATATTTTTCACGACAGTTGCATAGTTGAGATGTGCTGGGGTATTGTGTGGTATAAACTCCACCTGTTTAAAGTCACAAAACAAACAGTGTAAAAATTAACACCAGCAATGTGTTCTTTTTAAGGGCATCATGTTGTTACATTTGGCCCTGAGGGCCAACCAGATCCTGGGCTGCATCAGGAGAAGTGTGACCAGCAAGGCGAGGGAGGTGACTCTCCCCCTCTACTCTGCTCTGGTTAGACCCCACCTGGAGTACTGCATCCAGTTCTGGAGCCTCTATTACAAGAGGGATGTGGAGATGCTGGAGCATGTCCAGAGAAGGGCCATGAGGATGCTCAGAGGGCTGGAGCAGCTCTGCTATGAGGACTGATTGAAAGAGTTGGGGCTGTTAAGTCTGGAGAAGAGGAGGCTCCCAGAGTGACTTTCTTGTGGCCTCCTAGGGTCTGAAGGGGGCCTACAAAAAGCTGGGCAGGGACTTTTTAAGCTCTTGGGGAGTGACAGGACCAGGGGAAATGGAGCAAAGCTGGAGATGGGTAGGTTCAGCATGGATGTGAGGAAGTTTTTCAGCACGAGAGTGGTGAGAGCCTGGAATGGGTTGCCCAGGGAGGTGGTTGAGGCCCCGTCCCTGGAGGAGTTTGAGGCCAGGCTGGATGAGGCTGTGGCCAGCCAGATGTAGGTTAGGATGTCCCTGCCCATGGCAGGGGGGTTGGAACTAGATGATCCTTGTGGTCCCTCTCAACCCTGACTGATTCTATGATTTGATTAGAAAAAGGATTTGCAATATCGTTATTTAAAAAGTAAAAGCAGGGAGAATTGCCACCTGCATAGATTTTATGTTACAAAAGCATCAGAGTGTACTAAGAAAGGAAGCAAAAATAAACCAGACCAGAAGTGACATAAAATAAGTAATAAATGTACATTCTGCTACTAGAAAAGTTTTATTTCGTACTGACAAGGTGCTCTCAAAATGTTTAATTTGTTAATCTATTACAGTAGTGAATCTCTCAGCTTCTCTTAAATATTTCCCTGGAGGTGTTCAAGCAAAGCCTGGCTGAGGCACTTAGTGCCATGGTCTGCTTGATTGGACAGAGCTGGGTACTAGGTTGGACTGGATGAGCTTGGAGGTCTCTTCCAACCTGGTTGATTCTATGACTCTATGATTCTCTCTTTTTCTGAGACACATTTCTATAGGGTACTAAGAGTATTGCTACCTTTTCGTACAAAACATGAAGGCTGTTGTCATCTCAGTTTTGAAACTCCCTGAAAGCATAATTGCAACCATAGGAGCAAATATAACCTTGCTTACAAATAACTAGTTCAAGCCTCCCTGAAGTCTTCTCCACCCATCAGTGTAAGCTACATCAAGTTCTTCACATTCTTTGTCAGATTTATTTTGTTGTCAGTTCGGTTATTAATGCAATTAAAAGGCTCTATGTGAGTATTACATTTATGACAGGAAAAAAAATAGTTGTGGGCTTCACTCATTCATCACTGCTTTAAAAGACATTTTTTTTTAGAGTTTTGTTACATAGCAACATTCCATTCAAATGTCCCCATTGGCAATTTGTCTGTAGTTGCCAGAAATGTATCATTCAGCAGGTGATGGTGGCAGTTAGATTGGGTGTTGCAAGGAAATAATTTTGTTTCAGTGTGCTGAGGATTCGTGTGCACACAAATATAACATTTAAGACCTTGATTTACTGGTAAATTAAACTGGCATGCCTTAAACAGTGAGTTTATTAAAAGAGAAAAGGTTTCTATGATAAGAAAATATTAGGAGGAAGTTCTTGCCAGAGAGAGTGATTTGCACTGGAATAGGCTGCCCAGGGAGGTGGTGGAGTCGCTGTTCCTGGAGGTGTTCAAGAAAAGCCTGGATGAGGCACTTAGTGCCATGGTCTGGTTGATTGGATAGGGCTGGGTGCTAGGTTGGACTGGATGATCTTGGAGGTGTCTTCCGTCCTGGTTGATTCTATGATTCATACAATTCTATGATTTGCTTCTCATTCCAAAGATACATTTCGTATCTATGAACAGCCAAGTAATGTTGGCATGGATCTATAGACGCTGTATTTAACCTGAAGTAAGGCTGTATCCAGGTGGAGGTTGGTCTCTTCTCCCAGGCAACAAGTAACAGAACAAGGGGACACAGTCGCAAGTTGTCCTGGGATGAGTGGGTGTCAGGCTGTGTGGATGGGCAGAAGCCAATGGGATGAGATTTAAGAAGGCCAAGTGTAGGGTTCTGCACTTTGGCCGCAGGAACCCCAAGCAGCACTACAGGATGGGGAGAACGTGGCTGGAGAGAAGCCAAAAAGAAAGGGACCTCGAGGTACTGGTAGATAGTAGCTGAACACAAGCCAGCAGTGTGCCCAGGTGGGCAGGAGAGCCAGTGGCATCCTGGCCTGGATCAGGAACAGTGTGGACAGTAGGACAAGGGAGGTTATGCTGCCTCTGTACTCAACACTCTTCAGGCAACACCTTGAGTGCTGTGTTCAGTTCTGGGCTCCTCAATTCAAGAGAGATGTTGAGATACTGGAATGTGTCCAGAGAAGGGCAACAAAGCTGGTGAGGGGCCTGGAGCACAGCCCTGTGAGGAGAGGCTGAGGGAGCTGGGGGTGTGCAGCCTGCAGAAGAGGAGGCTCAGGGCAGACCTCATTGCTGTCTACAACTACCTGTAGGGAGTCTGCAGCCAGGTGGGGGTTGGTCTCTTCTGCCAGGCAACCAGCAACAGAACAAAGGGACACAGCCTCAAGCTGTGCCTGGGGAGGTCTAGGCTGGATGTTAGGAGGCAGTTGTTGCCAGAGAGAGTGATTGGCATTGGAATGGGCTGCCCAGGGAAGTGATGGAGTTGCCATCCCTGGAGGTGTTCAAGAGAAGACTGGATGGGACACTTAGTGCCATGGTCTGGTTGATTGGCTAGGGCTGGGTGATAGGTTGGACTGGATGATTTTGGAGGTCTCTTCCAATCTGGTTGATTCTATGATTCTACTCATCTGACCGAATGTAGGCAACTATTGCAGAGAGTAGAATAACTCTCCAGAGTTGATTGGCTTCACTAACAGTCAGCTCAGCTGTCAAATGTAGAGTTTAGTTCCACAGAAGATGTCCTAGGATATTCTGACTGGCTTCCAGCTGCCAGTTCAGAAGGGCTTGTGTTTCTCGTATGCATATCCTATCTGTCAGACCCAAGTAATGTTCCAGACACCTAGAATAATCTAATCAGTACCCCTATGAATCTTTCCCTGAATCACCATTTCCTGTAATGAGAACTTACACATCTATGTTGTTTGTAGACACTTATATTTGTTCACATTAAATGTCCTGGATTGATTCCAGACGTAATTAAGTCTATTATGTCTCAAGCACCTCAAGTAGGAAATTCAGTCCTTTTTAAGATTAGAGATTGCTAGTATGAGATGCCTATTTCTCTCCCTAGATAGTCCTCCACAGTTAATGAAGATAACTGAAGGTCAAGTTTTTTTCTGTGTATTGTTATGGCACTCCAGCTGAACAAAGGTGATGCTGAGGTAAAGACCTGTGTGAGACCTATACATGCAGAACTTGCCCAGCATTATCTTTAAGAAACTGGGAAGAAATAAGCAATAACACATGCCACCAGGGGTGAGCAACAAGAACTTAAAAATCAGGATTTGGGTGAAAGTCACAAAAAAGGTAATAATTTTGTGGTCAATTTCATGAGCTTTTGCACCTCAGATATCAGTCTCAGGCTTGAGCACATTAGTATTTGACTTAATGTCTGTGTTTTAAGTTCAGAGATGTATGAAGCTTTTGTCAGCTATTTAATTTCTTTTGTTTTCAGCTAGTCAATGAATGAATAAGGCATGCTTACAAAAGAACCCATGATCCTGGCATAGAACTGTCTTTGGGTGTACATTCTACAAAGAAAAAAGAAAGAAAGACACTAGGAACTCACATTTTGAGAGCTTCCTTCTGTGTGGGCTGAACAATACAAACCAGATCGTTTCCTCTCATTACTGTGTGGGACTGTCATTTAAGGCATAATCTGAATGGGGATGAAGCAGCTGTTCTTTAGTTCTCCGGAGTTCAGAGCCTGACAGCTTGAATGCAATAAATCAAGAGCTCAAACAAAGTTGGGAAAAAGGCTTCTGTTCTTGCTGCTTTTACTAGATTTAGCAGTTCATAATAGGGTATCATGCCACTGCCCAGCCTATAAAGAGATGCAGAGACAAAGCCTTGATTTAAGGTGATGGTTTCATAGGCTTTAGTCTGCCTCACTTAAAAAGATTAGAAGTTCTTAACCCATTATCTGTAATCCTGTCAGGATCTATCTAAGGTTAACAACGTGTTACCATTTAAATAGGTTCTTATCTTTCGTCAAAACCAGAGAGACAAAGGTAATAACACAACTCTTCTGCTGGACATCAGCTGTCACCTTGGATTTTAGAGATAGTGGGAGCTGGGACAGGTCAGGAAATAAATGCTGTAGAATTAGTGAATATCTTGTTTCCACATCTCTCTACCCTTTGGTTCCTTTAGTACACAGTCTTTTGAAGCTACCCCTTTGTTTTCATCTACAGATATGAAGCCTTTCGTACTCATTCTTTAGGTCTCATCTGAAAGTGAAAGTGGAATTAATAGAAGAACTTCCCTAGGCTTTGCTGTGCTTTAGACTGGCTCCAGACAGTCACTCTGTCTACATCTGACCTCTAAAGGCTGACATTGCTGGTCTAGAAATAATAAATGGGAGTTATGACTATTGTATGTACATGCATAGACACAGAGAGCTCTTTGCCCTTTGAAGATGTGCTGGCTGTTTGACATTCAATTTTGACTTCAACACTGAACAGTGTATTGCTTTCTTTCCAGTGTAAAGTCCTTCTTTCATACATAACCAAAGTACTAAGTAGAAAGTTCTCTGGAATACTTGCACTGGCACCCTTGTAGCGTAGCCTCCCTCGTACAGTACCTCAATGGTGTGTAGACACAAATTATGCAGACACATCCATTGCTGTGAAATTCATACTTTGTGAGAGTGGTTGCCTGCCCAATGAAGTAGAATCATAGAATCACAGAATCAATCAGGTTGGAAGAGACCTCCAAGATCATCAAGTCCAACTTATCATCCAGCCCTGGCCAATCAACCAGACCATGGCACTAAGTGTCCCATCCAGTCTTCTCTTGAACACCTCCAGGGATGGCAACTCCATCACTTCCCTGGGCAGCCCATTCCAATGCCAATCACTCTCTCTGAGAAGAACTTCCTCCTAACATCCAGCCTGTACTTCCCCCAGCACAACTTGAGACTGTGTCCCCTTGTTCTGTTGCTGGGTGCCTAGCAGAAGAGACCGACCTCCATCTGGCTACAGCCTCCCTTCAGGTAGTTGTAGACAGCAATGAGGTCTGCCCTGAGCCTCCTCTTCTGCAGGCTGCACACCCCCAGCTCCCTCAGCCTCTCCTCACAGGGCTGTGCTCCAGGCCCCTCACCAGCTTTGTCACCCTTCTCTGGACACGTTCCAATATCTCAACATCTCTCTTGAATTGAGGAGCCCAGAACTGGACACAGGACTCAAGGTGTGGCCTGACCATTGCTGAGCACAGGGGCAGAACAACCTCCTGTAATGGAAAGAAAGCCTCTGTTCTTGTGACAGAACTGTAAGTTGACTGTCATAAAATCCTATGAAAAATGCTGTAAGGCTCTTTGGTTGTCTAATCTTGAAGGTTAGATTCTTCCTGAAGAAAAAAGGACCTGAAGAGATTTGGATGCTAATTACAGCCAGCATGACTTTTTAGACTATTGAAAGAGTTTCTAAGGTTCCTCCTTGAATACATTTTAGAGTCTATTTGTTTAATTACGTAAAGACTGTTTGTATTTACAAGACAGGAGGGGAACTTCTAGCCAAATTCCCCTGGCTATGTCATCTTCTCCGATGCCTCTAAACTGCACTTGCTGCAACTGTAGAGGAATATGAGTGAAGCTCTTTTCCTCAGAGCAGTAAAACATCTCAGCTTCTTTTGCTGTAATGTCCTATAGTTTTGACAGGAATGACTCAAACACAAAACATCAGAACCAGGACACACCATCCATTGTTCACCATCCACACTCTTCTTTCCTCTAGCATCAGGTGAAGTAATTTGTTTCAAGAGGAAACTGTAGGTTGGATTGCAAAAGCCTCTCATTCTAAGCACTACTTTAAAGAGGCTTTGTACGTCAGTACAAAGAGCAGACAGCAAACTTTGAGACCCAGAATCATAGAATGATAAATCATTTAGGTTGGAAAAGACTTTTAAGATCATCAAGTCCCTCTGTTAACACTAACCAGGTCCACCACTAAACCATGCCACTCTGCACCACATCTACACATCTTTTATTTACCTCCATGGGTGGTGACTCTGTCACTTCCCTGGGCAGCCTATTCCAGTGCCTCCCAAATCTTTTGGTTAAGGATTTTTTTCTTAATGTCCAATTTAAACTTTACCACAATTTGAGGCTATTTCTTCTTGCCCTATCACTAGTTACGTGTGAGCCCAACCTCCCTGCAACCTCCTTTCAGGCAGTTGTAAGGAGCAATATGGTCCTCCCTGAGTCTCCTTTTCTTCAAGCTAAACAACCACAGTTCCCTCATCTGCTTCTCATAAGACCTATTCTCTAGACTCTTCTCCAGCTTTGTTACCCTTCTCTGGACACGCTCCCATACCTCCATGTCTTTATGGTAGTCAGATGGCCAAAAGTAAACACAGTGTCTGAGGTGCTGCCTCACAGTGCTGAGTACCAGGGCATGGTCACTTCCTTCCTCCTGCTGGCCACACTGTATCAGGATACAGGATAGGATGCTGTTGGCCTTCTTATGGTCAATTAACTATTGACCAATATCCAGGTTATTTTCTTACAGGCAACTTTACAGACTCCCTTCCCCAAACCCATAGTGTTACATGGGGTTGTCACAGTCCAAGTGCAAGACCTGGTAATTGGCCGTATTAAACTTCATACAATTGGCCTTGGCCTATCAGTTCAGGCTGTTCAGATCCCTCTGTAAAGCCTTCCTACCCTCACACAGATAAACACTCCTGTTACCCTTTGGATTGAGAGACAATTGGTTTTGCATTCTGGACATAATCTGCTGGAAGCATAGAAATGGGCTTAGCTCTCCCTCCATAGGTCTCTTCAATAAGGTAGGTAGATGCTTAGATTCACATGGGCACCTAAGCATATCTGGACAGGCTTTATAATTAATAGCTATTTAATTTACAAAGAATGTTACCATTATTATAGACATGTTAATACCAATGGATAAGCAAGTTAATCTTCTTTTATAAACTGCCAACATGTAGTGACATTTTCTGGTGTTTTTTTTAATGAGTTTCATCACAGTGAAGTGCTAGCTCTTCTAGACAATTCAATCCATTTTACTGACTCACAAAGGGTGGAGTAAAATGCCTTCAGTTAGAACTTTTCATAATACCAAGTGATTATGCATTTATCTGCTTATTAACATAAAATGAACTACATGAACTCTTGATCCATAACTATCACTGTAAAACTTACTTTAAAGTGCATCATAACCACCTTGACATGTAAAGAGATAGAGAAATATGCTGGATCTGAGGATTTACAAACAAAGCTCTAGCCTGTTATTAAGAAGTGGGGAAGGGGAACCCCAACCATCATGTCATGAAGACTGGAATCTTGGCCAGAGGTCAAGGACTCTGTATAGCAGGTAGTACAAAGCCAGAGAGGTATTAAGTAGTGATTGTCTGCCATAATACAGGACTACCTGTATTAAGTGTTTTGAGGTAGGGAGGAAGGGGATCATGTGTGTGTAAGACTGCTTTCTCCTATGTTCCTTCATAGAAAAGCAGAACTAAAATCATAGAATCAGCCAGGTTGGAAGAGACCTCCAAGATCATCCAGTCCAATCTAGCACCCCGACCTATCCAGTCAACTAGACCACAGCACTAAGTGCCTCAGCCAGGCTTTGCTTGAACACCTCCAGGCACAGTGACTCCGACACCTCCCTGGGCAGCCCATTCCAATGCCAATCACTCTGCCAACAACTTCCTCCTAACATCCAGCCTAGACCTCTCCTGGCACAGCTTGAGACTGTGTCCCCTTTGTTCTGTTGCTGGTTGCCTGGCAGAAGAGACCAACCCCCACCTGGCTACAGCCTCTCTTCAGGTAGTAGACAGTAATGAAACCATTAGTTGGATAACCCACCTTGTTTTATTTGCTGACAAAATCCCCCACGACATTAACTATGCTGCATTATTTCATGTGCCTTTTACAGTCATGTCATATAGGAAGCAAAGATTTTGCTTTTGAGAGCTTCTCACTGGAGCCTGTGCTATGTGCTTAAACCATCATGCCTGCAAGAAAGCCCCAAAGATCTTCTATACAATTTACCAGAGATTTACGGAAGACTTCTTATTGTGTAAGAATGGAACAGAAGAGTGATTTGCCATTGGAATGGGCTGCCCAGGGAGGTGGTGGATTCACCATCCCTGGACGTGTTCAAGCAAAGCCTGGCTGAGGCACTTGGTGCCATGGTCTAGTTGATTGGACAGGATTGGGTGATAGGTTGGACTGGATAAGCTGGAAGGTCTCTTCCAACCTGATTGATTCTGTGATTCTAGGATTCTCTCATAGTTGATAAATTAAAAATGAGAAATCCCTCTTTGGTTGTTATGTCACTGAGCTTTGGAATACCTCCCTGTCCTGTCATTTCACACACGTCTTATAAAGATGCTCAACACCAAGCTGCTACTTGTAATTTTATGACAAATAGTCATAAAATAGTGTGTCTGATTTTTCTCCCTGGAACTGAGTGGATTAACAATCTCAGTTATAGCAGGACAGGGACATAAATAATAGAATATGGAAGAAAAGAAGCTGAAATTCAGACCTGATTCTATCATATTCCAATTTTTGTCAAGTAAAAACTGTCACAGAAGTGAAATGAGCCAGCAGTGTGCACTTGCAGCCCAGAGGGCCAACCAGATGCTGGGTCGAGGCAATGCCAAGCACAAATCCAGGCTGGGCAGTGCCTGGCTGGAGAGCAGCCCTGAGGAGAGGGACCTGGGGGTGCTGCTGGACAAGAAGGTCAACATGAGACAGCAGTGTGCACTTGCAGCCTGGAGGGCCAACCAGCGCCTGGGTTGCATCAGGAGAAGTGTGGCCAGCAGGGTGAGGGAGGTGATTCTCCCCCTCTACTGCACTCTGCTGAGACCCCCACCTGGAGTACTGCATCCAGTTCTGGAGCCTCTATTACAAGAGGGATGTGGACGAGCTGAAATGGGTTCAGAGAAGGGCCACAAGGATGATCAGAGGGGTGGAGCACCTCTGCTATGAGGACAGACTGAAAGAGTTGGGGCTGTTGAGTCTGGAGAAGAGGAGGCTTCTAGGATCTGAAGGGGGCCTCCAAAAAGTCTGGGGAGGGACTTTTTAGGTTCTCAGGGAGTGACAGGATTAGAGGGAACAGAGCAAAGCTGGAGATGGGGAGATTCAGCCTGGACATGAGGAGAACATTTTTCAGCATGAGAGTGGTGAGAGGCTGGACTGGGTTTCCCAGGGAGGTGGTTGATGCCCCATTGCTGGAGGTGTTCAAGGCCAGGCTGGATGAGGCTGTGTCCAGCCTGCTCTAAGGTAGGGTGTCCCTGCCCATGGCATGGGGGTTGGAACTAAATGATCTTTGTGGTCCCTTCCAACCCTGATTGATTCTATGATTCAAAGTTTTTAAGTGACTTAGCAACCCAAACCCTGGATTTCAAAGAGGCAGAGTTTTTAAAGCCAGTGAAAGATTTAGGTACAACCATTAGGGGAGGTTTTTCAAAAGCCTTAAGCAGCCAGCAGAGCACAATTATTGAAACCAGTAGGATTTTGCTCTGGGACTAACATATTGTTTAGAAATCAGCCAAAACTGGGATATCTAATTTCACAGAGTTTTATCATCTTTATCATATTATTTTCATCATTATTATCATGTTCTGACTGATCAGCATGATACAGCAACAAGCTGGTCACTTGTGCTTGATCATTTTCAAGCTGCAATCCTCACACCTGGGATTCTTGTTTTACTGTATTCCATTTAAAGTATTCCAGAGAAACTGGAACAGCCTCATTGTGAAATAATGAAGAGCTATAGCTTGGCAGCAAGATACTATTTGGGGAAGTCAAAGTGAATTAAATGCCAATGGTAAGACTCGAACCTAAACATTTCTGAGTGGCCAGGCCTTTAACCACTGTACTATGGACTGAAACTGCAAAGTCATTCCAGCCTGCTTAGTCTTCTGAGTCTTCTTTTTTCCCCCTTATGCACAGGGCTTGATCTTGTGAATAGAAATCATCAGGTGTCATAATTTGGAAGGATTTAGGCCAGCTCAGCTTCTGCTGCTTAATGCACCTAAATGAAAGCCAGGTATCTACATTTCTAGTAGGGAACAATTTGATGTTTTGGAAACAGTTCAGCTGACTAGGTCTAATTGTCTTCTTGAGAGTGACCTGCTCTGACTAGTCTGCTCAGAAAGTTTGCTGATGACACCAGGCTGGGAGGCTTGGCTGATCCAGCTGAAGGCTGTGTGGCCATCCAGAGAGACCTGGACAGACTGGAGAGCTGGGCACACAGGAGCCAGATGAAGTTCAGCAAGGACCNGGTCCAGCAGAGGGCTACGAGGATGATGAGGGGACTGGAGGGCATGGCTGATGAGGAGAGGCCGAGGGACCTGGGGCTTTTTAGTCTGGAGAGGAGAAGACTGAGAGGGGATTTGATAAATGTTTATAAGTATCTGAGGGCTGGACAGGAGTGGGGGCACAGGCTCTGCTCACTTGCTGCCTGGGATAGGACAAGGAGCAATGGGTGTAAATTGCAGCACAAGAGGTTCTGCCTCAACACAAGGACGAACTTCTTTGCTGTAAGGCTCACAGAGCACTGAAATAGGCTTCCCAGAGAGGTTGTGGAGTCTCCTTCTGTGGAGCCTTTCAAGGCCTGTCTGGATGTGTTCCTCTGTGATCTGTGTTAGATAGTATTGTCCTGCTCTGGCAGGGGGATTGGACTCGATGATCTCCTTGGGTCCCTTCCAACTCCTAACATCCTGTGAGCCTGTGACTAGGTCTCATATGACTTCAGCAATACTGTAGAATCACTCATGTAGATTCCTACTTTCTACATACCCTATTTTAGGTCATATGCTTTGAGAAGTCCAGTACCTTTCTGTCTCAACAAACCCACACTTTGAGTACTTAAGTTTGCCTTCAGTGAAAAGGGAGAAATACCATCAGAGCACAGGTTATTCTGAAGTGAGACAAATCACCCTTGGAGATAGGTGTCTCCTTTGAGTACATCCTCTCCAGTGTCTGTCTGGTTTCTAATTGCTCTGTTACCCAAGATTCCAGAACAAACTTTGTAGCCCATTTAGCTCAAGCCTTTAGGCCAGCAAGCAAAACCAAGAACTTCCTATCTTCACCACAGAAACAGAGGTAACCAGTTTAAATTCTTTAAACCTGTAAGACTATATAAAGAAACTTTTAGTGAGGAGGTCAGAACTAACAGCACCAGCTCAAAGAGGACACTGTGGGTAAGGCTACTTAAGACTAATTAAGACTAGTCTTGAAAAGGCAGAATCTGAGATCCTTCCATTTCTATTACTCCCTGAAGGCCTGACTGAACTGGCTCTGCCTGAATTCCTGGTGTGGAGAGACTTGGATGAGAGGAAAGAGAAGCATACAGGCATGGAGAAGGATGACTGCCTTGGCAGATCTGGAAGGTCACAGTTTGTCCAAGCCTCAAGGTGTTACTGCATGACTGCAAAATGGACAGAAGATGAGTCTGGTTTTTCACAGTGACTGTGTGGAGATAGGCACCTTGCTGTAAACTAATTTAAAGACATTTCTTAGAAGACTTTACAGCCAGGGTTGTGACCTAATATTAGGATCAGTGTTGCTATCTGACAGGCCAAGTCCCACGTTGTTTGATGTTTCATTGAAGTACATTTTCTTGAGACAAATGCTATCTAAGGATCTTTCTTTTTTTTCTTCTAATGAGAATTTAAGTCTGAGCGAGACATGTTGGCCTCTCTGCATACAGTAGATGTAGAGAAAGAGACACCTCCAGGTGATTCATCTCATCTTAAGATAGGTATCTAAGATAGGTCATAAAATTTGCCTCTAGTGATGTTTATTTTCTCCTACACTAACTATAAAAGAAACCTTGGCTAAACAGCTCACACTTAGACGTCCAATTTTCAGACATCTGGAAGCCATCTAAAGCAGTGTTTGAGAGCTTCAGTAATAAGGCCGGCTAGCCTGGGCTTCACATTGTGTTAATGGGATGCACATGGCTTTTGGCTTTCTTAACAGACTGGGTAGAACTCACTCAGTGCCTGCAAAAGACTGCATAGACACACCCTTTGAGAGATTATCTGAGGGAATTCCCTGAAGAGAGCACTTTTTATCCTACCTTCCTCAAACCTTGAGCAATAGTGGCAAAAATGCTGTAAAACACTGTGGAAAAGCAGTGAATACAGGGAGGAAAACTAGAAAGATAGCTCCTAAGGAATAGGATCTCCTTATCTGCCCTAACCTCAGCATGGGGAATAGCCACAGGCAACAGGAATTCCTCCATACATCTACCACCCTGAAAAATGTGAAACCAATGACAATAAAATATCTGCAATTTCCAGGCATGCTTGGCCTAGGGGTTCAAGTGGTCACAACAGGTTTCCTTCATCAAGTCAGTTTTTACAACATGCAGAACAGACTTTTATTCTCCCACTTCAGTTTATGGCTTCTTGTACATGACAATGGATACTAATTGTTAGCTATGTTTACGACAGTCGTGTTCCAGGCAATTCAAAAGCTGAATGGACCTATCAGCTCAGACTTCACAAGCCACTTCTATGCTTCTTAATTTTTCCAGCTAAGATAGATCACTTCTAGAATTAACTGGAAGATGCATCTGCTTTCCCAGGCTTTGGCTGAGTGGAGAAAGAGTAGGTGGACTGAACAAATGATGCATTTTGAGCAGACTCGTATGGATGTCATAAACGTTTCCATATTGGAGGCTGTGCTGCATAAGTAGGTAGCTTAATGATCATCATTCTGTACAGAAAGACTTGTCCTGGATGATCCAATGCACTTTAATTCATTGTCTTTATATTTCAGTCGATAAATTCTTCAATATGTGCAGACTAGAAGACAATTTAAAAAAACCCAGAACCCTAGACAGATAAATAATCATCACTTTGGAAAAGAGGAGCTTCCTCAACTGGTCAAACACAAGTAAGATAAATGGTCCAGCATTTCTGTTTAGATGCACATTTGGGAACTTGAAACCCCACTTGATAGTGCTGTCATGTGGTGTGATAATTGCTGGAGACACACACCACATAATTAGCTAAACTATTGAACCTGGGTGCAGCAAAAGACAATGAATGCCCCATACACCTCCCTCATGTATGAGGAGAGCAAATGCTGCTTTGTGTAGAATTATTCAGCACAGTTTCATTCAGTCATTCACTTAGTGCAGACCAGAAATGCTGGCTTCTGAATACACCATGCAGTATGTCTGACAGATTGCATATATTTGCTTCATATCCTCACGCTTGCTTAGTGCCTAGATGTGCAGAACCTTTCAAATAGTTTTGTCTAGTCTGAGCTGGAGCTATCATGAGATTTTGTCTTCATAATATTCTTTAACTAATTGTAGACCAAATTAACCTTGTATAAATGTAAAGGTAGAATTTAAAAAGACCTTTACAGCTGCACTAGATATGTTGGTGATCTAAATGCTGCCAACAGTCAATAGACATTTCTCAGGGTGCTGAGGCACCTTCCAGATATGTCTTTCTTGGTTGAAAACACAGGAACCTACAGCAATGAAGCTTTTGGCTTGGATGCTTCATATAAAAGTGTTTGGGAGAGGAATTTAGGCCTACAAGTTCCCTGGCAGAAGAGCACAGAACAGGCCAGACTGCATTCATAGAATCATAGAATCAGCCAGGTTGGAAGAGACCTTCAAGCTCATCCAGTCCAATCTATCACCCAGCCCTGTCCAATCACCTAGACCATGGCACTAAGTGCCTTGTCCAGTCTTTGTTTGAACACCTTCAGGTACGGTGACTCCACCACCTCCCTGGGCAGCCCATTCAGAAGAAATTCTCTCCAGTGGAGATGGTAAGATGCTGCCCCAGGCTGCCCAGAGAGATGGTAGAAGCCCCATCGCTGGAAACATTCCAGGTCAAGTTGTTTGAGGCTGTGCTCTAGTTGCTCAGTGCAGGGTGCTGGACTAGATGGCTTTTAAAGGTTCCTCCATGCCGGGGTTGAGTAGAACTGAATAGTCTGAGAAGTGAAAAGAAGAGTCTGAGAACCGATCAGAGGCGCAGCTGCAGGGAAGCAGCCTTGGGTAGAAGCTGGGAAAGTTTAACTGCTGTCTGTAAACTGTGCTGGGTGAGGGGGCCTTGAAGGCGGGGCAGGATGGTCAGCCCTAGGAACAAGCAAATGTTTTGGGTACCAAAACTTACCAGAATTACATATGCGTGTATCCAATCTGCTATATAAGCATCACTCTTAGCTTCAATAAACAGATTGACCTCCTATCTATCATACTGGTATAAGCTCATGTCTTTTCCACTCCTGCACGGCCTGTTGAGGCCACTCAGCACCTCCAGAACCAAAGCATTTCATGATGTCCTTGCTCACTGCAGTGATTTCGATTAGATGACCTTTGGGGGTCCCTTCCAACCCAAACTCTTCCAAGATTCTATAATCCTATGATAATCTTGACTGGCCTTTCAGCACCGAGTAGGACTGTGAAGGACCATCCAACAGTTGTTGGGGTGGTTTGGGTGTTCCCCACCCCCCCACACTTTAGAAATCACCCAGACTAGACTCAGCTGGCTCTGGAAATATGAATGAAGCTCATATTTACAGCTAGCACAATATACAAGCAGATATTTACAGTATATACAGTTATACACAGAAATATACAAGGTAAAATGTAATACAGAAACACAACTCCTCTCCCAGAAACCTGAGTCCCGAGAAGGGGCTCTCAACCACCCCCTCACCTTCCCCCTACCCCTCTCAACCTTACCCCAGTCCCAAGGAAGAATGGAGGTTCGGCCAGGGGGATTAGGAAGCAAAGGTGAATCAGCCAAAAAGAAAAGAAAATGGAGGGTGAGGTTAGAGAGTAAGAAGCGGTTCAGCCAGCAGCCCAGAGCTCACCAGCAGGCAAAGAGCAAAGAGTGAAGCCAAGAGCAAAGTGCTGAGTGACTTTAGCTATGTTTTCCTTTCCTTTTTTACACATCTCAGCAAGACCATGAGCGAAGTAGACATCACCATTGTTTTCATTTCACAGTCTATGATCTAGTCCTTCTCACCAAAACATTCTAGCTAGGCTCAAACTAGCACAGTTATGTTTTATAACAGCAGATAGAGGGGAGCCCCATGAGAATCTACCTGTTGGTGTCCACCAACAAATAGTAGAGATCTGGGATCTATTTCCAAGGCAAGTGATGTTAATTGCCTCGCATCTCCATTTCTGATTTGCTGTCTCCACAGAAGATTTCCTCTGGGCAGAATCACCTGGAGCAGCTGAAGCAGAGGCCAGTAGCAATTAAACATTGTGAACCACCAATGCCCAAACTTGCTTTATAGCCCTGGCTGACTTTTCTGGTCTTATTATTGCACTGTACACTAGTGTTTAGAGTTCTGAGAAGTACCAAAAATAGCAATGATTACATAACCAGTCTCTGCCTATATTAGTTAAAGATGGCTTTACACCGAAAAGGATTGATGCTTCAGATTCTAGAGTAAAATACCTACACAGCCTTCCCATCCACACCTCAGTTGCTGGCTGCAGATAATTAGTCTAATTAGGAAAAGGATTGGGCATTTGGAAAACATGCTTTTACATGATGCCTCCAGCTGGATGTCTTCACCACTGTAGTGTGGGAAGTTACTTAACTCCTCTTCTCAACTCTTTTGGTCTGCTTGAATTGGTATTTTAGCTGTGCACATCTCTCTGTTAGTGGTACTTTTAAAGGATATTTTTAGAATTCTTTGGGAAAAATCAAAGTTTGGGTGATCAATGGCACAATGTCCACCTGGCGACCGGTGACAAGTGGTGTTCCTCAGGGGTCAGTGCTGGGACCAGTGCTCTTTAACATCTTTGTCAGTGATATGGACAGAGGAATTGAGTGCACCCTCAGCAAGTTTGCAGATGACACCAAGCTGTGTGGCACAGTTGACTTGCTGGAGGGCAGGGATGCCATCCAGAGGGACCTGGACAGGCTGCAGAGGTGGGCCCAGGCCAACCTCATGACGTTTAACAAGGCCAAGTGTAAGGTCCCGCACCTGGGTCGGTGCAATCCCAGGCACAGATACAGGCTGGGTGGTGAATGGCTGAGAGCAGCCCTGAGGAGAAGGACCTGAGGGTCTGGGTTGACGAAAAGCTCAACATGAGCCTGCAGTGTGCACGTGCAGCCCAGACAGCAACCGTGTGCTGGGCTGCA